>OZ034805.1:3827975-4427975 GCA_964028335.1 Altica lythri | reverse complement strand
TAATAAAGGAAAAAATTTTAATGCATATGCAATGCAACTATATAATAATGCACAATATTTGGAACCTGCAATGAAGGAAGAGGAAATTGTTTTGTATGTGGCGAGACAGTACAAACATGAAATGACGGAAACAATAGCAATTCATAATATTAAAACAATGGAACAGTTATCAAATTACTTACAGAGACTTGAACGAAGTCTAATGAATGAAAGTAGAACGAATGGGAATGAAAGATTTAATGATAGAAATAGATATGATAATAGGAATTCTGGAGGTAATAGATTTAATGAAAGGAATCGAAATGAGAATAGGAATGATAGTAATTACAGATTTAATAATAGGAATAGGGAATTTAATAGGGGATATAGTAATTTTAATAGGAATGAAACAAGAGCAAATGAATATAGGAATGATAATAGTAATGGTAGAAATGGGGAAAATAGGAATTTTGATAGAAGAAATAGGGAATTTCCAAATAATAATAATTATGATAGGAATGTAGGATCAGGTGATAGGTGGAACAGAGATAACAATTATAGTAATAGAAATTATGATAATAGAAATGTAGTAAATCGGGATAACGAAAGGAGAGATAGAGGTGAAAACAGTAGACAGGTGAATGTTGTAAGTGTTAATCAGAGTGATGTGACTGGTCAAGGCCAGGGACAGAGCGTGGATTTTGCATAAATCGCTCTCATGTGCATAATATCATCTACTCTTCTAAGTATGAACATCCTAGGGAATTTATTGTGAATGATGACGAGGTTAAATTTAATGAACTAAAAAGGTTAATTTTTATAGAGGGGGTTTTCCAAAATATTAAATGTAAAATTATGATAGATACTGGTTCAGAGGTTACTTTAATTAGTCAAAGGGTGGTTTCACAAATCAAACAAGATGATATTATGGTGATAAAAACAAATAAATTATCATTAGTGGGAGCGAATAATAAGAAATTATATGAAACAAGTAATATGATTATGGGGGAAATTTTAATAGGGTGTAAAATGTATAAATTTCAAATGTTATTAATACAAAATCTGAACTATGACATTATATTGGGTTCAGATGAATTAAATAATCATAAGGTTATCATCGATTATGAAGATGAATGTTTAAGATGGGAACAACAAATAATACCATTTATAGTAAAAAAGAATGAAAGTTCGGAAATTAATAAGAATGTTATGTACAACAACATAGAAAATATGGAGTTTGACAAATTAGAAGAAAATTGTGGATTGTATAGGACGGAAGTAGAAATATTATGTAAGAAATATTATAAATTGTTTAATGAAGATATATGTATAGCTACAAATTACACGCACAAGTTGGAGATGAATAAAGATATTAAGAATTTTAAAATAAAAACTTATCCGATACCGTATAAAATAAAAGATGAAGTATATGAAGAATTAAATAAAATGTTGAAGGATGGAATAATAGAAAGATCGGATTCTCCATACATAAATGCAATTACTTGTGTAAGAAAGAAGTCAGGAGAGATTAGAATATGTCTTGATGCAAGAAACATAAATGCCTATACAGTCAAACAATATGAAAGTCCTATGAATGTCGAAGGAATTTTTGGAAGAATTACAAATGCAAAAATTTATTCTAAATTAGATCTTAAACATAGTTTCTGGTTAATTCCGTTAGAAGAAAATAGTAGACCATATACAGCTTTCATGGTAGATGGTATTGTATATCAATTTTGTGTGGTGCCATATGGATTGCAAAGTTCATGTGCAGCTTTAGTTAGAACTTTACATACAATTTTAAATAAATATGAATCATTCATTTTACACTACATTGATGATATTTTAATTTATTCGGAAAATGAAATTGTACATAAAAAACATTTAGAAATCACATTAAAAGAATTGGAAAGAGCTGGACTAAAATTAAATGTGGAAAAGTGTATATTTTATCAAAAAGAAGTTAAATATTTAGGATATGTCTTGAATACGACAGGGGTAAGTATGGATCCTGAAAGAGTACAAGCTATTATGAATTATCAAACACCTAAAAATTTGAAGACGTTAAGAGGATTCCTTGGAATTATAAATTATTATAAAAGATTAATACCAGATTTGTCAAATAAAGAAGTTCCTTTAATAGAGCTACTAAAAAAAGATGTTAAATGGAAATGGACACCCGAGAGAGAAAAAGCTTTTCAAGAATTAAAATTTGTCTTTACCAATAATTTAAAAGTGTATCACCCGCAATACGATAAAGTATTTATACTTAGGACAGATGCATCGATAGAAAGATTAGCAGGAGTGTTAATACAAGTTCAGGAAGTAGGAGAAGTACCTATTAGTTTTGTATCAAGAGTAACAAAGAATTGTGAGAAGAAGTACACGGTTACGGAATTGGAGATGGCCAGTGTGGTATTTTGTATAACCAAATTAAGGTTTTATTTATTAGGAGCAAAGTTTATAGTGGAGAGTGATCATAATGCTTTAACGGCGATGATGAAAAATAGGTATGCAAATAATAGGGTACACAGATGGTTGTTATTGTTGCAAGAATACGACTTTGAGATTAAATATATTCCAGGAAAAAGTAACATCATAGCAGATGCATTGAGTAGGGAAAGTGAAGAACAAGGGGACAATAAAAAATTCAAAATAGGTATAAATAAATTATTGGATAAAGAGGGAGTATTTACTTTGGAAAGGGTTATACAAGATCAGAATTATTTGACAGAGGTGGAAAAGAAAAGAACTTTTACAGAAGACAATATTATTTATAAAAAACTAGAAAATTGGGATACGTATGTTATTACAACTAATTATGCAAAGGAAATTCTATATAATCTTCATCACGAATATGGTCATATCGGAGTAAGAAAATTATGGATGCTATTTAGGGAAAATTATTATGCAAAAAAGGATTTAACTAGAGCCAAAGAAATATGCAAAGCTTGTACAATATGTCAATTAGCCAAAGAAAAAAATTATCATAATAGCAATATAAATAAATCAATAGTGACACAAAAACCATTACAAATTTTAGCAATAGATTTTATAAGTAATTTAGTGGAGAGTATTCAGGGATGTAAACACATATTGGTCATGGTAGACATATTTACAAAATATGTACAGATGTATCCTTGTAAAAGAACAAATACCAATACAATATTAAAATGCATTAAAAATTATATACAAATTCATGGAAAACCAGAGAAATTAATTTTAGATCATGCCACATATTTTGAGAATTATAAATTTTTATCTGCATGTCAACATTATAATATACAAGTAAATTTTATTAGCATAAGAAATCCATCATCAAATCCAGCTGAAAGATATATCAAAGAAGTAATTAAATATTTGAGAATTTTATGTATACAAGAACACGATCAGTGGGAAAATAACTTGGATAAAGTACAAAGATATGTGAATGAAACACCTCATGGAGTGACGAAAGAATGTCCAGAGCTTTTATTTAAAGGTAGAGTACCAGAAAGAAAGTGGGAATGGAATAGAAGACAAGAAATCCAAGAAATATTAGATAAAGTTAATAAAAATTTAAAAAGAAACGCAGAACGATATGTCAAGAGACAAGAAAAGAAATTGAAAAAGAAAACTAAATTTGAAAAGGGAGAACTTGTCATAATAAGAGCTTTACAAGTAGCGGATAAAAGGGAAAATTTGTGTGCAAAATTATTAATGCCTTTTGAGGGACCATATGTGGTAGATAATCATAATGCTGAAAACAGCTATCGGTTAGTATATCCAGATACAGGGAGATTAAGGGGAGTTTTTAATATTAAGGATGTGTACAAGTTTATACCAGAAGAGGGGTAGATGATATTAATAGCAAAGTTTTGTAAATAATAGTATTAAGATGTAAATATCAAATTAAGATTGAATGGTTTTATTAAAAAAAGGTTTATACAATCTGTGCTAATAATATTAATTGAGGCTAAAGTTTTTGTAAAATGAGTGTTTATTTATTAAAAAAAAATAGATTCAAATTATAATTTTTAATCCAACATCAATGAAATGTTTGATGTAAAAATTTTAATTGGGGGATTTGAGATGATATTAGTTACTATGTTATATTAAATAAGAATGTAGAAGGAAAATCTAATGGAAAGTAGAGAAAGGAGATTTTCTTATTTCGAGTCAGAGCGCAAATTTAGTAACATTGGGATTGATTATCATCATCTTCTTCATAATTCCTAAAAAAGAAAAAAGAAAATAGAATAATAAGAAAAAAAATATACAAATACATTTCAAAGATTTTTATTTAAAGATTCAAAAATGATTAATCTACATTATATAAAGTTTTGATAATTATGAAATTGATAAATGGGTAAAGTAGATAATTAAAAGTTTATAAAATTGCCAATACGTTAGTAATCAAACATTAATTTTAAATGAATTAGGGGTGTAAGTAAATGAGAAAATTAAATTATAAAAAAAAAGACATCACAAATAGTTAAAATAAATGTTAAAACTTCTACTTACTTTTAAATTATATAAATTTACCAACCATATTCTAATTTATTAATAGTTCAAATGCCAAATGAAATATTCTGAAAAAGAGAAAATTATTAGTTTGTAGTGCTAGTAAATTTCATAAGAATATAAAAAAGAATGATCATTGTTTTAAATTGTAATATTGAATCAAGAATTAGATTTTGTTAAAAATTTTATTTGAATAAGAAATTAGTAGGCGATTAGATGGAAAAGATGTATAGATTTAAGTTTGTTGAATTTGTCATTTGTTTTTTTTGTTGATTCTGATAGAATCTCTCTTGTTTTCTGGTTGTTGAGATAGAAGTTGTATTAAAAATTTGCTCCGTAGAAATTTTGAGTTTTTTTTGAAAGTATTGAGAATAGAAAGTATTAAAACAGTTTAAAGTATCAAGATTATCCTAAGGTAACCAGAGGAAGCAATTGGTAAGAGAAATTTATATGATTTTATGAAGAAATAGATATTTCAATTTATGGGGCTGAGCACTTTATGGTATAACTGTATTTTAATTGAGTTAAAGAAGATTAAATTAATATTTAACAAGAAAGAAAGTCATAATTACACTTACCAGAGAAGATAGTAGTCATCCATCGCTTGGTTTTGAAGAGGAATTTATTATTTGATCTTCATAAAGTTTCCTGAAATCTTTGCTGTATTGGAGGAAGAAAGTAGATTGTCCTAAGAACTGAATCCTGATTCCAGAAGAGGAGTAAAGCTTCACACAAATGGTAACAACTTTGCACTCGTTATAATAAAGAGTTTTATATGTGTTTGATTTTTTTGAAATTTTGATGAACATTTTTATTTCACTGTTTTATGTATTTAACTAAATTATTTTTATTCACTTTTTGATAAGTTTAATCCAAATTGTTTAATAACTCAAGTCAGAATACTTCATTTTATATATTTGATGCATATTTGGGTTTATCAACGGTATCTTTGAAGTTTGACACATTTTGAATTAGAAAGGTTAGAAATTTATATGCAATTCATGCCTGGAAAATATAATTGGTCTAGGATAGTGCGGTTATACAGTCATTTTATTGCAAATTTGTGTATTAATTGATTTTGAATCTAGTTTGGTTGAATATTTGAACTCTGACCTTGACATAAGGGAATAGCCGGTAGCATATTTAATTAATCATATTGGAAAATAATTACACTGAGTTAATTCTTACCTATTCACTATTTATATTTAAAATTTAAAATTAATTAAAGGTAAGGAATATTTTATAACATAGTGATTGATATTATCAAAACATATCATTATTATTCATATATGTTATAAATTTATATATATATATATATATATATATATATATATAAAAGGATGTTTGTATGTATGAAATCGATAGACTCAGAAACTATTTGACCGATCATTATTAAAATGGGTATGTACATGTATTTTTCCACGGAGAAGCTTTATATGCTATGCCCATTGATGTAACTCGCTACCAGGCGGCGCTGTAAAATTTCAATATCCGCCCCGTTCAACCGATTGTCATGAAAATCAGTATGATGATGTATTTTTAATGGGTAAGATGAAATGATATTTGTATTATTGGAAGTTACTACCAGAAGGCGCTTCCATTAAACGAGCAACCACTACTTATTTGATTACTTTATACCACGCCACCGTAAGGTGGCGCAGTTAATATCACTTATTTTTAAACGAGAAATTCTTACTAAATTAAGTATTGTGATGAGTATTGTGATGCATCTAATATATTTTATCGATAAACTACAAAATATAACGAAAAAAAAAGTATAAACATAATAAGTAACGAGAAAATATGATGAAAACGATAAAATCAAAATAAATTGGAAAAACGAAAAATGGAAGAATGACATAAATGATTTGCGGTACGAAGTCCGCCGGGTCAGCTAGTCTCTATATATATAAAAAAGGATGTGTTTTTATGTACGAAATCGATGAACTCAAAAACTACTGAATCGATTATTATGAAAATTGGTATATATATGTATTTTTCCACGGAGAAGGTTTATATGATATGCTCATTGATGCCACTCGCCAACAGGTGGCGCTGCAAAGTAGCAACTTCTGCCCCGTTTAACCAATTGTCATGAAAAGTGGTATGTATATGTATTTTTTCACGGAGAAAACGAATATGCTATGCTCATTGATGTCACTCGCCACCAGGTGGCGCTGCAGAGTAGCAACTTCTGCGCTGTTTAACCGATTGTCATGAAAATTGGTATGTATATGTATTTTTTCACGGAGAAAACGAATATGCTATGCTCATTGATGCCACTCGCCACCAGGTGGCGCTGCAGAGTAGCAACTTCTGCTCCGTTTAACCGATTGCCATGAAAATTGATAAGCATATGTATTTTTTGACGGAGAAGGTTTATATGTTATGCTTATTGATGCCACTCGCCACCAGGTGGCGCTGCAGAGTAGCAACTTCTGTCCCGTTCAACCAATTGTCATGAAAATTGGTATGTATATGTATTTTTCCAAGGAGAAGGTTTGCATAATATGCTCATTGATGCCACTCGCCACTGGGTGGCGCTGCAGAGTAACAACTTCTGGCCTGTTCAACCGATTGTCGTGAAAATCAGTAGGATGCTGTATTTTTAATGGTTAATATGAATATGATATTCGTATTAATGGAAGTTACCACCAAATGGCGCTTCCATTAAACGAGCAACCACTACTTATTTGATTACTTTAACCACGCCACCGTAAGGTGGCGCAGTTAATATCACATATATTTAAACGAGCAATCCTTACTTAAGTATTGTGATACCACCGGAAGGTGGCGCAGTTAATATCACTTATATTTAAACAAGAAATTCTTACTAAATTAAGTATTGTGATGCATCTAATATATTTTATCAATAAACTACAAAATATAACAAAAAAAATAGTATAAACCTGATAACTAACGAACAAATATGATGAAAACGATAAAATCAAAATAAATTGAAAAAACGAAAAATGGAAGAATAACATAAATGATTTGCGGTACGAAGTCCGCCGGGTTAGCTAGTCTATAATAAATGAGAAAATTTATTTTATTGTGAACTTGTACCATATATTTACAGAATATTTAAAACGAATTTCTTATATTTTTTTATAGGTTAGGTATCTGCTGATGTCATCAGATATGTTTTAACAAAATAAATATGATTTTCAAATATAGAAATTAGACAAATAAGAAGCTAAAAACAAGTCACATCCAGCAAGACTCCAACCTGCCATCACTATCTATAGCCATTAGTACGTTAAATCGTTTGACAAAGGATGATCCTAACGGTTAGCCCGCGTTTTTTATTACGTCTTGATTTAACTCATGTCGTTTAAGATACTTACTTGACGAAATAGAAATTGAAACATCAAACTCTAAGTCACTATTTTTGAGCTGAACCATATATTTTTTGCAGTTTAATTATTTGTAAAATATGTAACTATTTTGAAGTAAAACTTCTTTAGGCGCGACTAGGGGTAACTCAGATTTATTTTTTGACGGAACGTTGTAATTCTGACGTCAGATTCTGACGGAAGTAACGGTGTGACTTCAGCTATGCGAGGAGCTTAAATTTTCAAAATTTCCAACTTTTTCAAATTTTCAAAATTTTTGAAGTTTTACTTTAATCGCGCTTAAAGGTTACAAGCACACTCTTTTTTTTTAATTTGAATTTAAAACAACAAGAAACTGACAAAATTAAGGAGAAGCCACATCCGAGAAGACTTTGATGTTTCAATTGTCGACCTAACAAATAATCTCTCTTATTAACGTCATATACCTGTTAAGAATTAAGTAAATTTTCCAAGACGACATGTGTTGAATTAAGATATGATCAAAAACGCCGCCTATTCGCTGGGATCATCCGTGACCACCAAACAGTTTAAGACGGTAACAGCTAAAAATAAAATTAGGAGGTTCAAATCTTGCTGGATGTGACATTTTTTTCAATTTCTTCTTAATGTCATTTCTTGTTTGTACAATTTCTAAATTTCAATGCTATCAAATATTTAGCAATTATTATCAATTTATTAAAATACTAGCGCAGCCGGCGAACTTCGCACCGCCTAACGTTAATGTTTTTTCCATTTTTATTTTTACGATTAATTTTTTGTATTTTTAACTTCCTGCTAAAAAAAATTAATTTTTTTTTAAAATCGGGAAGTTATTGGTTTCACCCCGTTTTTCGAAAATCGAGTTTTCATCGGATCTCAACGTTCTGAGGTCTTAGAAACCTCCCCTGACTATTTTTACGAGGGTGTCTGTATGTACGTGTGGATGTGTGGATGTATGTAAACCTCTTATAACTTTTGAACGGCTTGACCGATCGGCATGAAATAAAAAGCATTCTAAAGAGTACCATCTAACTTAGATTCCCTGTAAGTTTGATCCGATTCGAGCCGGTTAATTTCGAGAAATTTCAAAATAACCGAAAAAAACAATTGGTAAAAATGATGTTTTTTCGGCATATCTTTTTGGCTATTGCATCGATCAATTTCATAACCTAATCAGCTCTCAAGCTTAAAAAGCCACGTCGAATGCCGTTTTGCAAATTAAAATCGGTTGATTCGTTCGTGAGATATCGTTGTCAAAAAATTTCAAAAAAAGTGTTTTTTTTTCAATAACTAACCGATTTTGCACTCCCGGTAACGTTTTTATGTCTCAAAAAACTGCGTCGTTTCTTTACCACAACCTCTTGAACATCAAAATCGAATAAGGCGTTAACAAGTTATGGCTTTTTAAACATTTCAAAAAAAGTCAAAAACGTCAAAATACGTCACGTTACTATAGCTTTGCGGTTAAAACTAGCGGGAAGTTGCAAGGATGGCCTTTAAGGTCAACCTCTTTTCGAATTTTTTATTATATTTTCTCGTTAGTTACCAGTTTTTACTATTATTTATAGTACTTTGTAATTTGTCGGTTAGGTATATGATATATTAACTGCGCCGCCTAACGGTGGCGTCATAGTTCTTAGGTAAGTAAGTTTTGCTCTTTTAAATATATGAGATATCAATTGCGCCACCTTACGGTGCCGTCATAGTACTTAGTTATGTAAGAATTACAGGTGTAAATTTATAACACCTAAACTGCGCCACCTTAGGGTAGCGTTATAATGATTAATTTCGTAATAAACGCGTCCGATCGCTGCAAAATTCAAAGTGCTATAGGGAAAATCGCGGCCTCCGACGCGCTATTTATAGGCACGCTGCCGCCGGCCAGTACCACCGCATGCGCTACGTCCTGCAATTTTAAATCTGTAATATCTTCGAAAATATTCATTTAAATCTTGTGCTGTAAAGGACCATATATAAATCAACAATGTATTTAAGCTAATTAATTGGACAGGAATTAATGCTGTATTGGTTAAAATCGCTTCGAAAATTAGCCATTATTCGTGTGTGGTTTTATGAAACCACGGTAAAAGTGAAATTTTTTTTACACTATAGACATTTAACTAAAAATTTTTCGAATAATATTCCATTAAGGGTATAAAAATCGCTTTATCAAATCAAAATCAAAATCAAAAATAAACAACAACATGCACCAGCAAAAAGTAATACTATACACTACACGGTCAGCTGCTGCAAACTATAGGCGCCGCCTCTTTATACCTACTCGGCGGTCGACCGACATGCATGTCCACCGACATGCGACATGCACTAACACAGACCAAAAAACGATGTAATAAAAGTTTAAAAATGTTATTGTGAGATGTCCATAGAGATAGACATATACCATCGCGGAGTTTTCTATAGACCTTTTTAATGTGTACAAATAATTAGTACATTATTTTGATAAATCTCGTAGGGTTCAGCCTGCGGTTGCAATGTAAGCGAAAAAAAATTGATTAACGACATCACAATAGAAACCTCAAAAATAACAGTATTTCTCCACTATTTAATGGATGTTTTTACACATATAAACCTTCCTCTTGAATCACTCTATCTATTAAAAAAACGCATCAAGATCCGTTGCGTAGTTTTAAAGATTTAAGCATACATAGGGACAGAGAAAGCGACTTTGTTTTATACTATGTAGTGAAGTTGGTTGATTTTTTTATTTTTACAAGTACAAATAACTTTCAAAGTAATTCTCTGTAACAATTCAAATTTGGATGTTAATGATAAATGAACAACTTTAATTAATATTTTGTTTTCTGTATACAATCAAGTGGTAAAAATTACAAAATTTACAAAGTTTTATTAAAAACTAATATTTACCATCTGAAAACAAAGAAACCTTATCAAAATCGTCTAAACAGTCAAATCTTTAAAATTTCCTAAAACTATAAAAAATGTATTTTTTCACATTTAGAATATTGAAAAATTCAAAGTTTTTAATAGTCTACGTCTCTGGGCTTCCTTTTATAGATAAATTAAGCAAAAATAAAAAATCATACATAATGATTTCAATTCTGTAAATAGTAGTAAACCGATTTTATGGTTTTAAGTAAGTTTTTCATGTATTTTAAATTAAGTTAATAATAAATTTGAAATATTTTGTTATTCACTATATGTGTAATAATGTATATATAAAATTAATTTTTAATTTCATTTTGAATGTATGTAAGTAAGAATTAAGAGATGTAGCAAATGTAAATAATTTAGATAGACCTGTAAAATATGTAAAAAAATTTCGGAGTAGTTTTTTCACAAATAAACTTCAACAATTACTAAACAGATACCAATTATTACATTTTGATTATGATTCACTTTTTATGATATTTAATGTAAATTATGAATCAATTTATTGGATTTAGTATATTTTTTTCAAAATTTGAAACTAAAATATATCGGAAACATAAATTCTAAATTAGGAATTTTCTTGTTTTCAGTGCTATTTAAGTAATTTTAAAATACGTTTAGAAATGAAGAAAAATCTTTAAAATATAAGTTGAAATGTGAACTACACGTTGTATGAAAAAAAAACATACTGATATGTAGAAAAAACATAAAAGATACTGTATTGATAAATTTGAAGTTTCTCAAAAAACGGATACAATCGGAAAATATGAAATGAGTAGGTATGTCAAAAATTAAAATAATCATTCTAGCGGTTTTCACTTGTTGACTAAAGATTCTCTAATTTTCAAGATACCATTAAAAAAATATTTCATTTGAAATAAATTATAGCAAATACAAAAAATTCATTGTTGATTCAACTATTTGAATATAGTTGTATCAACATTCAAAATTTATTTTGAAATACTAAAAATTTTGCAGAATATCTAAATTTGAAAATCTTGAGTCATGAGAAAACAAAAATACATAAACCAATTGTAATTCGGTTTTCTTTAATGAATATATATTACATACAGAATTAAAGACAATTTGAAATTATTTTACAAAGTATGGTAGACAACTTAATCTTTAAAAAAAGGTCGTTCCACTTTTGTAAGGTAAGTAAATAAAACTTTAATAAAATTAATGTAACCAATTTATATCAAGTTCTATTATTTAATAGTAAATACATCCATAGACTAGCGATTAACATCCTTAATTTAAATTACTTAATACATATTTCACTTTACATAATAGTTTCATGATCTTTATGTATTTACGTAACCATAAATTAGTAATAAGGATTATTATAGTTTATATTAAACCAATTAATATTAAAACAAATAATTTTATAAATAAATTACTTACTTTATAGCAAGTCCAACAGTAGCAGGGCACTGAGCTTTAGCAGAAGTAGAAGTGAGTCCATAATCCTGTAATTGCCTTTCATCTTCCATAACCGTCTCCTCTTTGTTAAATAATTGTTGGTTTTGAGGAGGAATCTTTAATATTCCTAAAATTTTGCGGAACAATTGATAAGCTTGAGATATTTTTTCTAGTTATAACAAATCTTACCTTCGATAATTTTTTTCAGTTCTAGTACCGTGGTAGTGTCCTTTGCATCGGTGAAAATGGTAAGTTTCTTTCGTCTTATCATCAAAAAAACATCCTAGAAATGATGCAAAATTAAAAATCATCGTGTTGACGGTTTTAGATATAGGTTAAGGCGACTTAAGGAATGATGTATAATATTACACTGTCACTTCAGCTAACAAAAATACTTACCATTGTGAGGAGTTGCTGTTTGTATTTATTTTTGAACAAAATGTAGTTTGTTTATTGCAGTCATTAATTTATTTAACCTAAACAAGTCAACTTGACGACAAATGCGCGGCACAGAATAACATCAACGATCAACGTACGATTGACAATTGACAAATGATGACTCAGACTCAGAGCACGATACACAAATAACTAGCAATTTGAACTATTCTTCTCTTTCCGAGAGATAATCCTTGTTTACTTGACTAAATATACAGCTAACTATTTTTACATCATAAAATGAAATGTTTAATTATTTTTATTGGTATTATTATATTTTTAAAAACTAAAGTTGTTTCGATAATTTAAATTAAATGGTAATTAATCTGGTAAAAATAAATAAGTAAGTGCTATTTATAGTAGAGAGCCGAAGTTGATTCCAGTGGCGTCTTTATTTTATTTGTTAATAAAAAATTAATATAATATTTAATTTCTTATAAAATTAAAATTATATTAATAATACGGAGCAATTTTCCACACCACCATTTGAAGTATTACCGCGGCGCGTTAACATCTTTTTTCCGTCGACCGTTCGTTTATGATGAATTTTAACCATAGAGATATAAGATATAGAGCACGTGAGCCATAGGAACGCACACAAGTGAAAGCCAGCACGGAATAGAAAGAGAGAGACTCGCCTGTTGCGCATGTGATTAGACAAAGATAAACCGACGCACTAGTTGTCCTCTATCTTTCTATTTCATGCTGGTCGTATCGGCACCGACGCACTAGTTGTCCTCTCTCTTTCTATTTCGTGCTGGTCGTATCGGCTGGCTCCCGTGCTCTATATCTTATATCTCTATGATTTTAACACACTCAAAATCGTTGATTAATAACCCCTATTAATGAATGATTTTCTATTAATCAACGATTTCAACTAAAACATTTAAAATCGAGTAGCCTGTCTGTCATTGTTACTACTAACTGTCACTGTTTATCATTATTTAGTTTATTGTTTAAAATTCTGTACATTCGAAAAATCAAAAATTCAAGCAGCTCCTCTTGATACTTACTGTCAATGTTAGTAATGTAATAACTGTCATTGTATATCATTATTTACTTTATTTTGTATTTGAAAAATCAAAAAAATGATATTTTTGTACAACTGTCATTAAAAGTGACACTTTTAATGATAGCAAACAATGTTAAAAACGATTGTTTACATAGCAGCGTGTTAAAAATACTTTTAACACGTTGCCATGTAAACAAGTTTACTTTTAACACGGTTTAGTTTACTTTTAACACGGTTTGGTTTATTGTCATTACAAATTCGCTCGTTTCATTATCAAAATAGGGAAGTTGTACAAAAAACATTGTATGGTATTTGTGTTAAAAGTGATTTTATTTTGTTCGTGAAATTGTTCAATTCGCTCCGCTCATTTCACAAACGTTTTCACTCACAAAATAAAACCTCACTTTTAACACTCATATCATAAATAACTATTCTGAAAAGTACGGTCGACGGAAAAGTTTTGTAACGAACTCGTGAATTAAAATGGCGATTAACAATCTCGAACATTAACGCGCTCGCTATGCTCGCGCGTTAAAATATCTCGATTCTTAATCGCCCTTATTAATACACTTGTTGCTTAAATAAGTATTTTAAGTGGTTGTTTCGCCTGTAGCTGTATAACCCGCTATAAAAAAACTTTAAAATAAAATAAATAAATAATTCTAATATAAAAATGACAAATCTTCTTCACTAAAAGAACAAAACAAAATATATACTTTTTAAAAAAAATCTATTAAAAAACGAGATATACAGTTTTTCAAAGAAAATTTGCAAAAAAAAACGAGATGTGAATTTATCGAAAACCAAAAAAGATATCAAAATATTTGGGTTTGGTAGAGAATTTTGTTCTGATTCAGAAACTTTCTGAGTTTTTAAAAACTTTTGAAAATTCAGCGAGCTATGTCGATTTTTCTAAAAAACACTTTTTTCGGATTTTTGATATCTTGGAAACAAAAAATGGTTTTCGGTTTTTGAATGGAAATTATATCCTCATCGATCACTTCAATTTGATCAAACCTGGGAAATGCCCAAAGGTGACATGCCAACGATATTTAACTTTGTGAAAAAATTCACCACAAACTGTAAAGTAAATCTGAATGGGACAAAGGCAAAATATTGGGGATAAACCAAAATGTCATAAAGTCGTATACGGACAGCTCCAAGACAGATGAAGAAATGTAGCAGGGGTTTTTGGACCTAGAGGCAAATGCTCAGTATGCATACCCTACAATTTTTTAAGCGAAAATCCGCTTCATTGAAAGATGTGTAGATGTGCAAGAACTATCATAAACAAAAAATTGTAATCATGTCAGATAGTCAAGCAGCGATCAAAGCACTGAACTTACACACAACCAGTTCCAAAATGATCTGGGTAAACTAAATGAATTAAGACAAAATAACACTTTTGTCCTTTAATGAGTCCCAGGACACATAGGAAAATAACACTGTTACCATCTTATGGATTTCAAGACAGATAAGAACAGAAGAAAACAAAACAGCAGATAAGCTGGAAAAAAGAGCTGAAACCCCAAATTTGGGACCAAAACGATCTAGTGGAATCATCAGTAGTAGTTTTTGAAAAAGTAAGGAAAGAAGTGGATAGAGAAAAATCCAACTACTGAAACGATCTAGAAGGACTAAGACAACCGAAGACACTCCTGGAAAACAATAACCAGAAGAGATCTTTCCGCTGCCTAAACCTCAGTGATAACAACCTGTGAGTTATAAAGGGATTATTAATCGAGCACTGCGGATTAAGAGGACACATTAAGAAACTAACATTGGTAGCAAAGTACAGATTCTGTGAGGAAGAGGACGAAACCTCAATGCACATACTCTCAGAATGCATTGTATTACGTAATCCTAGTCAGTAGTCAGATACTTAGAATCATACAAAATAGATGAAAAAGATCTACCTAATTTGAAGCTCAACGATATCCTAATCTTTTCAAAAAAGAGTCTGAGGAAACATCCGAATTATAGCAACAAAAAGAAGGACACAATTGATCTTATAGGTCGCAGGTGTATCTGTCACTTCTGATTACGCACATATACAATATTTCAATTTTTTTTATTAAGGATGTCCTCGTTGGTATAGACCTAATTACAAATGTACCGAGAACATCTATTGGAGCAGAAGAGACAATTTATTAATTTGGGATTTAAAGGCCTGCAAGTTAGGACGAGTGGGGAAGACGTCAGAAGGTAAGGAGTTCCACAATCTGGAGACCCTGGCGATGAAGGAACGATCGAATCGATCCGTTCTCGAAGTCCAGCATTGAACAGTATAAGGGTGCATGGAGTTAGCACGTCGCGTTACTCTGGCTGGTCGGACAAGTGGAGATATTATAGAGCGGAGTTCTTCTAAACAAAATCCGTTTATGTATCGGTAAAACAAGGAAAGATCAGACACTGCTCTTCGGTGGAATAATGAAGCTAATGTGACACTGGTGTCGTTTATTAGTCGAACTGGTCTTCTCTGTATTTGTAAGATTAGGTCGTATTTGGGCTTTGTAAAGAGTAGCTAAGTTGGATGGAGAAAAATATTTCCGTGCTCTAAATAGAAAGCCTAATTTCTTTCCTGCTGCAGTTGCTGTGGATGCAATATGTTCGTTCCATAGTAAGTCTTGGGAGATCGTTATACCAACCATCGTAATGGAGTCGCCCGCTACCAGTGTCTGATCGTTGATTGTAATGGATAAGTCGCATGTTTGCCTCTTGTTGGATAGGCAACATGTTTGTGTCTTGGAAGCGTTGAAATTAACAAGATTCTTTCTTCCCACTCGTCTACAATTCTCAAATCTTGATTGAGAGAAGCCGTTGTGGATCTTCTGTCCTCTTACAGAATATCTAGAGGTATGGGACGATTGTGCGCTTTGCTACAGTGTAGGTGGCTATCATCTGAAAAACCACGTATCGGGTTATTAGTGGCTTCTAGCAGATCATTAATGTGTAAAAGGAATAGAGTAGGAGCTAGAGCCGATCCTTGAGGAACTCCAGCGTTGATCTTGTAGAGGTTGGAAGAATGTCCAAAGCAAGTTGGAGAGAAAGTTGGATATCCATCTGCAAAGGTTTTGCGAGAGTCCGTATGAAGGCAGTTTGTTCAAAAGAGCTGCATGCCACACTTGAAAAAATGCTTTTGAGATGTCTAGTGATACTTTTTGAGTCTCCCCATAGCGGTGGATGGCATCACTCCAGACATGAGTTACATATGCTAGTAGATCGGCTGTTGACCTTTGTTGGCGAAAACCATATTACTTGGTTATTTATAAATGTTGCATCTCTGCTAATTATTTTTTTATTTGTAAATTTATCTCAAAAACGATAAGCTTTATTGTTATTATTTATCGTATCCTACAAATGTTAGTTTTATTTCAGTTTCTATCTAATGCGATTCTATTAGCTTTACAAATATTTATTTTGTTGATTAGCTTTAAAATACCTGCAATCCTTCTGAAATTATCCTGGTTTCTTGCAACAGAATATTATTACTCCTGGTTTTTGTTTAACACGTTTATGTTTTGATTTTATAGCAACATTTATTATTTTTAAAATCTTGTATATTCATCTGTTAATTTTTATTTTATAAATTCTAAAGTTAAATCATCATCTGGTCTACTTTCAAGTTTCATAATTCTCATAAGAATCTAGAAGACTACATAATGGCATTGCTGCTATCATTCGTGGTTTGTTGTTGTAAAACGTTTCCAATTGTACTTAATTTCTCAACTAATGAATGAATGTGATTTTTCCTATTTCTGCCATTTATTAAGTTAGTATTACATTACTTCCGCAGAAGATATATTTTGCTTGAAAGATATCTCTTTTCATGCTAACACAATAAATTATTCCAAGCTTCTTTGGCATTCGCATTCTTTATGTGAATTAATTGGTTCTCGTCTACTATACAGGATCGAGATTTATTATTTCTTCTTTTACAATCTTCAAAGATTTATGTAATGTTAATAAAAATTATAGTATTATTAAATTAAATATAATAGTAATATCTATTCTCCTGGCACCCTTTATTTGTTTAAAGGGAGGTGGCGGATAGGAGGTGGTCAGGGCAACTTGATCAGTGACGGTTATAAGTAGAGTGAGGGGACCTAAAAACCCCCAAAATCTTCCTCTGGCATGCGGGGCTCTGTCAGGTGGTGACCTTTCTTTTTCCCTTGCTACTTGTGGGACCAATATGGAAACCGAAAAAACTAAAAACCAAACAAATACGACTGAGGCTGGACAGAAATGTCCGCCTCAATCGGAAAAACCCAAGCACCACAGAGGTAAACGAGTCTGCGGTGCGAAACTGAAAAGAAGGAGGAAGGCACGCGAGGCTGGGGGAAACCCCGCAGCGCGAACCGCCTCTGGACCTTCAGTAGCACAACCTTCTGGTAATCTTGCTACTTCTTCCTCCAAAAGAGGCAAGGAAAACACAACATACCTGAAGTTAAAACTAAGAAAAGAATCAGGTCAGGCGCCTCCTCAACCGAGGTGACGCCTAAAACCCTGAAAAAGCAGGACACAACGGTCGCTCAACCAAAAAGCTACAAGGAGGTGGCTACCAGTCACCTCCGAGTAGCTATAATAGACAAAAGCAACCCCTACGGCAAAATTTCTGCCTAAAAGGAAGCTCTCGTCCAAGACATGCTGCTGGAAGAGCTGGACAAAGTAATTTTGGCCACCTCCTCCAGTAACGCCAAGCCACCAACGTTCCGTCAGTGGTCGCACTCTGGTGAAATCATCAGAGTTACCTGCGATGACGACGCGACGTTGGCATGGCTTACAAATACTGTTGTTGGCCTTCGACGGTGGGAGGACGCATCACTCGAGGTGGTGCGAGTAGACTGCCTACCGAAGCAGACAAAAGCATCCCTTTGGATCCCGAGTAGATCAACTGAGATACTCGAGGAGAAGGAGGTCGTGCTGCGTCGGCTAAGTGGGCAAAACCCGGACCTCAAGGTCTCGAGATGGTGATCTTTCCACCACGAGGCCAAAACAGAACCGAAGGGGCATCTCTTCGTCTTCGGAGTAGGGGACAAGGACTTGACTACCCTCAAACGAAAGTCGATGAGGTTGAGCTATGCGTTCACCTCATTGACTATGAAGGTAAAGGCCGAAGAGGCCAAGAAGGAAGGTCAGGACGAGACCAGCAGTGGCGTCGAGCTAGGAAGCCTAGCGATCGACACCCCTGCAGACGAGGCACCCGAGGAGGCACCTGAAAAGATGCAGACCGACGGGTCCTCAGAAACGGCCCCCCTGACCGAATCAATAATTAACTAAATAAATAAAAATAATGGATCGTAGAGGAGGAGCCGACACGACTTCATTTATTCAGTGTAACCTTCAGCACAGCAGAGTGGCCATGGCAACCATTAGCCGCCACCTTGCTGAGCAACAGGACACAATTGCATTATTTCAAGAACCCTGGATAAGGAAAACCAGAATCATTGGTTTAAGTACTTTAACTGCAATATACGTACCTAGGCAAATTAAAGTTCATCCTCTGGCACATCTCTCCTGCTCAGACTTGACTGCACTAAGGATGGAATGTGCTAGTTGTGACGGACAACCAAATACCGTAGTCCTAGCATCAGTCTACCTCCCCTCTGATGCAGCCGCACCACCACCTAGCAGGGAACTGGAGGAACTGGTCAAGTACTGCCAGCACCAGAAATTGGAGCTCATAATCGGCTGCGACTCCAATGGACATCACGTCAACTGGGACAGTAAGGACATAACGCCAGAGGTAAGTCACTTTATGACTATATAATAGGGAATAACCTCTGCATTATGAACAGAGGTACCACTCCCACCTTTGTAAACTCTCGAAGTCAAACCATAGTAGATATAACGTTGTGTACAACTAAAATATCAAAACAAATCCGATGCTGGCAGGTGTCTGACGAAGTGTCAATGTCAGATCACCGGTGGTTAGCATTTAAAATAGATCTGGGTGGTGCGCCCTTAACTCTATCCCGCGACCCTAGAAAAACCGACAGAGCAGCTTACGCTTCTCGGTTGGAAAGGGCTCTGTGGGAGTGTGAGGTCACCACACCCGGAAATAATAGTGATCTGGAACAGTATACAACAACGATACAGAACACAATCATCAAGTCTTACAAAAGCTCTTGCCCCCTAAGGCTGACTAATAATAAAGGCAACTTCACCCCTTGGTGGTGCCCAGAATTAAAACGCCTAAGGAAGATGGCGAGAAAGGCTTTTAACAAGGCAAGTAGTTCAAAACTCCTCGAGGATTGTAACTTATACAAGCTCCACCTTAAGGAATACAAGAAAGTCGTTAGGCAAAAACAGAGAACGGCATGGAGAACCTACTGTGAAGAAATCGAGGATTTTCCACAGGCAGCGAGACTCCAAAGAGCCTTAACAAAAGATCCATATAGAGATATTGGTATACTTAAGAAACAGGATGGTAGCCAAACTACCAACCTGGAAGAAAGTTTACATCTCTTGCGAGAAATACACTTCCCCGATTCTGTTGCCACAATAGAGGCAAAGTGGAACGAGGAACATCACATACCCTCGACAGAGGACTGGCACATTGCCAGACTCATTGTTACCGAGGACAAAGTTAAATGGGCAATATCTACCTGCTCCCTCTTCAAATCACCGGGAATGGACGGAGTTTATCCAGCTCTGTTGCAGTGGCGTCTGGAGGGGCTCCTTTCTCACCTAGTGCAAATATTCAGAGCTTCCCTAGCTCTGAATTATATACCAAAGATGTGGAGAAAAATAAAGGTTGTCTCCATACCAAAACCTGGAAGAATGGATTACTCCATTCCAAAAGCTTACCGGCCTATTAGCCTTACATCGTTCTTATTAAAAACGCTAGAGAGGCTAAATGAAATGTACACAAGGGATACAGTGATTAACACCAAACCACTGCATCCCAACCAACATGCATACACAACAGGGAAATCCACCGATACGGCCCTACATCATGTGGTTGGTCAGATCGAGCGACAAGAAAGAGTCCACCCTGGGCGTATTCATAGATATCGAGGAAGCTTTCGATAAAACCATGTGCCCTAAAATAATACACTCGCTTACTGATCGAAATGTACCTACAACAGTAAGCGTATGGATTCTCAGCATGCTCTCTATGAGTGCAATAGAAATAACTGTAAATGATGTCAAGATACGAGGGCCTGTCCACAGGAAAGGGTTTTATAACCTCTACTGTAGAACATTGTTCTGGACAGACTAATTCACCGCCTCAATGAACATGACAAAATCTATACAGTAGCCTACGCCGACGACATTGTAATTCTGCCAACAGGAAAGTTTGAAAGCACCCTTTGCGACAGAATGCAAGTGGCTTTCAGAACTTTAGAGACATGGTGTGAAGAGCAATCGCTGTCTATTAACCCCAAAAAGACAGAAATGGTTCTCTTCACGAAGAAAAAGAAACCTAGGGGCTTAAACGCACCCAGTCTTTTCAACGTTAAATTAAGCTTTGCTACAGAAGTGAAATACTTAGGTGTTATCCTTGACAGCAAGCTGACGTGGAACTCACACATAGAAACCAGAGTTAAAAAAGCATTTATATCTTATGAGCAATGCCGCCGAACCATAGGACAGACCTGGGGATTATCCTCCAATGTCACCATGTGGATCTACACAGCAAATATTAGACCTATGCTAACATATGGTGCTGTCGTGTGTTGGCCTAAAGTGAAACAAACGACAGCTATCAAAAAATTAAACCAAATTTAAAGATCAGCATGCCTTCTCGTAACAGGAGCCATGCGAAGCACACCGACCAGCGCAATGAAAGTCATACTCGGTCTCACCCCCCTTGATATATTTGTTAAGGAGGTCGCATTGATGACCATGGTACGCTTTCGCACGGTTGGTATCGAACCCACTGTAGGGACTGGCACTCATAGGGACAGTCTGTGGAGGGAATCGATAAAAGTGATACCACTCTTACAGGCAGACACGGATGCCGTCGCACCAGGATTTGTCTTTGACAAACCCTACAAAATATTAACAAACAAGACAGCAGACCCCAACGTAGTGAACGCTTTGAGCGTATATACGGATGGATTAAAAACAAAGCAAGGTGTGGGATGTGGAATTTACTCTAGATCCTTAAGCCTAAAAATAAAATGGGCTATGGATGGCTTGTCAAGTGTGGTTCAGTCAGAACTCACAGGCATATCCATAGCTGCAAAAGAATTAATCAATAGGAACATCACAGGCAGGAATATAAATATATATACACAGACTGCCGACAAGCACTACTGACCTTGAATAGACCACGTTTTACTTCAAGTTTAGTACTAGAATGTCACCAATCTCTAACTGAGGCCAGCCAGAATAACGTGGTCACTCTCAGCTAAATCAAAGGACATGGGAACTCTAAAGGTAACCGCATTGCGAACAACTTAGCAAGGAGGGATGCGGGCTACAAATATGTTAGCCCTCGCCCATCTACCAAGCTAATACTGTCCGCAGTCGTGGACCTTATCAAACAGCACTCTCACCAAAAAATTATACAGTGCTGGGATGAAACTATGAACTGTAGACTGGCCAGAGAGTTATTACCTCATCCTGGCGAGGAAACAGCAAAAAAATTTAAGGCATTGACCAGACAAAATCTCCGAACAGCTGTGGGAATCTTGACAGGTCACTGCCAATTGCGACAACATCTCTTTAGGATGAAATTAACAGAATCGCCGCTATGCAGAGGCTGCGAACAAGAAGAGGAAACAGTAGAACACATTATGTATGACTGCTCTGCTTTTTCTGAAATCAGAAGATCCGAGTTGGGCGAGTATTGGCTTACACCAGCCGATGTCAGGGAGATCCCCCTCGGGAGCCTCATCACCTATTTTAAATCAATAGGCCTGGTGACAGCCTGAGGTGAGGATATCCCTACATACGGGAGGATGCACAATAGGTCATATGTGGCCTCAGTGCTGGCTGAGCACTAGCTCGCCCCTCCCAAATTTCCAGATCCAGATGTTATCTATTCTTTGTGATAAGTATAATATTTCTTCTGTGAGTGTGTATGTCACTAAACTCCTTGTAACCGGTTTGACCGATTTTGATAAAACTTTTGTATGTGTTCAAATGGATTCGAGAGTGGTTTAGATTTACTATTTGTTTTACTATAAAACGTTTTTTAAAACAATTTTTCACTTATTTGTGTTATTCGATGAGGTAACAATACCTCCTAAGTGGCATTTATTGTCTAGTTCTACCAATAGACGGCGATATAAGTTTATAAGTTGACTCTCTATCAACGTTTGACATCTAGATTGGAGAGACACCTGGTAGATGGGGCTGTGTTTTGATTACTACATTATTCACTTAGAAACGAGAAAAGAAACGAAAAATCGAAAAAACAATCACATATTTTCTAGATAATTAAGAATGCAATATAAAAAACATTTGTTGTTATGAGGTACGAAGTACGCCGTTTCAATGTAAAGTGTGTATTTATTATTTAGCTTTATAAATTCCTAATAGATGGCGGTTGTAAGTTAATTATAAGGTTGTATTTAAATATCAAAATAAATAGAAGAACTAAAAAAAGTAAAACGGAATATAGTAAAAAGACAGTTAATATTACGGAAAAAAGAAAACTAAAGTTACCAAGTTAAGTACTATGACGCCCCCGTAAGCTTGAGCAGTTTATATGTCATACTTATATTTAAACGCGCAATTCTAACTAATTAAGTAGTATGATGCTACCAGAAGGTGCCACAGTTGATATCTAGTATATTTAAACAATAAATTATAAAATACAACGAAAAAAATAGTGAAACCTAAAAACTAACGAGAAACTATTAACAAAACAAAAAAAATTAAATGGAAAATGTGAAAACTACTATCAGTGTTAAGCGGAAAGGTTTCAAGAAAACTCTTTAATGATGATCCAAGCTTTATTACTTATTTTCATCTGAATATTTCATACTCTACCAGTGGACATTGTAAAAAAATTGTAATTTGTTGTATTCGTTTTATATATAATTGTGATAAATGTGTATTTCTTTAAATCTATGGTCTCATTAGATTTTCTAGAAAATAAGTAGTTGGTACCTATCGACTGGAGAGACACTATTTTACAGATTCCAGGTGGCTAGGATTATCTGTAGATCGGACGGAAAAGACCAAATGCGCTAATCTTAAGTTTTATTCAAAATGTCTGTATAAAAATACTACTAAGAAACAGAAAAAAAAAAAATAAAGATTTTTAAAGACATTACGTTTTTGTCCAGACACCCAAACCAAATTCCATATAACTTTATAAAATTTAAAAAGAAATACTTACTATTTATATGAGTTACAAATTAAATAAAACTTTATGTAACATAATAACATTTATTCACTTTAACAACTAATAAACATCAATCAGTCACACACAGAATTAACACATCTTTTTACTTTCACTCACAATTTTCATCATTAAAAGAAGTTTCACCTTCTTCTTCAACTTTAATTTTACCAAAACTTCTTCTATACTCTTTTCCAATAAACTCATCAGCTTCATCTTGAATATCTCTTACCTCCAAATCTTCCCGCCTTCCTAAAATAGGTCTCGGAAAAGGGGGTTTGTTACCTAAAATCGGTCGTGGGCTATTCTGGGAACCACAGATAGATCTAACCGATTTTCTGGAGTATCTCGAACATTGTGGTTCCTTATGATTCGGCGTAGACTTCGAAGATGAAGGCGACAATTTCGGAATTACATTTCTTAATGGTGGTGGGATATATACCGGAGCTTCTGGGCTTAGTTCCGATTTCATAAAAACGCGATTTTTTATTTTTTTTTTCGTGAGAACTACTTCTCAGTATTTTTTTGATGTTAAAGTGACGTTTTTTTATTCATTTCTCTCACAATGGTATGGTAACGAAAAGTAAACGTCTATAGGACGATAATAAACATTTCGACGATTTGATTAGTTTAAAATGAAAACTAGATTGGACTAACGAAAGTTCATTTTAGTCACTAAAATTTAGAGAAGTAAACTTTTGACTTGAAAGAGAACTTAAAATTAATGACAATTGTTATTTTATATAAGCAAAATGCTATACAGGGTTATATAGGAATAGTAGAACCTCGCCAGTCCGACCTTTACGGGACCAGGGGGTGGGTCGGATCTTCTAAAAGTCGGATTAACCGGAAACGATAAAAACATACTCCTGTCCCTATTTTTTTAGTGTATAAAATGTGGGTATTTATAATAAAAACATTTTCCTTAGCCCCCTGATTCACAGACGTGTTAGGGATTATGAAAAAAGAACGAAATAAATTGATGTCCAAATATAAACAAACAAAAAGCGCTCGTGATTGGGACGCGTATAAAAGTATGAGGAATTTTTTCACAAGAGCCGTTCGCGAAGAAAAACGTAAGTTATATCATATTTGTTGTAGTGAAGAATTTTGCCGCACACTTGAAAATTTAAACATATCTCTGACCACATCCTAGCAACGGATTCGTGCCAACGAATCGTTGAAGACAACTGTGAAATCGGTGACAGCATTACCTCTGACCACCTACCCCTCTTGGTCAAAACCACTTTAATAAATCCCTCTCCCCCAAAACCAAACTTCTACACTTTAAGAGACTACAACCGAGCTTATTGGAATCTCTTCAAAACCGAGATTACTAACCAAATTCCCCCCAACCCTACGCTCGAGACCACTGAAGACATTGACTCGTTCGCTCTCCAACTTCAGAACGTAATAAAAATAGCTTCTAAACTGGCTATCCCCATTTCAGCAAAAAATTCCGAGTCCTCCAGACTCCTCCAACACATCTTCTCTATGATTAGACAAAAAAGACTGCTGTATAGACGTTTCACCCAAACTCACGATCCTGTTATCAAAACCGAATGGAACCGTCTCAATGCTTGAGTGAGGCTGTCGATCAACTCACACAAAGCGTCGCTTTGGAGCCAGGTCACAGCAACGCTGGATTATCGAGACGGAACCAAGTTCTGGAACAAATTCAAAATTCTAACAGGCCAAAAATCCAAACCGCACTCCCATCTTGAGGTAAATGGCCAATTCATCAAAACCCCTGAAGAAATCTTCAAAAATCATTTACAGCAAGTTTACTCCCCTCCTCAAAACCCAAATTTCGACCAATAATTCTTCCTAGAGACGGAGCACATTACTCGTTGCCTCCTTCACCAACAAACTCCCCCCTGAGAACATCCCATTTCTAACCCCATTTACTGAGGAAGACATCCTCACTGCTTCCCAAAAAGGCAAAAACTCAGCCCCTGGTCCAGATTCAATTTCTAGACGAACCTTAAAACAACTCCCTCCTTCAATTATGCCTTCTCTTACTCTTCTTTTCAACTCTTGTCCCGGCAAATCCTATTTCCCCACCATTATGAAGTCTTTAAACACCATCTTGATTCCCAAACCTGACAAAAACCACACAAACCCTCACAACTACAGACCAATCTCTCTGCTTAATGTCATAGGCAAACTCTTTGAACTTCTACTTCTAGATAAAATCAGGGACTTTCTAGAAACTAACTCCATAATCCCCCTTTTTCAACATGAATTCAGACCAAACCACTCTACCCAAAACCCGATTCTAGAACTACAATTTTTCTCCTCCTCATTTCTAAATCAGAGAAAAGTCGTCTCTGCCATATTTATGGATGTCCAAAAGTTCTTCGACAAGGTTTGTCACGCTGGCCTTATTAGAAAGCTAATTGACATTCAATTTCCCATCCCAGCCATAAAACTTATTCACTCATATTTTTCCAACAGAATTATCCAAGTCAAGGTTGAAATGCAATCTCCGATCCATTCACCCCCCCTTTTCAGGAGTTCCACAAGGATCAATCCTAGCCCCAACTCTATATACCATCTACGCAAGCGATATTCCTCCTCTGGCAAATATCCAGCTCTACGCCGATGACACGGCCTTGTACAACTCCGCATCGTCGACTGAAGCCCTTAATCGAAAAACTCAAAGACTGCTGGATCAGTTCTCCAACTGGTGCAGCAGATAGAGAGTAGCTCTAAACCCAAACAAAACCCAAACCATCATCTTTAGACATGCTAACCTCAGCCGACGAGAAAATCTCTCTTTCGACTATATCAACCTGTCACTATGGGGGGAATAGCTCGACCCTCAGGATCAGGTGACCTACCTGGGTGTTCGATTTACTCGAACACTCAGGTGGGATGCCGAACAAAATGAGAAGACGAGCGTCCCTCCTAGGTGCTCTGGGTGGTAGAATCGGAAGAAGTGACACCAAAACCCTCTTACACACATATAAAATCTTTATCAGATTACAAGGCCATGCCATACTCTGCTATTCTTTAGAGACTTCTACATTCCATCCATGCCACAGAGCGAGCGATCTTACGGAAAGTGAAAAACCTACACTACCTCTATCCAAGCCACTTTGTAGAATTTTGTAATCGAATTTAAACCTATTTCCCGACTACCTAGAGCTCTGAAATTTTTAGAATAGCTCAGAACTGGATGACAATGCATGTTTCAAGTGTGTTTAGGCATACATATACATAAATTTCGAAATTTATACTGAATTGTTATTTAATATGATTTAAGTTGTGTATAGATATTATCATTTTGAAATTTTTTAAATAAGTTGTTCATTTGGATAAGCGTCCAATTGTGACAGTTCTGTTATGTTATCATCATTCTGTTGTTTTTTGTTTTACATGTGAAAACAGTAATTATTATTCTAACTGTTAATAAAATAAACTAATTTAGAAAGTTTTTTTACACTGTAGGTACTGTGGACTATGCCGTAATCTATTTCGTTAAATCAGCAAAAAAAAAACTTTCTACTATAAAAAGTTCTTTTTATAAATTGTGATTATTTATTATTTAACTTAGTTTTATTTTGTAATTAAACTTCATTTTATAACCATCATTTAAAACTTTGAATCCACAAATCGCTCTTCTCCTACCCCTTGAGTGTCGTGTGCTAATGTGACCTACTACCTTTCTTATTTTGTTCTAAAACAGGTTATTTGAGCCTATTTTGTAATGTACAAGTAAGTACAAGATTATTTTATTATTCTTCGCTCATTTCTTTTATATTTGCCCTCAGGTGGTTAGACCATCACGGCCTAGATAAAAGCTAAAATAGAGATAGAGATATTATTTAAATTGTTATAGCCCAATCCGTGATAATCTCAGTAGTTCAATGTGGTTTTTCTTAAAAAAAGGTTCGTATGGTTTGGTGATCAATTCCTCCAATTACCCCTCGTGTTTTTCGCATTAGATTTCCTTTTTCTAACAGCACTTCCATATCCACAGTGTGTCCAATACCATCAATTTTTCTGCTATTTTCGATACGCTTATATTTAATTAACTCCCTTAAATTATCTAAAATTTTTACAAAAATTCATTCAAGTCACATATTAGTCGTGTCGGATTTTTATTCAACCATCTTACAATTTCTTCAAAAAATGGTATATTTCAATTTTCACCACACAAATCGAAAATTCTTACTTTCACAGTGATCTGCTCTTATCCATGAGTATAGTTTTTATTCCGACACAGGAGACGCAGTCTGCAGTTAGCAATGTTTGATATAAAAGTCTTGGCAGGACAGTATTTTCCAAGCAATGTTTCCATTGTTAATTCTTTAGCCAGTACAGACAATCACGTGTTATAGGTACATCATTCCAAGTTTAAAAATATTAATTTTGGGTTTTTAGATATGTAAATAAAATCTTATATAAATTTCAGCGATACTAATCTATTTTGAAATTTTTTTAATTCAAAATTAGTGTTTGGTACATTAAACAGTATAAAATTATGCACCCAAATATAAAAAAGACATTTTTTCCTCTTAACACGACGGCTTTGTTTCAACCTATACACCTAGGAATAACCTTCAAGGTCTATTACATTAGATAAAGCTTTAAAATTATATTGGATAATATGGAATGTGATCCTGATATGATTATGAAATGCTGAAAAAAATTGGACACAACAAAATACATCGTAAAATAAAACAATTATTGCAAGAACTGAATCCATACACGTTAACATCATACTGGAAAAAACTGTGGCAGGCTCTAAAGAAGGAAAATAACAAGGAATCTGTACAAATTTAAACTTTAAATGCAAACTGCCGAAATTGCGAACGAGATAGGTTCGAACAGATAGAATCAAGTGACCTTCAGGAATTGCTTGAATCGCAATATGAAAATTTGACTGAAACCGGCTTGGAGAAAATGAAAAATTCAGAGCCCATTCAAGAAAAAGATTTAACAAGCACTGCCGACATAACATTAAAAATGGTAAATGAGCTTTGTGATTTCTTATTTAAAATTGATCCATCTATGGAATGAAGTCTTATTGTTAAGAGGCAAATTGCTAATGCCACAGCTGAACATTAGTCTGAATTGAAGAAGCTTTTAAAAACTGTTAATGAAGTCTTATTGTTAAGAGACAAATTGCTAATGCAACTACTGAATATCAGTCTGAATTGAAAAACCTTTTAAAAACCGTTAACCAAAAAAACTTCAAGCATTGCATAATCCTGAAGAAACTTACTAATCAATATGGTCAAAAACTGTAATCAATTTGATATTTTTTGTATATTTGATTTTATTTTTTTCAGCTCGGAACGTAGCCTCTATAATCCCGTATTCGTATTCGCACACCCCAAGGATGACGATGAACATATGCTATAATACTGAACAATACTATTGTCTTCATTTGACCGTAAGAGGGTAAATCATCTAATTTGTGTCATATATCTCAAAATGGACAACTTTGACAACAAAGCTGTCAGAACAAAAGTTGTTCCTGTTGAAAAGACCTATTCATTTTATTGTTATTGAATGTTGATCCCAATGTGCCTATTGTCCTTTATTATCAACTTGTAACGATTGCATCGTTTATTTCGATCAGTTCTCCTGGACTATAAATATTTTTAAATTATTTATTGTTTTTGCGTAGTAACGAGTGGGAGACTGCAAAGTGGTAGGAGATTATTGGCTTCGGAGTCAATTTGCGATTTTATTCTGTTCATTTGAACGTTGAATTGTTTTAATTCAAGTTTTCCGACCAACTTTGCCCTTCTGTCTCTGGTAAGTTTTTTAATACCTTGGTTTTAAATTTAATAGTTTAGTAATCCAAAATGCGGTGAATGTAAATTTTATTTATTTTACTAATGTTTTAAATATTCGAATACAATGGCTGAATTCAATACTAGGTCAGTTTTTGTGGTATTTTTTTTTATTATTTATACTTAAAAAATAATTAATTTTTTCTCGAAATATGGAGAGACTGATAGCTATTGTGTTCGAATAAAAGTATTTGAAATTCGGAGTTTTGATTCCAACTTTATTGACAGGGTTATTGCCACCTGAAAGAAGGGCCCTAATATTTGGTTTATCAAAATCAACATTTTGGAATTCGTCTTAGAGTTATCATCAGAAAGTCCGTTGCAGTTCAGATTTTCCGGATAGGAAATACCGAAGGGAAATTCCATATCGCCCGCTGTTTGTTTAGGAGTCTTAGTGGAAATCAAACTTCACAACTATTGCTTAATAAAACAACGTTATTAAGCCTTCAACAAAAATAAGATAAGAGATTAAATTAATTTTTTTATCAACTGTCAAAGTATTAACCAATTTTTATTGAATAAATCACTTGAAACTGATCTATTATTTTATTTGTATGTCAGTACTGGCGCCCTATTAAATATCTTGATTGGGGAAAAAACTAAGCAAAATTTCAGCAGAACCCTCTGGAGCTAGCAAAGGGTATTTTATCGCTACAAATTTGGCGCCCAACGTGGTTGAACAATTTCTTTGAGATTTATCTTTATCTTTATCTTTTTCTCGAAGGAATTGTTTTAGCCACAAATTGGGTTACAAATTGGGGTTACAAACTAGCAGAACGCCCCGGCTTTGCACGGGGATTAAAGAAAAATAACAAAAGCCATTAAATTTATTGGGTCAACGCTTCCCTGTAAACGATATTACATGTTGTTTTATTTTCTGGCAGCAAAATAAATTGATTTTCAGGTGCTCCGACCCGCCTTAGGCGGTTGGCCATGAGGAAAACCGATCCCTACTATTTGGAAGGTTTGACTTTGAGACTTATTATTAGTAAAAGCGAAAGATGTTTTGATAGGAAATTGAAGCGGTTTAAATGGATTTGGTGGATCAGTTGAGATCATCGGTATCCTCAGTGTATGAGCTAGTTGACCAGCTGGTGGTTCAGTTATATTGGTTGCTACAACTTAATTGTCCTTTAATTCCTTTATAAGTAGCCTCGTCCCATTGCACATGCTAAATTCGTGATTATGAAATAAGTTATTTTGATAAGGATTAATACCAAGATAAAAACTTTTAAAAAATTAAAAAATAGTTATTGTGACGTAATTATAACAGTTAGACATATGAAACATAGCCTATATCACTCGGGAATAGTGTGGCTTGCCAACGGTGAAAGAATTTTTAAAATCGGTCCAGTAGTTTTGGAGCCTATTCATTTCAAACAAACAAACAAACAAAAAATCAAACCTTTCCTCTTTATAATCTATATATATAAAACTCAAAGGTGACTGACTGACTGACTGATTAGTGATCTATCAACGCAGAGCCCAAACCGCTGGACGGATGGGGCTGAAATTTGGCATGCAGGTAGATGTTATAACGTAGGCATCCGCTAAGAAAGGATTTTGATTAATTCCACCCCCAACGGGATAAAATAGGGGATGAAAGTTTGTATGATCTATCAACGCACAGCTCAAATCGCTGGACGAATGGGGCTGAAATTTGGCATGGAGGTAGATGTTCTGAGGTAGGCATCCGCTTAGAAAGGATTTTGATTAATTCCAGCCCTAAGGACATAAAATAGGGGATGAAAGTTTGTATAAAACTTTGTCAATTTTAAACCTTTCGGGCTGAAACTTTGCATGCATATAGTTACTATGACGAAGGCATCCCCTAAGAAAGGATTTTGATTAATTCCACCCCTAAGGGGATAAAATAGGCGATGAAAGTTTTTATGAAACTCTGTCAATTTTAAACCGATCGAGCTAAGATTTTGCATGCATATAGCTACTATAACGTAGGCATCCCCTAAAAAAATAGTTTGATAAATTCCACCCCTAAGGGGATAAAATAGGGGATCAAAGTTTGTATGAAACTTTGTCAATTTTAAAGCGATCAGGCTGAGATTTTGCATGCATATAGCAACTATGACGTAGGCATCTCTTAAGAAAGAATTTTCATAATTTCTACCCCTAAGGGAATAAACAAGGGAATGAAAGTTTGTATGAAACTTTGTCAATTTTTAACCGATCGCGCTGAGATTTTGCATGAATGTAGCTACTATGACGTAGGCATCCCTTAAGAAAGGATTTTGATAAATTACGCCTACAAGGGGATAAAATAGGGGATGAAAGTTGGTATGAAACTGTGTCAGTTTTAAACCGATCGGGCTGAGATTTTGCATGCATATAGCTACTATGACATAGGCATCCCCTAAGAAAGGATTTTGATAAACTCCACCCCTAAGGGATAAAATAGGGATGAAAGTTTGTATAAAACTTTGTCAATTTCAAACCGATTGTGCTGAGATTTTGCATGCATATAGCATGCAAGTTTTTAAAGTTTTAAAATAATAATAGTCTAATACCACTCGCGCTTTATAATTACTGAGCGGGGTTTGTGGAGCGGTGAGACAGTAGCACGCTGCTGCTGGCCGGCATGGCACTGTCGATAGACGCGTATAGTCTTGAAAATTCGAGAATAAATTTGTTTTATTACGTAGTGGTGTACTAAGAAATAACTTTTTTAAATTCCATCCCTAAGGATTTAAAATAGGGGTTGCAAATTTGTATGAAACTCGGTGGCAAAAAACTAAAGTCCACGCGGATGAAGTCGCGGGCGGCCGCTAGTATTAGTACCAATAGATAATGACAGGAATGGAAAGGGATTGATGATTAACATTCAATAACAATAGATTCAACAAACATGTATAGTAAATGCCGTTCTGTTAGATTTTATCACAATAAATTGAAAATTTATCGCTTCTTGGGTATTATATTAAAAAATGCATATAGTTTGTAAATTAATATATTTGCTTAGAACTAATTTATATACATATATATTACATATATATTAAAAACATAACAAATTACAAACAACATAAATAAACAGAAATTGCAACTGAATAATTTAAAAATCGAGAGGTATCTAATGAGCATCCTTAATAATATCTCATATATCACAGATATTGGAAAATTTTCCTAGCATACAATTTATATCACTAAAATATATGATAAAACAGTAAGAAGTAACATCGGGACAATTTTCACAGGAGATATGTACGAACTTTTACCACATATTTTTATTTCACTTTCCTAAAACAAAAACAAAAATTAGAAACATCGTCAGTAAACGGTTTGGATAATTTTTCCACTTAAATATCCCTAAAACAATTTAAGGTTCATTTTTACACACTGTGATGTCAGCAGAGATTTCTACTTTCTCCCTTATTATCTAGAGGAAGAAGAACCATCATTATGTAGTAAAAAGTGTCCACCGGAAAGTATCAAATTAAGGTGGCGCCATAGTAGCAAGAAAAAAAATTAAAAACAGCGCCATTAATTATTACAATAAGATACAAAATGAAAAGGGAAACAATACTTTCGATTTATTACATTATTGTGTTAACGATAATAAAATTATTAAATTAACAAAATTGTATTAAAAAAAAGTTTATAAAAATCGACGTTATTTAATAATTTTTGTAGTTTATATTTAATTAATTGCATTTGACTACATACATATTCAATATTTTAAATGCTGTATATTTCTCAACTATACAAGTAACGGATTTTTCAACTCAACACATTTCACTCTGTTTAAAACCGCTAAATTCATATCATTTCCATTATCAACACGAGTGCCATTTCAGTGAAATTTCGAATTATAATTTGCTGTTGACAGGTGGACACTTTTTCAACTTGTCTACCATATAAAAACGTTCTCCTTCCTTCTTATTAAAATAGCTAATATTATTTTTCATATGACATGCATTGAAACAGCTTGTTTTGATCCCTGTTTTGTCAGTCGAAACAAGACAATTTCAGACCAATGACCAATGCAACTGTCAGTTAGAAACTGACAGTTTTTTCTGCCCTAGGGGAGAAACAACGTCATTTCTGCCCGGCACATTCATTTATTTATTATTTATGTCTTTATTTCAAGTCTATCAGAATGGCATTTGTAACAAACAAAAGCGAATAAAATCATAATCGTCTGACAGCTGTCGTCAAATCGTTGTCAAGATATTACTTGTCTGAAATAGTCTTACTTCAACTGGCTACAGAGATCAAAACTCGCTGTTTCAATGCATGTGATACGAAAAATATAGTGTGTGGCACGGGATGAAACAAAGACGATTTCTGACCGGGCGAAGACAGCCCTCGCTTCGCTCGGGCAGTCGACTCTCGCCCTAATCAGAAATCGTCTTGTTTCACCCCTTGCCACACAATATACTATTTTACCACTAGAACATCTGCTTTTCTTTTTTTCAACCAATTTCACAATGTCATTTCAGTGTTGTCAGTTTTCAGTGGTGGTTTTAGAAGCTAAAGCAGAGATTTGGAAGCCAATTCTAAACAGAAAGAAAAAAGATGACAAATAATGTCTAGTTCCGAAGTCACCACAAGATAAATTAGGATATAAATAAAAGAATATTTAGTAACCAGTTCATTGCAAAAAATAATGGCAAAATAAAAATACTGGAGGGGACACATAATTTTTAGTTTGAGAAGATATATGTTGTGATGTCAGCAGAAAGTTGAATTTTCTTTCTTGTTGAAATCGTTTTCATTAACTTCTAACTTTTAACCGTCATCCAACTTTACAATGTCGTTTCAGTATTGTCAAGAATAAATAACAATGCGATAATCGAACTCAAGTCTCCTTGATTTCTACATGTGGAAGTTATTGAAATTTAAAAGCCAAACAGTTATCTTGTCAACTGATTATTGACGTTACCACTATTAAACAGCTTAATGATTGTGAATGGTAAAGAAAAGTAAACAAATTTCGTATGACGATTTAAAACATAAATAATAAACTTACATTTGCATTCCTATTTATACAACTCATATAATGTCTTCTGGGGTAATCATTATACATAGCTCTGTAACATGCTAGGGACATGTTATAATCAACTTTTATAGGATCTGGTGTATCTATCATAGCTTCTGGTTCACTTAGACATACACTGTTGACTACAAGCAAGATCATGTTACTTCCAGATATTTTCTGTACAATGTAAGGCCTAAAAATAAAATTAATTACTATTGTTACGAAACGGTCCGGACCTGTCTCCCAGACGGAGGTGTGAGTGTTAGAATTCTGAGACTTCGAGCGGCTACTGGAACTTTCGATTCTAGAAAGCTTGTCTTTCTAGATGTAATTTCAGAGACGTTCTAAAAAGAATTAATTCTATATATAAGAGACCGCTTTTGGCAGAGAGAGAGAGAGAGAGAGAGAGAGAGTTGTTATGGTAATAGTTGGCGATAAGTAATAATTGTGATTGTATTAGTTGGCGATAGATAACGATTAATTAATTAATTGTAATAGCTGGCGATAAATTGCGAATTGTTGTAGGTACGAGAAATTTTAAGGACGCTATTTAGTAATTGTGACTGTATCAAAGTTGTGTAAATTAGTTTAAGAAATTGTTATTTAGTCGTGTTTACCAATAAATTGTTAAGTTTGTCTGCTGTCACTTATCCCGAATCCACGAAGGAAAAATTATAACACTATATTGATATAGTAATGTAAAACGTTTGGAAATTTAGCTACCAAGTCCTGAAAACTGACTATAAGACTTTATCTCTCTAACATTAATCATTTGAAATAATCAATACACTTAGAAAGTGGCATTAAGCTTTACAGGCTTAAAAATCTTTCAAGGAGTATTAAGGAAAAAAATTATTTATTCTCTCTTTGTTTTATTTTTTTAAATTCAATTTATAATGTTCAAAGTTGTTTTGTTGGTGTTTTATTTTGTGTTTCCTTTGTGGGATCCTTCTCAGAATAATATAAGATGTCAAACAAAATATTCAGAATATTCAATGTTGTTCAGCTTGTATCCAATCTGTTGACTATTTTAGGCACCACATAATTTTATATTTTAGTTTTATCAACAAAATTTTAGATTGTGAGACAATATTTATTTACCTATAAGTATGTATATCTTGTATCATTTCCATATTTTATGATCTCAACGCAATCATTTTTAATGGTCTTATAGTTTTGTAGTTTAACTTTCAGAATTAATATTTTAATGTTTAAAGTTGTTCTGCCTATCTTTCTGTCTTCTACGTATAGCTCAGTCAAGAAGGAAAAAAAGCGGAAAAAATCTTCTTCAGATATTTGAAGGTTCTAAATGGTGTTTGGGGGGTAGTAGATGGAAAATCCGTAAAAAGGTACAGCTAATTATGCTTTGCTTTTTTTTAAACAATTTCAAAAATTTTGGATTTTAAAGAGTTCTTTAATTCAAGAGTTGTTAAATTGAAATCCATAAATAATTAACTGAGATAATTGCAAAAAACCCTTAAAAACACCTATTTTCGCACTTTTTAATTAATTGTTAATAACTTTTTTTTGTGCATAATTACATGGAATACAAATACTTAAAATTGTATCCACTAATGTGTTTTTTATTTGTGCAAAATTTCAGCCAGATTGGCCAAATAATTTCTAACTTATTTAATTTGTTTAATAAGGTTGTTTTTCAGAGAGCCAATGTTTAAACATCTCTGCTTGCCTATACAGTGACTCTAGAGGTATTTAGCAGGTCGCTATCGATTCTTTGAAGCTTAATATTCCAGATAATTAAAAAAACAATTGAATTTTTTATCAAAATTGTTATTTAAAAAATTGTTTGAAAAAGGGGTTACTTTTTAGCTTATAAACAATTAAAATAACTTTGCCAATTTTTGTTTTACATACTTCTAAGTAGACTCTCTGAAAATGTGGTAAAAACACACATTTTTTTTTTAAAGAAATAACATTCTACGATCAATAGGAGCCAAGATAGCATATTTTTTTTAAAAACCATATCTTCATTGTTTATAAACATTAAGAGCTGAAAATTGGACTGGTTATAAAAGACGATCTAATTCTTATGATCCAATTTATAGCTTGCATGAGTAAAGAAGGAGTAAAAAGTTATAACTCGTTAAAGTGATGGTACTCGTAAAGTACAGATACGAAAAAGTAGAAGGGGAATTGCTTGAGCTCAGTTTACGGTACTTCAAATTAAAGCGCGCTGAAAAAATTTGCAATATCTCGGCTTCTATGGCATCTAGAGCCTTAATTTTTTTTTAATCTGGGGCAACTCAATAAAATAATGATTACCGTGCTATTTTCATTCCCTGGAAATGCCGGGAAATCTCGGGAAATTCAGTAAGTAAATCTTTTTATATAAAAATTACTAAATTTCTACATACATTTTTACAGGATGTTATACAACTTCCTCTTTTTTCAACCAAGGAAAATTTAAATTAATAAATGCACCAACAGAAATTTTAGAACTGATAAATATTTTTTATACAGAAAATACTAGTCACGAGGAACATATGAAGAATGGATGCGATATCATCGTTTTTTTGTATTCTGCCACAATTGATGTTACTTATTAAAAAAGCACAATAACAGATTGTCATTAAACGAATTACGTTTTTTACAATTTATAAGAAACATGGGAAAAATTCTTTCAAATTGGAAAATTTGCCACCAACAGAAGGTGTCGGTTATCAACATGTACTTCGTGTTTATTTTCAATTACAACTTTGGCTAGGTAATAGTTTGGATGCTACTAAATATGGGTGAAAATAACTGACAATGGTTTTGAGCCTATTTATATACATTAGATAGCTTGATTCCGGAAGAAACAATGAAACATATTACGTGTAAATATTCAACGGGTTGCAAAACTTTAAAATGTGGTTGTAAAAAGCATGGGATTAACTGCACAGGTCTTTGCACAAACTGTGCAGTGAAAGAAATTGCAACCGCGCTGCAAATAATCTTGACGAAGATATTGATGCAGAGCCAGATGATTTATTACAAGAACTAAATATCATAGAAGACGACGCAGAACCTGCAGCAAAGCGATTTAGAAGCGAAATGATTGATTAGAATATTTTAATCAAAATATATCAATAATTTTTAATTTTTATACTAAAATTATATACAGACTATTAAGTAGTATAAAAATTTTACTTACTTTCAAAAAAATTAATATTTTCATTAAGTGTAGTAGTAAAATGAACTTTAAAATAAAATTTATTGTGATGATTTATAATTATTATTATATATTTATATAAATAATGTAAATTAATTAATAAAGTTTAAACAATTCTTGCGAAATAATAGAGAAATTTAGTAATTTTTATATAAAAAGATTTACTTACTAAATTTCCCGAGATTTTCCGACTTTTCCGGGGAATGAAAATAGCACGGTTATCATTATTTTATTGAGTTACCCCAGATTTAATAAAAATTAAGGCTCTAGATGCCATAGAAGCCGAGATATTGCAAATTTTTTCAGCGCGCTTTAATTTGAAGTACCGTAAACTGAGCTCAAGCAATTCCCCTTCTACTTTTTCGTATCTGTACTTTACGAGTACCATCACTTTAACAAGTTATAACTTTTTACTCCTTCTTTACTCATGCAAGCTATAAATTGGATCATAAGAATTAGATCGTCTTTTATAACCAGTCCAATTTTCAGCTCTTAATGTTTATAAACAATGAAGATATGGTTTTTAAAAAAAATATGCTATCTTGGCTCCTATTGATCGTAGAATGTTATTTCTTTAAAAAAAAATGTGTGTTTTTACCACATTTTCAGAGAGTCTACTTAGAAGTATGTAAAACAAAAATTGGCAAAGTTATTTTAATTGTTTATAAGCTAAAAAGTAACCCCTTTTTCAAACAATTTTTTAAATAACAATTTTGATAAAAAATTCAATTGTTTTTTTAATTATCTGGAATATTAAGCTTCAAAGAATCGATAGCGACCTGCTAAATACCTCTAGAGTCACTGTATGGGCAAGCAGAGATGTTTAAACATTGGCTCTCTGAAAAACAACCTTATTAAACAAATTAAATAACTTAGAAATTATTTGGCCAATCTGGCTGAAATTTTGCACAATTAAAAAACACATTAGTGGATACAATTTTAAGTATTTGTATTCCATGTAATTATGCACAAAAAAAAGTTATAAATAATTAATTAAAAAGTTCGAAAATAGGTGTTTTTAAGGGTTTTTTTGCAATTATCTCAGTTAATTATTTATGGATTTCAATTTAACAACTCTTGAATTAAAGAACTCTTTAAAATCCAAAACTTTTATTTAAACTATTTTTCTCTAAAATGTAACAGAAAAATTTTATTGACGAAAAAGTAGTTTTTCGATTTTTGAAATTGTTTTAAAAAAAAGCAAAGCATAATTAGCTGTACCTTTTTACGGATTTTTCATCTACTACCCCCCAAACACCATTTAGAACCATCAAATATCTGAAGAAGATTTTTCCGTGAAATCGTTGATATTTTCACAGATAGACTGAGCTAGTAGTTTTTACTAATAGTGGGGTATAGCGTAGTTGAATTTTTTTCTTTTTGTCTTTGTTTTTTTTTGAACCATTTTGTTTTTTATTATTCAAGTTATTGGAATATAGTTTTAATTGTTTAACGTTATTTAGATGCTTTTCTTCCAGCATAAACAATTTTTTAAATCTTGTTTAAATTGTGTTTCTTTTGGTGATTAAGTAAAATTCTGAAAGTTAGATACAACCATCACAATCTTTCAAATTATAGATTCTTTTTATTGACTTTGTATTCGTTTTTATTAGAGTTTTAAAATCTAGGCTCTGTCGTTTTTAATACATTTCTATTAATTTTTTCTAGCTCTTGGAAATTTAGGATATCAAAGAAATATTTTCTGTTTTTTTTTCGTAAATATAGATCTTATTTTACAACACCCACTTGTTTTATTCTTATTTATTTTGGTTCTCAATTTATAACGTACGATATTCTTGCTTATCTTTTAACTGTTTTTCATTTATTTGCAATTGTCTTCGTTTTTAGGTAAGAATTGTGATGGTTAAAGACTCTTTTGCTTGGCTTCTCTTCTTACTTATTTTCTTCGTGTTCTTCTTGTTTCTTTGTATATCCACAATTTTTGGTGTTTAAACTACTTTTGTGATTTATAAGAAATTCGTTACAATTCGACATTATTTTAACTGTCAGCCATTTTTCTAGTTGTCTTCCTGTATTTTTGTTTTTTTTTTCAGATTTTTGAATCTTGAGAATTTAATTTATGTAAAAATTTCTTGCTTATCTTCTATGCAATTTCAATAGACTGGCATTTGTGTCGCTTACTCTTAGTCTCTGTTCAAGTTTCCCCAGTTTTGCTCCAATAAATCTATATCAAGTATGCTACCTTTTTCTTCTTTTATTTTTTTAATGTAGACAATAATTTTTTATGTTCAAATTGTTTTGGCTTATTTACCAACCTTCTCAAATTCGGTACAATTCTTTTGATCCCAAACCTATAGTTTTGATTTAATATCTAATGTTCTTGCATATTTTTATCTGTGGTTTCCATCGATTTGAGTTTGCTCCACTTGGTTTCCATATACTTGTAAATGAATCTTCGGCTTTTCTTTCAACTTATCTATCTCTATTATGATTTAAACATTGTGTTTTTGTTCTTTTTAACATAGAGATCATTATTTTTAATTGGTAAACTATCTTTGCTAATCCCTTTGGTAATTTTGATTAATTTCTTCTAAACTGCTGGGAATAGTTTTAAATCTTCCGACTTTTTCTACTAATATGTTTGTAGCTTCTCAGAGCTTCTCGTCTTGTTTTTTTTCTTATAAACATTTAATCAAAATTTTTAAAGTACAATATTTTTGCTCTATCGCTTCAAAAACTCAATTTTATCTTTAGCTTTGTCATCTTTATCAATTTTTGGTGCAATTTTCTAATTTTTATAACATAATTTTAACTGTAATTTATTTTTTGCTTTACGATATGTTTTATATAAAATTTTCTAGTTTAATTTTTGTATGTTTTTCAACCTGTTTGATTTAGTTCATTTTGAGCATCAAACATTATTCTGCTTAACTTTGTGATCCCGTTTTTATGATTTTTGGAACGAAGTTCCCTTTCGGGCGTTACGAACAGTTACGACTGAGGCTAGGAGCCAGCCAAAAAAAATTCATACCAAAAGTTGTCACGACACGACACGACACCCGCATGTTTCTCTCTCTCTCACAGATCAAAAAATAAATAACTCTCTCTCCCTCTCTCTCATAGATAGATATATTACAATGGACTACAAAAGTGTGACGTCAGCTATGGGAGGAGCTTAAAAATCCTTCCAAACAAAACATATTTGCATTGAAAAAGCCATAAAAGATTTTTCTATTACTTGTAGTGGTTTCTAATCAAAACTTTTAGCGTTTTCCGGACACTTTTCATACGACCTATTGTATCCAATTTGTGATAGTGAATAAACATTAAAAGTTAGTGTATGTGTTCAAATTTTATATGCATTTTAGTGGAATTGAGGTTATGTTTTGTTTACAAGTTTATAAATTTTATTTCTATTTTGCTTTGATAGTGTAGTGTCGTGACTTTGTTAAGTTTATACAGGTTTTTTGGAGATAATAAATAATAAAATAATACAAAATAATGTGTTTCTGTTCTGCAAAAGTTCCGGACATTGCTGATGGATTTAGGTAAGAAGAGATTTAATACAGACAATAATAAATGCTTATCTTAATATATATAAATTAGGTGTCACGTTGTTTGTCCGCAATGGACTCCCAAACTACTTAACCGATTTTAATCAAATTTGCACACCGTGTGCAGTTTGATTCAACTTGAAAAATAGGATAGCTTTCATTTATAGTCGCAATATTATTTTATTGTAAATTATTTGTTTATTGAATTGTTATTATATTAAATATGACATTATCATTTTGAAAGTTTTCATGTAAAGTCTTGGTAGCTAATTTGGATCAGCGGCGATTATGACATTTCGGTTGGGTTATGGTAATGGGATCGATTGCGCCAGAGGGAATTTTTTTTTTTTTTTTGTTTTTACATGTGAAAACAGTAATTATTATTTTAATTTAACTGTTAATAAAATAAACTATTTTAGAAAGTTTTTAGATACAACTACCCTTGATTTAGTTAACAAGGAAACAATCCTCTCTATGATCAATCACAGCGTTGCATGACTTAATATTTTTGCAATATCAAGGATGCTGTTCATTGTTGAGATGACACTTAAATTCAGTTTTACTTATTGAAAAGTTTTAACATAAAAAGTTGTGGCATGTGCTTTGAAACTATATAGTTTAATAAACTGGGCAACTATATATTGCATGTTCACGTGTAGGGAAACCGTCGAATCTGTTTGTGTTAGCTAAAGACAGGTTAACCAAAAATATTGTGTTCCGATTAGTGCTAAATTAAATTGAAAATAAAAGTAATTACCTATAATTTAAAATAATAAGTATTATTGTTAAAGATTTAAGACTATCTGCCCTACCTACCTCATTCATGCATAAGTTAAAGTGTTACATGTTATTTACTTTGTAATGCCACATAAGTGATAGGGTAGTTTTGCCCTACATATTAATTTATTAATTTATATTTTATTGTATTGTTATGTATTACATTTTACCAGGTCAAAGTCATTACTTTAGATCTTGGCACGTGTTTAAATAGTTTAATTTTGATTCTCACGTAGAATATGAATTGACTTTAAAAGCAGGTTGTTGAGGTCAGACACCCTTTGGGGTGTCCCTAAAACAGACCCTGGGGTCTGGGCAATTGTGACTCTTGACGTATTTTCGTGAGTAAGTGTGACATGCCACCATGTAATTTATTTGGTAAGACTCCCTATTCTTAATGTTTATCACTCATTCTTATTGCTTATTTATTCGTTAACATATTTGTTGTTTGTTTCCTGTTGTTTATCTCATCTTACCCTTGGTTAGTTTTCTGCCTTCAGCAGGATACCTGGCCGGGAGTGCCTTTAGTAAGCTACTCCTTATCCTATAACACTAAGGCACATTCTCTCAAATCTCTCCAGGCGTGACAGTAATATACTCATTTGTTATAAACTTCAATAAAAATAATAATAAATTTTAAAATTCTTTTGTATTGATTTTTGCTTAATATCAATCCAGTGAATTTTTATACCAGCTTTAACGTTTCCGTCTTCATTCGTAAATAATAATTTCATTGTATTAAGGGGTTGCAGTAGTAAAAAATCTGTCATTGAGGTCGCCATATTTTTTACAAATGGCATCTATGTAAACAAGCATGGTGGTCCCCATGACTGATGTTCTACTACTGTTCCTCTTAAATAGATTACTACAATGTAATAAGTATAACAAAAACCTTAGCCACAGCAACGCGTGGCCGGGTCAGCTAGTGTATGTATAAACATTCTGTTGTGTTTACAAATTACTAATTCCTTCACTACTTAATCGAAAGGAACTTCGTTCCATCCGGGTGTCCCTTGACACCTCTCACTTTTTTTTTAACACAGCATAATATAGGTAATAAATAATACTTTACCTTGAACATTCTACCATAGTTTTATTGTAGGCACTAGTACTTATATTTCTTTCGGAATAATGAATAAGCGAGTAAAGCGCCATTTGCGTGTCACAAGGTTCTGGCTGTGTTTTTTCAATGGCAAATTTCTGCACAAATTCTTTATCACTCAAAGGCATCTCCGATTCTTCAATATGATCGTGATTGTGAGTTGCATATTCGTGTTCATCCATTACCTCAAAGTGTTCTTGAAAATGTTCTGATGGATAATTTTCCAATTGAGTACCTAGAACTACTCGAGCAAGGAAAATAGGGAATGCTGCTAGCCAATTCAAAATATTTGCTAAATGCATCAGAGGCTGAAAAAGAAACAAACAAATTGTTGCATATAAAAGTTTCATAATGTGTTTTTAAGGTTTAGTTTTAAACCAGAACTGATCTCCGACTTTTGTATGTAGTTAATAAAACTTACCGATATTAATCTAGAAGCAGGACTTTCTACTTCTGAAACTTCAGCACATAATCCTTGGTAATCATACATCACAGTGGCTTTGTAAATTTTCTCATCAATTAATTGGCTCATTACGTTTGGCATGATTTTACCGAAGAAAAATCCAGTTTCTTTTGGATTATCGCTTACTATAACGTAACCATTATCATCGAGAACCAAACAATGCAATTCTTGGGAGGCACATGTCCTTTTACAAGGAATATTTCCACACTGAAATGTAGAAAGAATTGTTTTACATCTAAGATTAAGTTAAAGAAATTTTCAGGTATATCTGGAAAATTACGCCAAATATATACCACAAAATGGTTTATATGTTCTTGTAATTGTTTTTGAGTGGCTGAATTTTGAATATTTGAGATTAACTTCATTTAAATTTAATTTGAAAACATGGGTATAAAATATGTATTTTTTAAAATTTGTTGTTAAAAACCAATTTGTAATAACACTTTTTTACGGATAACTAAATATACTATAACCGAAATATTCGTTCCTATCATTTGAAACTAGATAAAATTTAAGATAGCAGACATAATCGAATAACTTTTAATCTGGACCTACAATTATAAAACAATATATTTTGAGCATTTGATATGTTACACAACTTTGGAAACTGTAAATCAAGTAGATAACCCTACAAAGCCGTGAGGTTTTTTGTCAAATAGAATTTCAGTTTGTGATTAGATATGGAGATGTCGCTATTATCGCACTTTTAACATTTTCTTTACTGAAGATAATGTATTTGTGTGATTTCAGACATAACTCCAGTCTAGATGCTCTCAGAGTTTCTGGACGGATATCTTCCTTGTACTGATGAGGCGCAATACGCCGAAACCGGTCTACAAGTGATATCCTTTCGAATTGCAAACTAAAATGGTTAGTTTTATCTTGAAGATATACTAACTCCGTTAACTTTGAACTGTAATTCTATGTCCGTCGGGGCATATAGCCAGGGAAGTAATTGTTGGTTCTTAGTAAACGATCTATGTTCTTTGATTTTCAAAGACTCTGTAAAACGTTATAATAGTATTAAACTATTATTACCTTTGATATCTATTTGGTAACAAAGTTGCTATCTGCCTACAAGTCTCTGACTGCAATAGTTGAAACTGCATAAATTCATCGAACTCAGTTACTTTTTTGTGCTCTCTCTTATATTTTATTTAGAAAACAAACCGTTACAGAAAATAAGAATGTGATCTTGGTCCTTACGCAACAGAGCCTTAACCGCTATGCCACGAATACACCTAATCAATTTTTCTTCAAGTATGACAATAATGGGAGTGACATTATTTTCAAATCGACAATTAAAACCTCTTAGAAAACCGGAACCATCAATTAAGGTCACTTACCGTAAAATTGAACAGATATTCTAGATGACTTGAGTTGTACCAATGTTTAATAACAACGCCAACTAACCGCTAGGTGTATTTTGGTGACATTCGTGTTCCAGCAGTGAAACCGCTGCCGCGTAAGGACGTATAGACGGAGAGCTCGCAACATTTTCGATAAGTCATTTTATCATGTATTGTATTTGTACAAATACCGATTTACTTATAGGTACCATTGCGAATAATAGTGGGACTAGTATCTTACCTGCGGGTATTCGACGTCTCACCTGACAGGTAAGCTAAATACGTTAATACTAAAGTATCAGACCTGAGATTTTTTCTGCAGATAATATATTAATTCTTCATTACACTTACAAAAAACCAAACAAAAATATTAATAATAACACCTTCAAAAAATTATTGAAAATTCTATATTTTCATTAAAGTATAGGCCAGAACGTCAAGTGAGGTGTGAAGGGTAGGTAACGTAAGCAGAATAGAATGTGCGGCAACACAGGAACCTGCGGAAAACAACGAGAATGACATTTTGTAACTGTAATGAAGAATTAATTTATTATCTGCAGAAATAATCTCAGGTCTGATATTTAACGTATTTAGCTTAACTGTCAGGTGAGACGTCGAATACCCGCAGGTAAGATACTAGTCCCACTATTATTCACAATGGTATAAGTAAATCGGTATTTGTACAAATACAATACATGATAAAATGACTTACCGAAAATATTGCGAGCACTTAGACTAGTAGATCATAGGTTTGATTTTTGTCGAATGCAACATGTTTAAAATTTTCCCTTCATGTCATTTCTTTTTTAGAAAGTTTTTTATATTTTCACCGTGTTCTTTGTCTGTGTCATTCCGCGGAATTTTGTAATCGAATTTAAACCTATTTCCCGACTTCCTAGAGCTCTGAAATTTTCAGGATAGCTAAGAACTGGATGACAATGCATGTTTCAAGTGTGTTTAGGCATATTCATAAATTTCGAAATTTATACCGAATTGATATGAAATATGATATAAATTGTGTATACATGTTATCATTTTGAAAGTTTTTAAATATGTCGTTCGTAGCCTAGTTGATTAAGCGTCGGATATGAATCAAGGTGACAGTTCTATTATGTTATCATTATGGGATCGACTACGCGAGAGAGAAGATTTTTTTTTTGTTCTACATGTGACAACAGTAATTATTATTTTAACTGTTAATAAAATAAACTAATTTAGAAAATTTTTAAAAAAATTTTTAGACTATACTGTGGACTATGCCGTAATCTATCTCGGTAAAGCGCTATTTGCCAAGGGAGTAATAATTTAATAATAGTAATATGACTTATAAATCACCAAAAAAAACTTTCTACTATAAAAAGTTCTGTTTATAAATTGTGATTATTATATAATTTCCAATTACGAATGAAATATATTTCAAACAACCTAAATAAAATGAGGTTGTAAAATTTGTTGATATTCTGGTAAAATATACTTTTAGTGAACACACTATTTTTTTTTTTCGTATGATGCTTAATCACTAAGTTATAAACTTTTAAATAATTAATTAAGTATAAAGTCCACACTTAATTCTTCTATCGAATTCCGATTTAATTTTTTTTTACGTATAGTAAATTGAAAGTGAATGCCTCAAATGGATGTTTCTGTAACATCGACATACATTTTTTGAAATATTTTTTTACTTTAAATTAAAGCTTAAAATCTCTAAATTCTTAAAAAAAAATGAAACGTGATCTACAATAGTTTAGGACTTAAAGCATATTGAGTAGCTGCACATGGCGCGACGTATCCAGTATAAGAAACCATATTTTTAGATTTTTGCACTTAATGAGTTTTTAAAGCTCATAACTCAATAATAAAGCATTATACGAAAAAAAGTGTTTGCACATCCATGTTCACCAGAATATCAACAAATTTTACAGCCTCATATTATTTTGGTTGTCCACTTGATGTGAAACACCTCTATTGTTAAGCTTTTCTAACTTAAAAAAAAAATAAAAGGAAGCCCACACCATAATATGTGGCAGGTTTGATTAAATATACTTTTTATCGAGCAAACTATAAAAGTTATATCCTTGGTTGTTTACTTTCTGTCAATAACAAAATATATCACAAAAACTTCTGAACTTGATTAGAATCAATTTTGATTGTTTAAAATATATCTTCTTAATTAAGAGTAATAATAAATTATATAATATCTTACATTACTAGTAATTTGTGAAAACAAAGTTTGTAAAGCCCCATGGAAAAATTGGTAGCCAACTACAGCAACAGGAGCTTTTTCTTTTTTCTTTTCATCTTCTTTGAAAATTGCTCTGCTAACCGTGACCAAACTATTACTATAGTTTCCTACAATAATTAAAAACAAGTTTGGATTGATTCTAAATAATTTTAACAGTATTACTTATTTACCTATATAATGTGGTACTGCGTAAATAAAATCACCAGGATCAACGTAATGATGTTCAACTGCTCTTCTATACCATACTTCATCAATAGCTTTGTTATGAAGTATATGGAAATTGCTTAAAACAATAAATTAGTTACTAATCCATTAATTGCACCAAAGGGGAACGAAAAAGCAAACGTTAACATCACCTTAGATGGGAATAAATGTTATTGGTTCACAATTAAAGGTCAACACAGTATAAATTACAGAGATAGACAGTAGTTAGATTTGTCAGATATTGCTGAATAATATTTGGATTCGATCTACGTACATATTTAACCTGTGAAATGTCTTTGAAACTTACATAAAGTCTACCTTAACGAATATCAAACAGTAATTAGGCAAAACCAAAGGCATAGAGATACTATTAAGATGAAACCAAAGGGTTCTGACCAAAATCCCATACAGAGATGTTGGTAAAAAAAGTAAACAGGATATAACTAAGACTACCGCTAATTACGGATAAATGGCTAGATTGGAAAATGTGAAACATTTATTATCTGATGAGAACAGGCGTAATGGGGACAGATTTAAATGGACGGGACTAAAGCGTATACTCAGCTGTACTTCAGTATGACTTAGAACGTTTCTTTCTTCACCTGTTGAAATTATTCTGGACTTCGCTCGGTCTAAACTATATACTGAACATATTTTGTAGGGAAGTTAAAATCTATTGTTTAAATTTAAAAAAATATATGTGATTATTTTTTTGCATGTTCTGAGGGGTATATTTATTACTATTAATATTTATAGACAAGTCCTGTTAAATACAGGTGCTAGAGGTATTTTATGTTATATTAAGTGTTGTTCTTGTATCAGTGTAATGTAGAATATTTTGGGGTTTTATCTCTAAACTTTTTAAGCCCAGTTAAATGCAGGCGGTGGAGGTATTTTATGTTATATTAAAGTGTTGTTCTTTTCTCAGAGTAATGTAGAATATTTTGGTGTCTTATCTATACACTTCAAAGTTTTGCGTAAGTAGGTATTATATATGGTTGAAATCAGAATAGTATATTCTGTAGCAAGGTTAGAATGAAAATTCGATACGAGTGGAGAATTCCGAAAGCGAGCGTAGCGAGCGAGAGGAACCACGAGTAATCGAATTTTCATTCTAACCGTGTAACAGACTGTATTTTCTCCACGATCATGTAATAATTCTGTTTATTTAAATTGAAATATATAGCAAAACAATTAGAACGTCGCACTGACAAACTGAGTGACAGTTTTGAAATTCGTATGGCAATCTATGTTTTTTGTTGAGAAATTACAGAATGTTATTCCGTCACTAGTTATAGAATGGAAATACATGCAAAACACATAAGAAACAAGTGTTTTAGAATGAATATTCTATCTCAAGAGTGAGAATGAACACTTTCTATTATTAAAAATGAAGTCGGAATTATTACATTCATTAATGGTAGTGAAGAAAAAAAATATCTTTACGTTTCTGGTATTTATATATTTTTATTTATAAACAATTAAACACACATATTTTTTAAATTTAAACAATAGATTGTAAAATCGTCAGTGCATACAAGTCCATGCTGTGAGGGTCTGTTAGGGTCGATCATTTAGTGACCGCCCACTGTGCCCAGGTAAGGGGTAAATTCAAAGACTCTTTAACCTGTTTTTTAGTTAAAGCAGTAAGAACGCATCATTTCGTTCTAAAGCCTTTAAACTCATTAATCTCAAACCATTTTTTCTCTGAAAATCCTAGAAAGACTAATTGAAAGCTATAACTAGAAATTTGACTTTAAACAATAAATTTTTACGTTATAATTAGTACTACGTAAGGAAACAAGAGACTCACCACAGGAAGAAATCTTATCATTACTTCAATGAAACTAGGTGTAAGATAGCCTTATTCACTGCCTTATAAAAATGAACACATTTACACACTAGTTTTATTATGGGATAAAATTCAAATGGCTGTATCATAAATTATATAAAGAGCCATCAGTGTCTAGTCTATGATTCCAAACGAAAGAAATATGGTACTTTTCACAAGAAAACAGTAGAAAAATACACCAACCAGAGCAATAGGCATCTCACTGAAACTTACTCATCTTAACATACATGGTACGCTTTCGTATTGTAGGTATTAAACCAACTGTAGTCGCCAGCATTAATAAAGGTCATTTATAAAGAAAATCGCAAACAACTTCTACAAACAAAAATGGCAATTTAAGATAGGTCTTTCACAAAGCTAAAATATATTAAAGAACCCGACAGGAAAACCCAATGTAGTCACTGCATCTACACGGACAAACAAGATGTGAAGTATATTCTGTAAATCCTAAATTGGTCAATAAATACATCACAGGAGAGAACGTTCGTATTTACATGTATTGCCGACAAGCACTACGAAAATATCTATTATTAGAAGACATCAGTCATTACAACAATTTGTTATGTAATATCGATAGAATAGCTACGTCACATATTTGTAGATCTGGCATATGTCTGATGAGGTGCTATGATCATCGACATATTGTTTTCGACATAACAATTAAAAACTATCAGAATCCCCGTAAAACTTATAGGAAGCATATCATGTAGTCCCAACGTTTAGTTTGAGTAGGATTAAAAAAACGATAAGACATATGATGATCTTGGAAACTGCTGCTGACAAGTACAATTGTTATGATATCGTAAGGTATTCCAACAGAGAAGTAGCCTTAAAGAAAATGACCTCATGAGACAAAGGACGAAAGTTAGGCGAAAATTTTTTACCGCGAACAGATCAGGCTAGTACAAATACAAAAAAATCTGACTAAATACAACAAATCATTGAGGAACGCCAAAAAAGAGTCTAGCAGAAAAGATTACGAGAAGATACAACAGTTTGCAGAGACGTCTGGGTTTCAAAGGGCTCTATCAAAGGATCCTCATTTAGAATTACATTTTTAAGAAGGGGTAATATTAAGCGCATTTGTAGATATCAAGATAGCATTTGACAATACTTTTTATAAAGCAATTACAAGGGTTATTCATTCAAAAGATATACAGTATGATGCAAAAGTATGGAATAAATTCATTATTTCAGAAACAGACGACTTTTAAAAAAAATCTTAAAACACGTCAATTTTAATTTTTGAATGGCCATCAACTGCTATAGATGTGTTGGACATTACGTCATTAGTGATGGCGTAATGAAGTCATCGACGATTTTTTTAAATACAAACCGAGGTCACGTGACAGCTCATTTGAAAGGTCTCCTTATCGCCTTTGCAACAATGTAATCATTTAAATATTTATTTCTACAGGGTTAACCAAAACTGTTGGTTTATTAATACAATTAACTTAGAATAAATGTTTACTTACATACAATTAAATTACAACAAATGTTCAAATTGCCAACCTTCAGCAATGATACAATGAGAAAGGCGAGCAGTAAATTCTTTCGTAACGTTTTCGAGGACTTCAGGTGTTATTTGTGCAATTTCCGTTCGGATTCGCTCCCTCAACTCTTCTACATTATTCGGTCGACTTTGATATACTCTGCTCTTTAAATATCCCCACAAAAAAAGTCTAACGGAGTCAAATCTGGAGACCTTGGTGACCATTCGATAGGCCCCCTTCTACCTATCCACCTTCCTGGGAAAACGTTATTAAGGTAATTTCGTACCTCAACGCCATAGTGTGGGGGAGCCCCATCCTGTTGGTACCATAAATCATTTCTATTTAGAAATAGCTGATTCAGCTGTGGCAACAGATAATTTTGAAGAAATTCCAGATAACTATGGCCCTACAATTTGATTGTTTATAATGCCGGCCCAAACATTCACCTTCTCGGGATATTGTGTCCTATACTCTTCCATCCAATGTGGATTTTCACTTGCCCAATATCGACATGTCTGGCGATTTACGTGACCGTTCAGCATAAAAGACGCTTCATCTGAAAAGAGTACCTTTTGTATGAAACCCGGATCTCTGTTACATTGTTCCATAACGATTTCGCAGAATTCGATTCTTCTATCAAAGTCATCTTCTAATAGCTCCTGGACCAGATGTACTTTGTATGGATGCCACTTCTGCTTGAGTCCTCACTCTATCTCCATAACCAATCATGGTTAAAATCTCGATTCGTTCTATTTCTGTTAGTTTCATTTTTGTAAATGCTGTTATTAATGTCGGCAAAAAACTCGAAGAGTAAAAATTTGACGTCTATTATTTGACAGATTCACAGATCATTGACGAATAAAGACGAGTCAATGACATTTGTTTTATTCCCAGTGGCGGTCCTTAGTGTATTTTAGTTCAGTGAATGAATATTTATTGTAATTCCATGTTACTTAACAAAGTTCATAATTTTGGTTAACCCTGTAGAAATAAATATTTAAATGATTACATTCTTGCAAAGGCGATAAGAAGACCTTTCAAATGAGCTGTCACGTGACCTCGGTTTGTATTTAAAAAAATCGTCGATGACGTCATTACGCCATCACTAATGAAGTAATGTCCAACACATCTATAGCAGTTGATGGCCATTCAAAAATTAAAATTGACGTGTTTTAAGATTTTTTTTAAAAGTCGTCTGTTTCTGAAATAATGAATTTATTCCACACTTTTGCATCATACTGTATACAAAACAAGCTGCACTGCTAGATGTATTCAACATTTCTGGAAGACACAGTGTTTACACATATAGCCAGAGGTTGCCCTCAAGGGGAGTTTTATCTCTAGTTATGGACGAGGTATATTAAGACAACAATGAAAGACACAATTCTGTCGTTTGTGCAGATAAACTGATCATCTTAGCTTAAATGTAATACTTCATCCAGAAATATATTAAAGCAAGCTCTGTATGTTGTCATGTAATGAAATTTAACTGCAGAACTTAACCCTCAGAAGTCTAAGAATAAGATATTTACCAGAAAAAGAACTTAGAAGATACAGGCACTCTAAAGCGTAATGGTATAAACATACAAGTAATGAGAGAAAGTTAAGTACCTTAGGGTGATATTAGACTCAAAGCTTACTTGAAATTACCAACTTGAATACATTACTATAAAGGCGATAACTAATTTAAAGGTGACCAAACGCACATACGATAAAATGCGGAGTTTAAAACAATATATGCCGTATTGTATCTAACATGGTGGTCAAACCAACAGTCACACATACATCTTTTATATGGTGTCCAAAGTTTCAATAAAGAAATGCTATTCTTCCTCTTCACTTTATTTTGAATAGTCTGGTAAGAACGGATTTCTGGAAGCTGCAAGAAAATCTAAAAAACATTTTTGTTAATTCAGGGCTCAACAAAAAAGCAGAAAGTAGAAGAAGACATTTAAGAGATGAAATTAGACCAGATGAGTCCCAAATACCTGGGAAATATACATTATCGTGAAGAATGGCAAAATGTGAGTAGTCAACCCAAGCTTCGGAGTTACACCTGGTTCACAGAATACCAGAATACATTGTAATATTTCTTAATATTGCATTAATATATAAAAAACTAAACTATAGTGCTTAACAGCTATAGGTTACAAGTAAAATACTTTTAAATAGAATTTCCGATATTAATTTCGGTAACTATTAAACTTACGGTTCATCTTCGGGACTCCCAATGTTTTGAGGAAAATTCTGCCATCTGGTAAGGCCACTGTGAGTTGCCATAAAGGCTACTACAATTCCAATTTTTTTCACTAGTTCCGCTCTGCATGGAAAAGAATTATTACATGAACACTTGCAACATTTACATAATTCAAAAAAATCTAGTATCTCTTCGAATTCATAGCCTTTCTTTCCTCCGTCCCTAAATAAAATAAATATTCATTTCTTTGAAGTAAAATATTTTAATACTGTAGTTTTATTTGTCTTTACACCACATTTTTTAATGTTGGATTACTGATTTTATATTATATATGTTTAAAAATTCGTACTATCTATAAAAGAGTTATTTACGAATTAAAGCTTTGTTTTATATTTTATAATTGAAAGATACTTTTAATTTTAGAAATTTATCTCAAATAAAATTCTCATACTGAATTATTCAAAAAATCATACAAAATCTGAAAGAGTAGGTTAAGACCTTTTACTATAAGATATTACTTTTATTAGACCTTAGGAACTGTGAACTAAATATTAATAACTTATTTTATTCGTATTTCACGTTAAATTTTTAAAATAAGTCCTGTTTCTTGTGCAGGTGCTTTTTATTGACTGTTTTGTATTATTAAATATTCACATTATTCCGAAATTAACGGTTTAAAAAAATAGTTATATATAGTTATAAGCATAAAATATTTTTAAATTTAGTTCCAATATCTTTAAGGTTAATTTTTAATTATTGCATAAATTTTTCTTTCGATTTTTGAAATTTAGAAATTCAACAAACATTTAGGAAAAATATAAAAAGGTTGCATGCGACAGAAATTGAACCTGTGATTTCTATCTTTAACCGATAACTACTTTAACCCTTGGTCACAGATATACCTAGCGATAATCAAAGACACCAAATAACCGCTAGAATCATGCGTAGTCAAGTGGTTTACAACGATATCGGCTATACAGAAAGATCACAGGTTCAAATTCTGCCATATGCAATATTTTTTCAATATCTCGTTCATGCCATTTTTGTCTGTCTTATTTCTAAATTTCAAAAACTTTTAAGAAATGTTAAAAATAATGTTTTCAAAAAGTTTATACCATTTAAAAATATTTAACAACTTATATCATTATACCGGGTGAGGAAAAAGTATGGAAACCATGGATCACAGATAAAAACTTGCAATTTATAAATTTTATGGTTTTTCCCTGGCTATCAGATGGTTAAGATGGATTTGACCATGACCATTACCATCATGGTCAGGCGATGGTTAGGTCAATTTTTTTTAAATGGAACCATGTATTTTTGAAAAGGGAAATCGAAAGAGCGTGAGATTTTACGACCAAATATGACCTTGACAATTTTTAAAATTTTTACCATGATGGTCATGGTCAAGGTCAAATTAGAAATTCCTAGACCATCGCAATAACTCGAATTGTATCAGTCACAGAAAAAAACTTGCAAGATATAAAATTTATGATTTTTTCCCTGGCTATCAGATGGTAATTCTGGATTTGACCATTACCATGACCATCATTCATCATCATCAGATATGCATTAATGTCTAAGGTCAACGTCACATGTAGAGGTCGTATGAAGATCCATTTAAAAAATTGACCTGACCATCGCCTGACCATGATGGTCAAATCCATCTTAACCATTTGATAGCCAGGAAAAAAACCATAAACTTTAAGTCTTGGAAGTTTTTCTCTGCTACTAATACAATTCGAGTTATTGCGATGGTCTAATAATTTTTAGTATGACCATCATGGTAAAATTTTTAAAAATTGTCAAGGTCATATTTGAACGTAAAATTTCATGCTCTTTCGATCCCGCTTGTCAAAAATACATGGTTCCATTTAAAAAGATTAACCTGACCATGATGGTCATGGTCAAATCCATTTTAACTATCTGACAGCCAGGGAAAAACCATAAATTTTATATTTTGCAAGTTTTTTTTTGTGGCCCATGGTTTTTGAGTTAAAACGGGGTTTTCATGCTTTTTCCTCGCCCGGTATATTATTTTGATAATTTCTTAGGTACTTTGTACCTAGAGAAATTCCGAAATCTAAATCTCGAAGAACTGTTATTTCTTTGTACCTAGATAGTGTGGGGGTAGCTTATTCTTCAAAATCTTTAAAAAAGGATTTGCTCCTTTTTAAAAATGTTTAAATGTTAAACCAAGTTATGTTGTCGATGGCATGGCTTAGCAATAGGGACATAATTACCTTATTATTGTGTATTTAAGCCCATAAAGTTGATTTGGAGCAACATTAAAAGAAAAATGTTACACTAGCTTTACCAGGAAGTGCGATTGACACTGTAAGGGAAGTTGTATTAGATATTTCGAATAAATTATGATATAAATGCGTAGACCATCTTAATAAAATTGAAAATAGTTATAGAGTACCTACTTATCGATTTGAATAACACATCTAGTGAGGATGCTAGTTCCGACAACGATTAGTTTTTTTTATATGATTTAGAATCTAAATCAGTATCATTTGGTTCTCATATTCGTTGTGGGTTTTTAACCTATTTTTCTTCTCGAGAAATATAACCTTAACGTGGTGAGAAGTCAGACTAATCTCAAATTATAATTAATGTTTAAAAAGTACGATCCTGCATCAGGCAGTTAAATGAGTTGTTTCTATTTGTCGATAAGCAACAGTTATCTTTGAACAAAACTATAAACAGTAAGCTGCTTATTTACCTACTCCTTGGTTCCAAAATTTGATTTCAGTAAATATATTTTAGTGCAATGGTCATTACACCAAATATAACAACTTGTATTACTGCAGCAAAAAGAAATACATCTGACTTTTTTGAAATATCAAAAATAATAATCAATCAAACAATTTGTTTCGCCTTTTTTATATCAACGACGATCCACTGTCTTGGCAACGGTGATCTTCCATATTTTCTATACTGGTTGAGATTATTTTGCTATCCATACGAATAATCTCATAAAGCTCTTCAAAAAGAAAATGAATCTTAATCAGTGATTATTAAATCACTGGAAAAGAAAAGAAGAGACCAAATGATCACCAACGATTACATATAACTAAAAATCATTAAATAAAGAAACTTTGTGTGCTCGAAAGAGGCACGAGCACCACATATATATTATACTATGATTATTTTATTATATCCTACATGGTCAATTTAAAATTATTTAAATTTTAAACTCTCAGATAAGATGACCAATTTACAGCAAGTTTAAGATAACAAATTCGTCTTCTTACCCGATGGCACAACAAATAGTTGATGCTTTAATTAATAGCATTTCCGGCAAGGAATGACCACTACCGGAAATGAAGTAAAGACGGACGCAGCGGTAAAACCCAAAAAGTATAGACTCTCGTATAAAAAAGCAAAATTATAGCGTTATGCTTAAAAATATCTAGAAAATGTACCTATACATTTCTAATTACTGTGCTCATTAACATAGATAAATATAAAATTTGTTGGTATGCTGATGATGTCTGGTTTACTTTAAATATTTATATGTAAATTTCAACTCACAGCAAATCTACAATGTAGACGAAACTAGTTGTTCAACTGTTCCAACCAAAACTTTAAACATATTGAGTCCTAGAGGTAACCGAAGAAGCGCATGCAAGAACAAGTTCTGAATAATGCATTACCTGCTTCCTTTCGAATGGCTTACGAATCAGTTTGGATAAATTCAGAACTTTTGTTTAGCATTTAGATTTTTGTAAATAACATTAGACCTAATAAAGATAATCCAATACTTCTGCTGATGAATCCCATGTTACTTTGGATGGTATAGATTTTTGTAGAAAAAATTATATTACAAAATTTCGATTTCTTCCGCAGTTAGCATATGCAACAACTAGATGTGTTTTTCTAAGGGTCATTTAAATGACATTTAAAGTGTTCATTATCATCAAAGCTGTGGCTTCTTTGTTTAATGTGGCTTAGGAATAAGTTTACTACCATTAATAATGCTAAACAAAGCTTTAGTGTTACTAAGTTAGTAATATTTAATGATTCAAGCTTCGAGCCATCAGCAACAATATAAAATCCGATTAATACTGGTGTTAATGAAATTGAAGCGCTTTGACTATCTCCATCCTCAATAATCACAATTTCTACTATAGCTTGACTTTGTCATGCTATTAATAGTACTACAGTAGACGTGAATAGATTAAATGATTTTGTTGGTTTACCTTCCATGCCTAATGCAGAACCAAAAGAAAGAAGGGAAAAAACTGAAAAGTAAACTTAAAAGAAAAATACAATAACAACGCAAAAAAATAAAAAGAATAGAAAAAATAAAAATTCCATTAACAACCAACATCTACAAAATCATTTTGTTGATAGTAAGTCATCCGATTTATCTATAACTATTCAGTATAATGAGGATGACAACGATGGTAACGATTGTACTAGTTGATATTGTTTTGCTCTGCGGTAAATCTAAGAATATAATGAGGACGACAACGATGATAACGATTGTACCTACTAGTTGATATTGTTTTGCTCTGCGGTAAATCTAAGAAAAAAGAAGCATAATTTGCTTGTTTGGTCTACAAAACGTAGGCTCATGCTGCTTGTATTGAACTTAATTCAACAGCAGTAAAGCGCGAGGTATATAAATGCGATTTTCATATTTCAAATATTAGATTGAATACAATATTTCAGAAAAATCATATGTTACTCTCATCTAGTGCCAGAATCGGAGATCTGTGGTACCGAACGATTCTGGTATACCTTGCTTTCCCTTACAATTTATACAATTAATGAAACTTTATTTTCATACATTAATTTGAATAGTTGTGTGGTAAATTTTATTGTATATTTTTTTTGTAAACTATACCTAATTATGATTAATTTTGAAAAGTTTTACCTTATGTGGAACCAGCAAAAAAGTAATAAAAACGTTTATTTTTTATGTTAATAAAATTTGTACACATTATTAAAAAAAGGGGGGCTATTCTACTAAAAATAAACTTTTACTGTTATATTCTGTCTTAATATTACCGAAAACTCTAATACTGTACCTTGCTGACGCCATCAATATCGACATAGGTCTTTTTGATAAAGAAAATTTTTGATTAATTTATAAAATATATAAAATATTTTATTACATATTATATATTCATTAATATTATTATATATAATCAAGCTTACCCATTTTCTTCCCTGCTGGTAGTAGTAATGTTATCATGAAACCATTCAGTTAGTTTTGCGTCAGATACCAATTGCACCACCAATTTTCGATCACCTAAAATTTTTAATATTTTAAAAAAATAAATGTCATATAAAAGGTTAACTTACATTCCGATTCCTTTGACCATTTCCAAGCATGCTTTTGCATTATTTGAAGAAAATATAGTAACTCTTCCTCTGGATTATCAAAATGTTTTCTGTTGTCAAGATATCTGCAGTAGTGCCTACAAAATGTATAAAGTATATTAAAATATTACTGACCGAGTAAGAGTACGTTACAAAACAAATTTTAAACAAAACAGATATTGCACCCAAAAGACAGATGGCTTAAATCTAAATAATACAAAAAACTGTCCATTGCAATTAGAGATAAAATTAAATTTCCTACAAGATAGAATTGAGTGCAAATTGATAAAATTATTATTATTATTGCAAAGGTAGCACAAACTTTTTAAAAAAGAAATTTAATTGTAAAACTTCTTTGTCTTCATAATTTTTTTCAAAAATGCTTAGCCGCCGAGATATAGCAACGAAAAGGAGAAAAAAATATGGAATTTTTTCACAAATTGTTTAACAAAAAGTTTGGCCCACATGTGTTTGTATTTTGAAATTATTATTAATAACGTGACCCGACAAAACAGCCCGCCACAAAATAGCTCCCGATAAAATAGCCCTAGACCATACAGCTCCTTGTATTTGGAATATATATTGGGCAGCAATTGTATATTAAACTGAAAGATAATATTAAAAACTTATAGACGGCCGCCATTCAAAAGCAAAACAAAAAATGTTTTAATAATAATCACAATTTATAAAAAGTTCTTTTTATAAAAAAAAGTTTTTTTTTTTGGTGATTATAAGTCATATTACTATTATTAAATTATTACTCCCTTGGCAAATAGCGCTTTACCGAGATAGATTACGGCATAGTCCACAGTATAGTCCAAAAAAATTTTCTAAATTAGTTTATTTTATTAACAGTTAAAATAATAATTACTGTTGTCACATGTAGAACAAAAAAAAAACTTCTCTCTCACGTAGTCGATCCCATTATGATAACATAACAGAACTGTCACCTTGACTCATATTCGACGCTTAATCAACTAGGCTATGAACCACATACTTAAAAACTTTCAAAATGATAACATGTATACACAATTTATATCATATTTCATATCAATTCAGTATAAATTTCGAAATTTATGTATATACTTAAATACACTTGAAACATGTATTGTCATCCAGTTCTTAGCTATCCTGAAAATTTCAGAGCTCTAGGTAGTCGGGAAATAGGTTTAAATTCGATTACAAAATTCCACGGAATGAGACAGAGACAAAGAACACGGTGAAAATATAAATAATCACAATTTATAAATAGAACTTTTTATAGTAGAAAGTTTTTTTTTGTGATTTATAAGTCATATTACTATTATTAAATTATTACTCCCTTGGCAAATAGCGCTTTACCGAGATAGATTACGGCATAGTCCACAGTATAGTCTAAAAAATTTTTTAAAAATTTTCTAAATTAGTTTATTTTATTAACAGTTAAAATAATAATTACTGTTGTCACATGTAGAACAAAAAAAAACTTCTCTCTCGCGTAGTCGATCCCATTATGATAACATAATAAAACTGTCACCTTGATTCATATCCGACGCTTAGTCAACTAGGCTACGAACGACATATTTAAAAACTTTCAAAATGATAACATATGTATACACAATTTATATCATATTTCATATCAATTCAGTATCAATTTCGAAATTTATGTATATGCCTAAACACACTTGAAATATGCATTGTCATCCAGTTCTTAGCTATCCTGAAAATTTCAGAGCTCAAGGTAGTCGGGAAATAGGTTTAAATTCGATTACAAAATTCCGCGGAATGACACAGAGACAAAGAACACGGTGAAAATATAAAAAACTTTCTAAAAACTTTCTAAAAAGTGCCTTTTACAGTGTAAAAAAGTTTCTAGAAATAATTACTTGCCCAGAAAGGTGGTGAAATTTTAATAAGGGATGGCTATTGCTATCGAAAACCCAGAGTCCATGACAACGGAAGTACGATCTGGAGATGTGCAGAATCCAAATGTAAAGGACGTATTAGTGTTATAGGCGAGGTTTCCACAACCATTACTAATCACATGCACGCACCAAATACTGCAAAAAATTTGGCATCTAGAACGATGCATCGCATAAAAGAAGGGGCATTTCAGGGATTAGCAAGACAAAGACAAATCATACAAGTGTGCACCAAGGAATTGTCACTTGAAGCATCTGTATATCTGCCGAACTACATTGCGTCCCAAAAAACCGTAGTTTAAAGAAATTTAATGTCAGTCAGACCAAGAAAGAAACTTTTACAGAAAATTCGGCTTCGTCCACATTCGAATGGAATGGTTAAACATTGGTTAAGGTAGACTTCAATCACCAGCCAGACTGGGACTAATATATTCGATTTATCTTTTCACGACAATCCTGTTAACTTAATATATGAGATTCTCATCTGACTTAGAGTTTGGTTGTAAATCAGGTGAAGACTCGCGAAGACTATGTTTCCAATAGCTCACCAGCTGGTTCGTACCAGCGTATAGAAACTCAGTGATGAATAAAACGATCTAACGACAACCAAGCCAATGAAACCTGGTTTGTTAGTGTTATGGATAAAGTATTTTATAATGATTCTGTTGTTACTCCGATGTAGGAAAAAAATCTAAATGGAACCATAGCGACTAAAGAAGAAGAAGGGAAATATTAAATAATCAATTGTAAAGCCGTTACAAAGATCATAAATAATAGAGATACGTCAAGCTTTCTGGAATCACAACGAAAAATCTAGATCCGTATCTACTATTCAAGTGTGAGTACATGGTGATTCTAGAACGACCGATTAATAAAAATCATGTCTTGAGTGTTTTATTTTAGTAGTAAACTTACCAGTCAGGGTGAATGGTCCAATTCCCAGTAAAATATCTTAACAGTGGTTTTTTATCTTGGGACAAAGTCAAACGATGTATATCATTTTCGACTTTTGGCTCTACTCTGTTAAAGCCATATTTATCTGGAAGAGCTATAACAAGACTAAAAGGAGTACCATTGATTCCACTATAAAAGTAGTGTCTTGTCGTAAATATAATACGTCTCTAAAAAAAATTAATACATACATGAAGTTATATCAAAATCAGAAAAGTAAAAATTTATAGAAATAATTGTTTTACAATGTGAAAACGATATAAAATCTCGTTTATATTTAAAAAAGTGAATATTTTGGTGCAAAGTATATCAAAATTTGTTAAAAAAAATAGTAAGGAACTTATTTTAAAATAACATAAAAAAGGACCTAAAACGAGATCTTTAGACAGATAAAAATATTCAGAAATCAATTAAATTATGAGTTACTAACTATGAAATTTAAATATACAGAATAACTTAATAAAAAAGGGTCGGTTATAATAAAAAAAAAGATTAATATTTACCATATCATCTAAATGTCCCTTTACTTTCAATGTGAGATTTCCACTGTTTTGCATAACAACATGTTTTCGAAATTCTCGAATAATGTCACTAAAATTTCGTGGATCAGAATCATCATCAAGAATTTCAATTTCGATCATATCTACCCTGTTGTAAGCGGGTTTTAATATGCCTTGATACTAAAAAAATAAATAAAATTGTAATAAAATGTTTCAAAAATAGATTATTTTTCCGTCGACCTTCAGATAAATGGCAATTTACATAACTAATTTTTTTGACGAAATCTAATTATTTACGTCACCACATATTTTCATACCCTACCCATGCATAACTAGTTTCCTTTCGTTTTCAAATCTTTTTTGTCCAATGTGCATAAGTAGGTGATTTGCAAATTTAACGTTAAAGCCAATTGGTGCCCATTATGACAATACCGACAAAGAAAGTGCTGGAAAGACTTCTTTGAGTAATCTTAAGGGCGGTGTGACAAGATGCATTCCAAAATTCTGTTTCAAATCGTTACAAACTTATAATCCAACCCAACTCGAGGAATGAACCTAACTTTTGTCAATTTGTTTTAGATTTTGTCACATTTTCAAGCACTTACTAAACAAAAATTGGCAACAGTAAATTCTGCTAATTATATGTACCCAGAGAGAAGATGACATTCCAATAAAATTCTGTTTATATCAATTAAAGAAATAATTATAGTTATCCTATAGTAACTCGAGGCCGCCACCAAAAAAAAGTTGGCATAGAAGTATAATAATTGCCAATATTTCTTAAATGCTCCTAATTGCTCATCAATTGCTCAATTATAATCTGCAATTGCTCACATTATTGATTAATTATTTAATTAATAATTAACAAATGAAAATACAATTCATTTTTTCTCAATTACGCGAAGAGCATTCAACTATTCTAATAAATTGCTCACAATTTGCTCAATTATAATCTGCAATTGCTTACATTATTAATTAATTATTTAATTAGTTATTACCAAATGAAAATACAAATCATTTTTTCTCAATTACGCGAAGAGCATTCAACTTTTCTAATAAATCTTTTCTTTAATAAATTGCTCACAATTTGCTCAATTATAATCTGCAATTGCCCACATCATTAATTAATTATTTAATTAGTTATTAACAAATGAAAATACAAACCATTTTTTCTCAATTACGTGAAGAGCATTAAACTTTTCTAATAAATCTTTTCTTTAATAAATTGGTCACAATTTGTTTAATTATAATCTGCAATTGCTCACATCATTAATTAATTATTTAATTAGTTATTAACAAATGAAAATACATACCATTTTTTCTCAATTACGCGAAGAGCATTCAACTTTTCTAATAAATCTTTTCTTTAATAAATTGCTCACAATTTGCTTAATTATAATCTGCAATTGCTCACATCATTAATTAATTATTTAATTAGTTATTAACGAAAGAAAATACATACCATTTTTTCTCAATTACGCGAAGAGCATTCAACTTTTCTAATAAATCTTTTCTTTAATAAATTGCTCACAGTATGCTCAATTATAATCTGCAATTGCTCACATTTTTTATTAATTATTTAATTATTTATTAACAAGTGAAAATACAAATAATTTTTTTCTCAATTACGCTAAGAGCATTCGACTTTTCTAGTAAATTGCTCACAATTTGCTCAATTATAATCTGCAATTGCTCACATTATTTATTAATTATTTAATTAGTTATTAACAACTGAAAATACAAATAATTGTTTCTCAATTACGCTAAGAGCATTCAGCTTTTCTAATAAATCTTTTTTTTATGCTCACAATTTGCTTATATTATTTTCAACCTAAGTCTCATTAAATTTCTTTTATTTATTTTTAATTAATTAAAAATAATTATTGCTATTTGAAACGGTGATGGGTGACGTGACACTGGCAGAAGATTTCTTGATTTCTGATCTCAAGATATTCGGCGATTAAAATGCATAATAGCCGACGCCATATGGATAATTCAACGATTGATATAATATAGACAAGCCGACTGCTCATAAAAGTGATACCAAACGTGTATAAGTGTGACGTCAGAGATAAAAATAATTATTACACGTTGATAGCTTTTTTAAAGGTTCCACGAAAGAGGGGTGTTGTTATCCACCTATGATGTAAAATACAACTAACTTTAATAGCATTATAACTTACTGTAATACAGTATGCTTTAACGGACGAACGATGACAACAGTTGTCTGTCATAGACCTTTGATTTCTGAACTTTTGTAACCCTTATCTCTATTCTTTTTTTACACCCAATATTAGATTAGATTAGATGTTTATTGGGTTGGCTGTTAGCCTGTATCACTGCGACCTTTGCAGATCTATTGTGACCACCCATTATCTCAAGAATAGGATTAGAGAACCTTGTCCAGCTCTGCCCTCTTAATGAGACTTAATAGCCTTGACAGTGGCCACTCTGCATAACTTGGAGCAGCTGGTTTCTCCTCTACCAGTACTAGATACCGCGTCCTTGCAAGGCCTTCACATTGGCATAGGACATGAAATGCAGTTTCCTCTTCCTCTTGGCAGTATCGACAAATGTCTTCATCTGCCAAGTTTAGCTGACTCATGTGTTTCTTGAGCCTACAATGTCCTGTCAAGAGGCTGACAATTATTCTGACATCGTTTCGCCTTTGTGATAGCAGCTCTGCAATAAACTTCGCCGAGTGTCCCTTTATAAAGACTTTGGCTTGTCGCTTGCCCGGTGATTTTTCCCACCACTCCTGGGCCTTCTCTAGCCTCCATTTCTCAATGGCTGCCTTTCTGAATGTGTCAGCAACTCCGCCGAATGGTTCCGGGCCAATCATTGGGGTATTAGCTCCCGCACGGGCCAGTTCATCAGCCTTCTCATTGCCTCGAAACCCTGAGTGTCCTGGTATCCATGCCATTGTCAGAGAATTTTGACTTGCGGCATGTGTCAGGGCCCCAACGCAGTCCCACACCAGCTGTGAGCTTATTTGTGCTGAGACTATCGCCTTTAGAGCTGCTTGGCTGTCCGAGTATATGACTACGGTTTTACCCGTTATACCCTGACTTACGATCTCCGTTGCACAGTGTTGTATGGCCGTTACTTCAGCCTGAAACACTGTGGCATACGCACCTAGACTTAGTTGGACTTTTATCCTGTGTCCTCTACTGTATATACCTGACCCTGTGCCTTTCTCAGTCTTTGAGCCATCGGTATACCAAATTGACTCCCCTTGGATTGGGGGGCCATTGTTCCATGAGTCCCTTTCCAGTATTTCTACTCGAAAGTTTCTCACAAAGTTATACCTGGGGACTATCCTGTCCTGAGGCATACTCATTATTTGATCTACCTTAACCCTATTGTATAACTCTGCTTGCTTTTTGCCTTTTAATAAGGTAATGGGGGCCTGGCCTTGTAGCAGTCTGTGGCGCACTTGTCTTACGCGAAGGAATAACTAAAAGGGGTATTTGTACAGCTACGAGTTACTATTAAATGTTGAAGCTACAATATAATGCCTACTTGTAGCTAAATATTTGAGGCTAGATAAATAGAAATTACTAAAAAAAATAATTTTAACAACAATATAACGACAATTTACTGTTAATTGCATTGATTTATGATAAAAAAATTGTGATTTAGTTTGTTAGAGGTGGTCGACAGAAAAATCTAATATGCACTGTGTCAAAAAATTGTCTATTAAAAGATTTTTTTTATGCTATAGTCCATTTCACCGATTTTGGCCGATAACAGAAATCATACTCAAAGTAAATGTAGAGTTACATCTCTCTCAGATACAGGCAAGTTAGAAATTTAAATGAGGACGTTTGTTTTTTAATACAACACTTACGTAACTGCATCTTGTTTCACCGGTAGATAAAAAATATTCAATACGGAAGTCTTGGCTTAATTCACATTCCTAGTAACCGTCATGTACGGCTCGTTGTTAAAGGGTTGAATTTAATAATTATTAATGTCACTGATAGTTTCAGAAACTTACGACCTAATTTAGAAAAAAGAACTCTCCGCCATTGGTAACTTGGATGACAGTTTAATCTTATTTCAGTGGTTTCTAATATCAAATCGGCCAAAAACGATGAAATGGACTATAGAATCAAAATACAGATCCAGTAGATTCTTAAAGTATTTCTAAAATATACCTACTATGTTAACTAATCTAATGCATTTCTTTGTTTGGATGAATTTGAAACTTATACAAATAGGTGTAAATGCAGTAAAATCAGTTTTGAAAGATTTTTTTCTAAAAGTACTACAGTGATTGTAGACAAAATTATGTAACAAATAGAACCAAATCTGTATTATTTTACTATCGCTAGTTACCACTAGGTTACACGTAAAATTATTTCAAACATAATTTGTATTCTTAGCTGATTAACTAGGTAATCGTAGACAATGATAATAGACACTCTTTTGAGAACAATATATAATAACTATAAAAAAATATTTACCACAGGTCTAAAATCAGGATGCGTCAAAATGTAACCATTGTTTGTTACAATAAAGGCATAACCGTTCACACCCAGCTGCAAAGATAAAAATAAATAATAAAATGCATAGCATAATAATAATAATTGAGTACTGTATGAGAATAATAGTTATTTATGGTATGAGTGTTTAAAGTGACGTTTTATTTTGTGAGTGAAAAAGTTTGTGAAATGAGCGGAGCAAATTGAACAATTTCACGAACAAAATAAAATCACTTTTAACACAAATACCATACAAAGTTTTTTGTACAACTGCCCTATTTTGATAATGAAATGGGCCAATTTGCAATGACAATAAACTAAACCATGTTAAAAGTAAACTAAACCGTGTTAAAAGTAAACTGAAGCGTGTTAAAAGTATTTTTAACACGCTGCCATGTAAACAATCAATTTTAACATTGTTTGCTATCATTAAAAGTGTCACTTTTAATGACAGTAGTTGTAGAAAACCACATTTTTTTAAACACCGCTCCCGTTTCGGGTTCTGTGTTCTATAGTAATAGTTGTAGTTAGAAAAGAAAGCAAAAAAAAATCATTTTAACTTTATATGAAAATTTTTTGAATAAAGTAAAATATTTTTTTACTGTTGCAAATTGTACAGTTATATTTATTATCTTTTTAAAACATTAATTGTTTTAAAAACATACTAGAATTTGATACAATTACAAAAACTAACTCACTTTTCAACGTTTCACATAGGTTCTTAATATTTCTACAAACCGATTAAAAACATAATAAAAATATAGGTACTGGATATTCGGTATAGCTAAATAAATCAGTATTTTATTATTCTTTTGATTGACGTTAAGGAGAAATGGAAATAATAATATCACATCCAACAGGACTCCAACATGTGGTCTCTACCTTCATTATCAATTACATAGTCGTATAGGCATTGATTCGACCAACTTTCTAGTGTACTCTGGGGAAATTCTATCCCAAAAGCTTCAGTAATTTTTACTTTCAATTCATTTCTATTTGATATTGAGCCACTATTTACTTTAGTTTTTAATGTTATCCACAAATTTTCAATAACATTCAAATCTAGTGACTGGGCTGGTGTTTTTATGATAATCCAGGTACCTATCTGGAAAGATTTTTAGTTATTATATACCTATACAATGAAAACCTGCTTGTTTCCAACCACAAGTTCAGTGCCGTTATTGATTTAAAAACAAATTAAGGCAAAAAATACATTTTTTCACTTTTTTAATTATAATTCTGGGGGTAATTAATTTTCAAAAAACTAAAAGTAACTTTCTTTTGGAGCATAAAAAAAACAACAAAATGGTGTTTTATAAAAGTCGATAGAGTAATTTGTTGCTTAGATAATTGCAAATCACCAAAATTAAAAATTATCAATAACTATTATAAAAATAATTCTACGGTATTGCTATTACGACCAGAGTAGGGTCTTATACAGCTGAACAAACCCTCAAAATTTCAGATTGATCCATTAATTAGTTTAAAAGTTATTCAATTTGTTTATCCCAGAGAGAATTTTTTTGCAATAAGAAAAGTCAGAAAATAATAATGTTAGAATAATTCTGCCGGTTGAATTTTGAAGAGGACGAGCTGTTCTATCAATTTGGGCCAAAAAACTTTGAAAAAAAATTATTTTTTTAATAAAAAACTAAATTGCAATATAATTGTAATTTGACACTTATAAACTTTTAAAATAACTTTTTTAAATTTTTTCATATTCGAAAAGCTGACATTTTTACACAAATTAAAAAAAAAAAAGGTTTTCTAGGATAATTTCGAGTTAGTTTTTGAAGTTATACTTCTATTCATGCACTCGGTGGAAAAGATTTGTGTACAGTTAAATGGGTAAAATCATTACATATGTAATGGTGTGAGTAAGAGAGAGACAGACACACTTATAAGGTATATTGGTCGGTAAAAACAATATTGAAATATTTATCACATGTTATTAGTCATAACTATAAGTCCTTTGAATACCGTTTCAACATTCAGTACATTGAAAAGGGATAGATATACAAAAAACAGTCTGAACTAATGTATGAATATCATAGTGACGGACCACATGATTATTTGACAGATTATTTTATAATTTTGTCACGTAAGTTAACATATTAAGTATGGTATTTTATATTAATAATAATATTCAGTAATGAGTATTGTATTCTAGTCTAAAATACCGTCACATGGTTGCAGTATATCCTGCACTATGCTTTTGAGGTTGTTGGCTACATAAACAGAGTTTTTACGAATAAGATGGATCGGAATGCGTTTTTTTGCATTGGATTCGTTAAAGTATCAGGAAATTTGTCGCTATATTTTATAATGTAAAAATGGAAATTGCATTTCTGCATTTGAAAAGTACATTCCGAACAGACAATAGAGAGAAAACTTACAACTCGGTAAGTATTGCTGAAAATGAGTTCAATTTATATACTCGGGGTTTTTGGAGTCGTTGAACACGAATATCACGATTCCGAAAGTCTCCGCGGCACTTGGTGTCTAGGGTATTTACCTATTCTCCTGGGGTTTTATGTAAATTCTGTACGAAATCAGTGCACACTTGGTACTCGGTGGTTTTTTGAGTCGTTAAATACGATTATAATAATGGCGATGGTGTTCGAATCACCGGGTGCTTAAGATGGACCTCGTCTCCAGGAATTGTATGCAAATTCGATACAAAAAGAGTGTGCACACGGTACTAGGAGGTTTTTGGGGTCGCTTACCACGAATATCATATAATGAGTTTGCTAAATCATTCGCATACAAATTTATGAATCCATGCGCGTGCATAGAAGTATAACTTCTGCCGGCAGTCCCACTGACTGCCACACTACTTTTTTTTTTAATTAAATCGTGCGACGTTTCGTCAAACCGATGCAAAGACATTTACAAGCACTGTTTATTTAAAAAATAAATTTTATATTTTAAATAAATACAATATGGATTACAGATTTAAATTAAAAATATACAAAACATTAATAAATTGTCAAATTAGAATATAGATCAGTGAAACATAATAATAAAACTTATTCTAAACGAAAGTGATGTTTACAACTTTACCCACGACTCCTGAGTAAATTGCGTATTTTTTAACCTATAACTCTGTCAGTAAGTGTCAAATTATTGAGGAGTTGTGTTATAGTTTCATTTACTAAACTAGTGGAGTAAGTAAATAGAAACCTGTATTATTATGTTGGTTACCTACAGTTTCATTAAATTAAACTAACATTTGACATTTCTCAGACAGAACTGTCTGCGAAATCGAATATTCTTGACAACTTATGCCAAAATTTAAATTTTATATTTGTTATTTTTAGTTTTATACAAACCATTTGGTAAGTCGTGGGTAAAGCATAGTACTTCACTCGAGGAACAAATTGCATATTTAGCTCGTTTCTTTAGCCCCTTCGCTCGCAAGCTCGCTCATGGGCCAAACACACTCGCTTTACTCCACTCGTAAAGTAATATACTATTCATTACGTCAATAAGAAATTACAGGACATATATTATCTAAGCAACAAATTACTCTATCGAATTTTATAAAACGCTATTTCGTTGCTTTGTTTATGCTCTAAAAGAAAGTAACTTTTAGTTTTTAAATATTCTCTATAGCTTCGTTGTGGCATAATAACATCTATTTACTTCTTTATTTGGGGATCTTTTTGCCACTAAAACAAACGGATAAAAAATATAAATCAATATTTTGAAAATGACCCTTGAAGTATAGAGTAAAATTTTTATCTTTGAAAACGACAACCGATCTGGTTGTCGAAAGCTAAGAAACATTTAAAAAATATATATTTTCATTTTTGTTAGGCATTTTCAGTTTTAAAAACGACCCTTGACACATTTGCCATATCCATCAAGATTAATAAGCAAGGGTCATTTTCAAAATATTTATTTACATTTTTTATCAGTTTGTTTTAGTGACAAAAATATTCCCAAATAAATTACCTTTAGTTTTTTGAAAATTAATTAGCCCTTGAATTATAACTAAAAAAGTGAAAAAATTACATTTTTTGCCTTAATTTGTTAATAAAATAATAATGTTATGAAACTTGTGGTTAGAAACACGTAGGTTTTCATTGTATAGATATATTATAACTAAAAAACGTTCCATTTACCTGGATTATACAAAGTCACGAGAAAAACTTATTTCCCTGGACTAAAATAACTATTAAACGGTGAGTGTTGGTAGGGAGATATGATTTTGTGTTCTAATACCGAAAAACAAGTAACAAACTATAAGGCAAAGAACCTTTCCATTAAAATTAAAAGCTCTTATCTGAACAACCTTTTTTAGAGGTATCTAGCAACCTATTTTTCACATTACCACGTAAAAAAAATAATCGTTTATTTTACCCACCCTAGTTAACATATTCATTTTATTCAAAATATGCAAATAGTAATATAAACTTCACAAAACTACTCATATTTTTTAATTTAAAAAAATATAACAATAAGACCGTGCTGATGTCAATACTTTGGGAGTATTTGTCAGTGTCTTATATATTATCTGAACAAACTATTTCTACATTATATAAAAAAAGTTTCAGATTTGGATACAATAAAACTCAAAAATATAAGCAGTCAAAATTATTAATTAATTTAAGATAATAAGTTCAAGAATGTAAGTATACAAAAACATGAAAACATAAACAGAAGATAAACAAATGAATTCAAATCTTATAATGAATTTACTTACTATTTTAGATCTCTTAGAATAAGATATTTTAAAATAAAATCTTTTAATAATCTATTAGTTAGGTACTTACCCTATAATTAAGCATAAGCCTCTGAATATATTCAATAGGAATATCAGTTCCTGCTACACCCAATAAATTTGCCACTCTTTCCTAAAGAAAAACATTTATTAATATTTTATTATATTGATACATTATATAATTCTATTTTTAATTCGCACTTTTCTAATGTCACTACGTTCTAATAATCTACCAAAATACTCTATAAAAACAAACACATTTTAATGTAAAATCTATTTTATCTAGTTTTTATAGAATAATTCATTCTCTGTGTATACAATTTTTAGCTTAATGTTGATATTAATTTATCAACAGTTGCAAAATGTATTATGTATAAATAAAATGCTTATTTTAAGCTTTTACTAAAGGTTAACAAACATTTCATCAAAACGTAAAAAGTTCATGTTTATCACTTGTGTAATAAAACTTTTTTCAACTTTCAGATGAGATAATCAATTAGTTTGGAAAAGCTCATAACGCAACGACTTTGTATTGTCACATTCGATGATAGGGCAGTTTTGCCATAGGTACATATTAATTCATTAGTTTTATATATTACAGTATTGTTTTGTATTACATTTAACCCGGTCAAAGTCATCACGTCAGTTCTCGAGGCGTGCTTAAATAGTTTAATTATTATTCTCAATATACATTGTATATAAAAGCCCAAAGTCCGGAGCCTGAGATTGTCTGTAAAAGTCACCCTTTGGGGGGCTAGACGATCATAGCACCTCATATGTAAAATTTTAATTGACCAATTATACCATCTGAAAGGTCAGAAAATGGTCATAAAAGGTCAATCGGTTGGGTTAATTGGTCAGTGATAAAATTTTTTTTATTAAGCATCAAAAAGCATCAAACTTTTTCAAGATCAATTAATAATTTTAGCACCTCATTTCTCACAAATACCAAAAATTACGACGTTATTCGATAGAGAATGATCTACTGACAATTGGTCAGCCAAAATAAATTATTGGTCAGATCAATTTTATATTATAAAAATTAATTAAGTCGCGTAGACAGTTGTGCACATGCTTATTGGGCAAATGGCCTGGCAATGAGGTTGTCGGCGGTCTGAAGAAATTTTTTGAGAAAAAAAGAGTGGTACTAATTAGGTGTAATTGTAGTCCAGTTTAATGACAGAGTAAAAGCATGCAATAAACTAAAATATGGATTAACGAAATTCTTATGTCTAATAAAACTATAAAAGTACGTAGAAATAATACCTACAAAAAGAACTAGACTGAAATAATAGATCATAAATTTAAAACTTTTCGATGAAAAAAATTGATAAACAAGCATGGTTATTTCGTTGAAAGAATAAAAATCAAAGCATGTAGGTACTAAATAATTTTATATATTTATTTTAACAAAATAAGTTTTCATTGGCATGCAAAATTTTTCAATGCTATATGGATAATAAATTAGTTAATAAAAATGTATAAATAAATATTTCAATATGAAATAAACGATAAAATAGTTAGTATGCATTTTAAGTATAAATGTTTTTTTTTTATATTTTTTAAATTATTTATTATAGGGAATAAAAAAAATCATGTCCTCACTTTGTTTGTTTTATAATAGAGACTCGTAATTCTTACCTTTACTATCCTGTTAATGTTTGGGGGTCTCAGTGCATGCACACAACTGTCTACGCGACTTAATTAATTTTTATAAATATAAAATTAATCTGACCAATAATTTATTTTGGCTGACCAATTGTCAGTAGATCATTCTCTATCGAATAACGTCGTCATTTTTGGTATTTGTGAGAAATGAGGTGCTAAAATTATTAATTGACCTTGAAAAAGTTTGATGCTTAATAAAAATTTTCTATCACTGACCAATTAACCAAACCGATTGACCTTTTATGACCATTTTCTGACCTTTCAGATGGTATATTTGGTCAATTAAAATTTTACATATGAGGTGCTAGGGCGCACTCGAATTGCGGATAAATTGAACCAGGTAGAATTTTTTGTAAGGGTTGCTTTTAATCCCATACTGAATTGCGGATTGCAATATTTAATAGAAATTTAATGACCGCTTATAGATTTCAAAATAAATATACCTGTTAAGAAAGATGATTTAAAACAATTTCTAGAAATTGTAATTGACTAGAGCATTTGTAGGTATCGATGCACCCGATAATTTATTTCATTTAGTCTTTAAATTTAAAAGTGTCCAGGTGATATTTTCAGTTATTGTGAGTATTATGGAATTTAAGCAAATGTTAAGTGAAGAAGGACAACCATTAATAATTTTTGAAAATTTTAAATTTCGGAAACATCATGTTCTAAAAACTAATGAAGAAGAAGTGTGGTGTGGTGTAAAAAGAAAAGCAGAACAAGAACTTCCTTTGATTTGGGCCGCTGCGGATGCTAGTTTCGCTAGAACAACAAATGGATGCGAATCGTTCCATTCAAAATTTAATTCAGAATCACAAAATCCACATCTCAACATTTACTCATTTCTAAAGTCTAAAATAATTCGTAAAAAGGTTTAAAAAAAAACAGAAATTTATTGAAGATAAAATTATTCGATATAGAGAAAAAAAGTTATGCCGAATTGACTTTGTGAAATTAGTTTGCCTTAAATTTAGCAATATCTTAAACACTTAACACTTGTGCATAAATCAATATATTTTAAATTAAAATTGTATTATAAAATTAATAAAGAATGTTGATTAAATAATTTTATTTTTATTCAAATACATCACAGACAAACAGAAAATCTAGTAAATTTATAAATGTTTATTTGTCAAAGGGCATAATCGATTTATTCCGCAATTCGAGTGGAGATTAAAAGGACAATAAAAGTCCCAAATTTTTCTTCCGCAGTTCAGGAGTAGGATTACGGGTCTAATAGATTTTATCCGCAGTTCGGGTGCACCGAGGTGCTATGATCGTCTAGCCCCTTTGGGGTGTCTCTAAAACAGACCCTTGCGTCTGGCAGTAGTGACTCTTGGCGTATTTTCGTGAGTAATTGTGACATGCCAACATATACTTTTATTGGTAAGATTGGTTAAAATAATTTTATTTAACTATTCCATAATCATATTGTTTATTATTCATTGTTATTGTTTATTTAATCATTAATATATTTGTTGTTTGATTCCTATTGCTTTCTTTATCTTCCACTTAGTTAGGTGTCTGCCTTCAGCAGGATACCTACCAGATAATTAGATAACCACTACCTGGACGGAAGTGCCACTAGTAAAGCTACCCCTCATCCCCAACCACAAGGGGCGATTAGGGCACATTCTCTATCCCCCCAGGCGTCACAGTATAGTATGTCACACTCTTTGACTGACATTATAACGCAAAAATTTAAATAGTGTTAACAAAAGAGCAAAAAAAAACAGATTCATTTTCATATTAGCAATGCAATTAGGTAAAAAAACGCAGTTTAATTACTTTTTTTGGTTTTAAAAATGTAAGTTCCTACCTTATTTAAAAAACGAGTTTCCTTACACGCATAATTTTTTAAAAAGCAATAAGTAACTAACATATTTTATCTACTCTACCTCATATTATATATCAATTTTTAGTTCGTGAAAACTGTCATTATAGACAGCAGTGCGTGAAGGATTAAAAATGTGCGTGAAGTAACAATGTATTTTAAATGGGATTTACTTTTTCGCACTGTTTTTGACACACCTTCATATATAATCAAATATCCTTAGTATTCGCGTTGTCATTGGTGTTGCTATGAGATGAGCATTAAATTTCAACAAAAGTTATTCTTACAGTTTTGTAGTTTAATTTTCAAATTTGAATTTATAATTATTTTTTTATTTGTTTATCGTAGATAAAATATTGTATGAAACTGTGCGTGAAGTGCTTTTTGCGCACTTACGCGCTTGTGCTCTAAACATCGCGTGCGTGCGCAAAAAGCATACTTCACGAACTGTTTCATAAATAACTATTTTCTGCAAACTTCAAGGAATTTCACATGAACTACTTTTTTAGAATAAAAAATCATCTGCGATTCATTATAAATTTTCAAAATTTTTAATTTTTTAATTTTGAAGCTATTCATTGAATGTTTTTAATATATTTTGTTTTTTGAATGTCTTGTTATTTATATTTAATTATTCTTTCCAATTAAGATGTTTTAAAATTTATTACTTAGATATTTAATTTTTCTAATGTTTGTATTTATTTTTTCAAAATATAAATATAGAAAATACCGGTTATAATAATTTTAATATTTTGGTAATTATTTTGCTCGTGTTAATAATTGGTTAAACACATTAAGTATTTTCTAAATTTTTGTGACATTTTAAAAATTTTGGTTTGTTTTTTTTGTTACTTTTTTTAACGTTTTAAGCTAACTCCGAGTCTTTTATTTTTTTAGAGAATGCTTATTAAATATTCGTGAATATCTGTCTCCAGTTTATGGATTTTTTTGCACAATGTGAATAATAATGTGCGTAACAAAACAATTAATTAGAAATGTATTAGAAATTTTGGCGAATACAAACTTGCCGCTGATAGTATTAAAATAAAATATCTGCTTCAGTAATGCGACCATCACAACAATGATTCCACTTTTAACAAAAATGCTACAACAAAGTAGATATACGTAGATGAAATAATGAAACATAAACCATTCAGTATCATCTTAACTGCAAGTAGTACAAGCCCTGCAGTCGAGTTGGGCAAAAATGTACCTGGCCCTATAATCCTAGGTCGAGTTGAGCAAAAGGTCCGCGAAGGATTATGGGTAATAAAAGAGTATTAACATAGCATGGTATTAAATAAATAGGTTTTATTGATAAAATCAATTATTACAAACTTATTCAATCAATAGGAATATGTACATAGATTACATATATTATAAAAGTCACAAAACATATAGTTATTACTTTATTACCTATTAATTATAGAATATATTACTTTTATTGTTAAGGTAAGTTTTTATACGCAATACATCTTACAAACAAATAACGGGTAATTACATTATTTGATAATTCATTAATTTTTTCTAACAAAAATTGTTCTTTTTCTTTGGTATATTTGTTTTTCACTTTAATAGTTCCATTTAACACTGAGGTAATTTTACAATATGTTTCTAGTTGTACATCTAGTAATGTTTGTAAAAATATATTAATATTTGGATGGCTTGTATAAAATTCAGCATTAAATTTGGAGTGGAATGCCTCACAAGAGTTAGTGCTACGATATAATTTGTCAGTTTTACATGCCCAAGTCTTTGGTGGAAATAATGCAGTTTCAGATATGTAATATTTAAACAAATAATATCTTAAATCCATAAATCTCTCGTCATAACCTGGCAACAGATAGTATAACTCATTGTTAAAAAATGACTCGACTTCATTTGGATCCAGATATGGCAGACCAAAAATAGTTTTTAAATACTGACCCTTTACAGAATTATTATCTTTATATAATGAAACTAAACCTAAACTTTGTATTTTGCGGAACCAGGATTGTGCCAAATGAAACCGACAACCAATTATTTCTGACAAGGGCCAAATTATGCTTACTGCTTGATGTATTGCTTTTTCAAAATCTATTGTAATTTTTTTTGGATTTAAATCTAAATCAAAAGCCTTACATTTGTCTATTACTATTCGAAAGAAATTTACATAAGTTTCTATTTTTTTGTCATTTAACAACGCATAGACTAACGGTATGTAATAGCCGTTTTGATAACCATGAATGGTAAACATTTGAAGGAAAAATTGTGTACAATAATTAAACGTACCGTCCATATATACAACATCACAATTGCTTAAAAAATGTAAATTTGTGAAACAAGAAAATACAACAATTTTTTCACTTTCACTTGCATAAAGAACAAAATTTTCTTGTTTAGTAGTCACCAAATTTGTATTTAAAATTTGATTAAATACGTCACTTTGCGATTGTGGTAGCTTCGGTAGTAACTTACGTCGTTCTTGATACATATTTTTTCTCATTCGCTGGAGATCTTCGTAAGAGAGGTGTTCGGCAAATACATTACTTTTTAATTCCTGTCGAATTAATTTGGAGGGTTTGTCTTGTAAATATTTACGAGCTTTCCGTTTTAAAGAGTTGCTACAAGCTTGGCGATTAATAGTAGCTTCTTCTGGATGATTATGTGTAAAATGTCCCTCCGTAATGAATGTTTCATTGCCGGAAAATGTATACATTCTTGCGATACAATGACTGTTCACACAACGCCACAGTATTTTACCACTTTTTGACATGTAGGATTTCTTAAATTTATAATGTTTATAAACTAACAAAGGTTTACCTTTTTCACTAAGCATAGAAGTTGCTTCCATGATTGCGACAATAATACTAAATAATTGTTTTTCAATCCGGAACACAACGAATTAAGCAAAAATTTACCTGTCCGTAAGGAGGAAGGAAGCTATAAATTCTGTAATAAACTAATAACATACCACCCGCTGCAATATCATTAATCCCTCGTAAACAATTTTTCAGGTAGATTTGCTCAACTCGACCCCAGCCAGTACAAGAAGGTTAAACTTCTATCATAAAGGTCTTGATATCATTAACAATAATGTATTTGGCAATGCCGTCAAATACAAGAAATGTCAGGCGATATAAATTTATCGATGATATGATATTGTTTACATGGAATATTCCAACTACAGAGAAATAAATCAAAATTTTCACAACGAACGTGATTAACCCTAATGTGATAACACGTAAATGGAATCACAAAATGACCAAGAAAAAATATACGTTTAAATTCGGTATAGTATTCTTGTTTTTACAGAACTCTCTATCAACAACAAAAAAGGTGAGTATTTTTTACAACAGCACCTAGCCGGTATATGTGAGATGTTTAAAAAACATGAGTTAGTCAACGCTGACAAGTATAATAAGGTATGCCGATTATTATGGTAGGAAAATCGGGAAAGCGTAAACTTGCCGTTGACAACTTTGTAAGCTAATATTTAGCAAATAGCATAGTTTTTATATAATTTTTCTACAATTAATATCTCTATATTTATAGACGACTCACAAGCATTACCTAAAATAAGTCTAGACACAATACACACACTGGCAGGAATAAAGGTCTAACGTTAGCTGGTTACTTCCTAAGATTCGGTACAAACTGTAATCTAATAATAGTTTAAAAACTGCTCTAAATTATAGAATATCGGTGTAGTATTATACCTCGCGGGTCACCTCTATCCAAACAGCTTCGTTGACTTGTATTTTTTCTGTAATATTCTGTAGACACATACATATATTCGTACATATTATTAAAATCTTTTTTAAATAAAACTTGTTGCTTACCTGACGTGGTTTTTTATCATAAACTGGCAGAGATACGGATGTCATTAGGTGGTAGATTTGGGTATCACCATAGTTATCTTGGTGCTAAAAATAATTACAATAAAGAAAATAGGTTTTAGAAAGTTAAAATATAAAAATGTAAAAGTAAAGACGAAAATTACATTCTTTAAATATAGTACTATAATAGCCCTAATTATCGTACAACTACGACACTAAAGACATTTAAGCATTTAACATCTTGACTCAACAGTCACTTTTCAATCACGCCATCTGACCCAGCTGGGCCATATTGACTTAGATGATAGTCGTCAATCTCGCCATTTTAATTTAATTGTCATTATAGCAGTAAATTGTAGTAAAAATACTTTTAAAATAATAGGTTAACGAATACCTAGTAAAGAATTCGATGTAGTAAGCAGCATCCTACTCGTAAAATTATCCGCTTTGTATTTCCTAAAATTCTACTAGATTTAATGAATATCAAAGTGCGAAATATATAGAAGTGGACATATTAATTTGGATCAAGAATAAACTAATAAGATATTGTTCTTATTAGTAACAAATATAAAGAATAAGTTTATTATTTGTATTTGTAAAGTTGGAAGGTATGAGTTGCCCCTTACCAGTACACATTAGACCTATTGTGCAACTTCCTAAGTGCGAGGTCACACATAAGGCGAATAGCGGACCGAAGAGAAGAGCGAAGAAGACTGCGAAACTTTCAATGGAATTAAAATAAACATTTATGCCCATACATACAGCAAAGCGGAGAGTGGAAATATGCATAGTTAACTAGATGGTTGCGGAGCGTTCAAATTTGTTTGTTATTTTCACGCGTGTTGCCTCATTTTGTATTGAGTATTGATTAGAAACCCGTGGCATGTGTAGCTATTGTCCGGACTGCTGTACGTCTTCCTTTCCGCTGTTTTCATGGCTACCAGCTTTATTTGTTGCCTCATACTAAGAGTGCTAAGGAATTGCTTGCCTTAGGTTGTCATCCATCCTATCGACTTAAAATAGGTGATGATATTACCGACGAGAAATTAACTAGAGTAAATTTTGTCGTTTAATGCTTTTTGATTTAGTCTATGGTGACTGTGTTCCTCTACGTAGGTGCAGTTAGTGTTTGGTGACATTCTGCTACTAGTATTGAGGTATTGTGTGGTTTATTCAGCGATAGTAGTACTAGTCGACAATCCGTGTAAATACGTACATACTTGCATCAATATGTCTATTAGTCAGTTCCTTTGCAATTGTTGAAAAGTTAGTAACTTTATTGCCAACTTTCTCACACGACGGTTTATTGTAATTCATAATAGTTTGGTACTTTATAAGCATACCAATAAAACACTTATATACTTTTTTAGTATGTGAATGTTTAATAATTACTAAAATGCCGGACGCTCGATCACAAGACACAAAACGTCACCTTTTCCTAACTAAACATTAAACTCTAATAACGTATGCCCTAAAAGTTTTGGCACAAAATTCATTGTCTTTAATTTTAATAAAAACAAATAATATTAAGTTGTCGTTACAAAAAAATGCACACTTTGTTTACTGTCCGTTGAGATTTATTTATTTTTGCTTTAAAATATCGCAACTTCTTCATATATCAAAATGCTGTCGTCAAATGAAGTTTTACCAATAAAAAAAACATTATTTTAGATGACGAAAAGTATTTCACTTTAAGTATTTTTAAAAATGAAGCAACACGATGAATTTTATACGGACAACGTAGAGTAATGTCCTAATAATATAAGATAAAAACATAAAGCGAAATTTGCAGATAAAATCATTTGCTGGTGCGCAATTTCTAACAGGGGTGTATCAACTTTTTGTGGGAAGAGTGAGAGGTGAAGCTTGAAAAATAAGACTTATATTGATAACTGTCTTTCCAAATTGCTTCATTTGTCCACGAAGATCATATTAATGACGTTATCATCTATTGGCGAAACTTAGCATCATGCCATTAGTCAAAAAAGATATCGAAAATTGTGGGTTCGACAAGACCACATTTGTTTCCAAAAACCACAATCCTCCAAACTTTACTATAAAGCAAGGTTTATCATGGAGACTGATGGGAAGCCCAAGATAAAAAATTTGGGACGAATAATAATATACTTTCACCCTGGTTTAAGTATAGGTGAGATACCGAATGATATCCTGTTCGAATTGAAACTATTACAGTTTCCTCTAAAACTCTCAAATTCGCGGGTATTGACTTAAGAGAACATTGCTTCTCTAATGAACAGTTTTATATTGCTTGCTCTCGAGTAAGTTCACCCAGTAGCTTGATAGTTTTAGCGCCTTATGACAGATTAGTTAAGAGTATTGTGTACAAAGAAGTTTTTTACACACGCTAAACAAAATTAAAGCCGCAAAAACTAGATATACATAATAAAATACTTCTTAACTTTGTTCTTAATCCTTATCCAAATAAATAAGTTATTTATCACATGCACTTCTTTTTAAACAAAACTACCTTTCAAAGTATTTTTTTTCAACCAATATGTAACAAGTTTTTATAGTTTTAAAATAATAATAGTCTTATACCACGCGCGCATTAATGTGCGGGGTGTGTGAAGCGGTGAGGTGGTAGCGCCTGTTGCTGGCCGACATGACACTGTCGATAGACGCGTAGAGTCTTGAAAATTAATGGATTAATTTGTTTTATTAGGTAGTGATGTACTAAGAAAGGATTTTTTTTAATTCCAGACCTAAGGGTTTAAAAGTTTGTATGAAACTCGGTGGCAAAAAACTAAAGTCCATGCGGACGAAGTCGCGGGCGGCCGCTAGTATTCTCATAAACTACGTCAATTCAGTGACATCTGATCCAAAATGTCGGACCACAACTCATCTGTATTTAGTACTCTAATTTACGTTAAGTCGATTTATTTTATATTTTTTTACGTAACTTTTGTACCGCAACAAATCGGTATTAATATTAAATATTAATTTTGTCGCGCGAGGCTGTGGTTGTGGTTCTACGCACAAAAAACTGTTAAAAGCAAAGTAAGCAGCTTAATCGTAAGGAGATTGTATTTGTAACGTATTTATTATTGGTTAGTTAGTTTGTACGCTCATGAAGTAGCTAATTCAGATAGATAATAAATAAATTAGAAAGAACAATTCATTAGTTTTACATACAGTCCACTAAATTAGTAAAAACCAATCCTCTATTCTAAGAATTTTGTAAACAAATTTTTTTAACAATACTTGTATAGTTTAACTAATGTTAATGTGAAAAGACAACCACGCCTTCTAACCTCAACAAAGGAAGCGACTTTCGAATCTTGGTTGCCAGATGTATTTCCGAATATTTCTAAGTTTATATATTTTGAAAATTTTATCTTTACTTTACTATTCAATTGTTCGTCAATAACTCTTAGAAAGATAATATAAAAATATTCTTACAAAATATATACTTAAATTAATTAACTAGGTTCTTCACATTTAAACAGTTTTCACTTCTAATGATATCAATTTTGTATATATTACTTATACTTAAAGACATTTTTAAATACCGGCAACATTGTGTATTTACTGTCCGGATTTTCAAGTCGGTTCGTAACCCATTGATCTTAACGTAAACAAATGCCGACGGCGAGCTGTTTATCAAACGAAACTTCAAGGAGGAAAATTGAAAAATGCGACAGCAGTCAAATACCGCCAATAGTCTTCTTCCCCATTACAGTACACAGTAGCGTGATTGATTTTTATTGATTTTTTATATTAGATATATTATATATTACGATGGCTTGATAGTACTTAATATATAGTAAGAATTTCTCGTTTAAATATATAAGATAATAACTACGCCACCTTACGGTGGCGTTATATTATTTGATTTAGAAAGGTATTTTTTTTAGACTTTATTTTTTTCGCATTTTTTCTGTTTTTAATTTTCCACTATCTTTTAGTTTTTCGTTTATTTATTTATTTATTTATTTATTTATTTATGAATCGAAATTTAACACTATCTATTGGGTTTTCTTACAATTCAGTAATTGTTATGCGTCGTATTATTTCCGCATAATATTAAACAAAATACCTAATAACACAAAAAAAGAATGAAATTTTAAGACTTATGGCAATCAAAAATATCGATGTTCCTAAAAAGGTTCCAGTAAAGAAGGAATTAATAAGAATGATCAAAAGTCAGAATTTTAAAAATGAATACGTCATTGACACCATTTGCAGCAGACATGGTCATACCCTTTTGCGTTTACCTCCTTACTTCTGTATTTTTAATCCAATCGAAATGGTTTGAAGTACTGTAAAGAAACGTTTACGAAAATATAATCAGTCACCAACCTTAAGCGCAGTTGTTCTTGACAATATTCGAGAGGTAATTAGTGACATTAATAGCAATGTATGGAAAAATTGCGAAACACATGTTATAAAAATAGAAAAGGAATATCGTGTTTTACCGCCAATAGCACCCTTAGTAATTCAACCTGGAAACGATTCTACTTCAGAAGACTCTGACATTTCTTGTTAGTCATTCCAACCAATTTCCTTTACAGCTATCGTGATGTATCTTGAAAACTTGTTTTCAAAAACAAACTAATTTTATATCCTTACTAACATACCCAACCCTTTCCTTTCCAGGCAAGGAAGGCTCATACCTCCTCGTGGTCCTTGCTGGACAGACAATCTTTTAAGATTGTCTAACAAAATGAGCATTATTTGTAGACAATTGTTATAAAATTATTATGAGTTATGTACTATTTGAATAATGAGTCAAATGTTCTTATTAATAACTATAAAATTAACAAGTTTTAATTTGAAAGAATTAATTTGTTATTTGACAATTTTCAAATTGATACAAAACTTACAAATATATAAAAACCGTTTTTTTTTGAAATTTAAAACAAAAATTAATAAAAATTTATGAACCCTTTTTATTTATTTCCACGCCAATGGTCGGCAATGCCATCAAAGGCATTTAAAAACCGCCAAAGAGCAAAAAATGTCACATTTAGATTGGAAATCTAAATAATATTGACGGTCAAAAATATTTTATGTTTTTTCTTGGCCCATTTCGTATATCTATAAATATTTTTTTTCAATTTTATTTACCAATTTTTGCTAGCTTTTTTTAATTGTTTTTGTTTTTTAGGTTTCAACCCATTTTTTGGGTTTATATAAAGGATTTCCTTTCGTTTTGCGTTTTTTGCAGTTTATTTGACTTTTAAATCAAAATAATCTTTGTAGCTCTATTATTTAAAAATCGAACCACAACACCATCTACTAAGTGTCTCCGCAACCTAAATGTCAAACAAGGGTATAGATTAACATCGATAAATTAACTTAAATTAAAGGTCATCTTAGGGATTCATAAAACTAAATCTATACTAATATTATAAAGCTGAAGAGTTTGTTTGTTTGTTTGTTTGTTTGAACGCGCTAATCTCAGGAACTACTGGTTCGAATTGGTTAATCTTTTTGTGTTGAATACACCATTTATCGAGAAAGGCTTTAGGATATATAACATCACGATGCAACTATTAGGAGCAAAAAAGTAATGGAAAATGTGAAAAAAACGGGGAAAATTATTGATCCTTGAGGGCTTCCATTGCGTGCGCTGCGAAAACGGTTCAAGATACCAAAAATATATGTATAGTGGAGTGCCTGGAGCATTCAAAACGTTAAAACCTCGGATTAGAGTTACAGTAAATGAATTTATATAATCGACGTGGGGTTTTGTTTTTTATACTATAAATTACAATGTTTACCCAAAATTTTTTTGTGCTTTCAATTTTTTCATTGTTTAAACAAATTATTATGAAAAATTAATTTTTGAGCATATAATTTTACTTTAAATAGTAATTTTTTTTCATTTATACATTAAATTTCACCTAAATAGACATAGATAAACATCTTTCGAGAATACCTGTGTATAAAAATAGCAGTAGCGATTTCGAACAGGTATTAAAACTTGGAGGGGAGAGCAAAGTGGCAGCTGCTATATAGCGCCTATCCGAGCGCGAGCGCCTAGATGAGAAATCCTTCAGAATTTTTTTTTAACTCCGTCGGGTCCATTTGATACTGTAATTCTTTCATATTTTGTAGATAAATTTGTAAGGCCTTCACATAGGAAAAATGCCCTGATGCATGAAATAATGGAATCATTAGCTCAATACTATATAAATGTAAATTCCTATCTCCCATACAATCCGCAGCAATGAAGTCCTTCAATATACTAACCATTTGAAAATAAGTAATCCATAGTTTTGACGCTTTATTTTTATTTTTAAGCTTCAGTAACTTATTTTTAAAAATTTTTGTAAGCGTTTGAAATCCATGGTTTTTAGTTATTTCTGTATAGTTGAACATTTCAAAAGTAATAGAGTTATCATCATCACTTATTACATTTGCAAAATCTGTATTGTGTTCCATAAGATTTTCAAAAACCGATTGTGATAAAGCTTGTTTTAATAAAGTATGAGCACGTACTGCTCTAGCATACGCATGTCCAGAAGTTATGCGATCAATTGTATTTTCAGCATATATGGTAAAAAGAGCTTCTTTTATCCCACTTCCAGCCATAATATAACCAATGGATCCCATGTAAGATATTAGAGTATGAAACGAGCCTAGCCTCCACTTGTCAGACTAGCCAGAGCAACGCGACGTGTCTACTCAATCCACCCTTATACTGTTTAATGCTTGACATCGAGAACGGATCCATTCAATCGTTCCTTCATCCCCTGGGTCTCCAGATAGTGGAACTTCTTACCTTCCCACGTCTTCCCCACTCGTCCCAACTTGCAGGCCTTTAAATGCCAAATTAATAAATTGTCTCTTCTGCCGCAATAGATGTTCTCGGTACATTTGTATTTAGGTCTATACCTACGAGGACATCCTTAATAAAAAAAAATAAAAAAATACACAGCAGAAGCAATATCCCGTGCTTTCATGTATAGAGGTTGATCGCACGTTAAAATGCATGTTCTCATATTCAATTCTTTAGCATTATCTACTGAATTTTTTATTGTTGTGTAAATTGTGTGATAATCACTTGGAGCTGCGTTAATGAAAGGCAAAAAAATTATCGATGACACATCAAAATCATGGGCATTAGTTAATAAATTCATAAATCCATTCCATCCGGAAAATTTGTTATTATTTTTGAACTTTAAATACGTCCACAAAATATTTAATTGATCATTTGTAGTAAATTTCTTGACATCCGGTTCAACTTCTGGTAACGTGATTATTATCTTTGCAAATCCTGTACCTGTAGAAGCTGGATATATTTGCAGAGGGATATTTCAGATTCAGGTGGAAGTGTCTTCAAGCGCTTGATAGGTCGTCGAGGTTGTATGTTGTAAACCATCACTTGGACTAACTATTTTAATGCTTCCCATATAATGAAACGTTCCTTTACAATCAATAGTGTTGATATTTAATAAACAACATCTATATTTTTATTCGATCCGTTCTCGATGTCGGGCATTAAACAGTATAAGGGTGGATTGAGTTGACACGTCACGTTGCTCTGGCTGGTCTGACAAGTGGAGCTTGTTTCATACTCTAATATTTTACATGGGATCCATTGGTTATATTATGGCTGGAAGTGGGATAAAAGAAGCTCTTTCTACCATATATGCTGAAAATACAATTGATCGCATAACTTATGGACATGCGTATGCTAGATCAGTACGGGGTTATACTTTATTACAGCAAGCTTTATCACAATTGGTTTTTGAAAATCTTATGGAACACAATACAGATTTTGCAAATGTAATAAGTGATGATCATAACTCTATGATTTTTAAAATGTTCAACTATACAGAAATAACTGGAAACCATGGATTTCAAACGCTTACAAAATTTTTTTAAAATAAGTTACTGGAGCTTAAAAATAAAAATAAAGCGTCAAAACTATGGATTACTTATTTTCGAATGGTTACTATATTGAAGGACTTTATTGCTGCGGATTGTATGGGAGATAGGAATTTACATTTATATAGTATTGAGCTAATGAGTCCATTATTTCATGCATCAGGGCATTTTTCCTATGTGAAGGCTTCACAAATTTATCTACAAAATATGAAAGAATTACAGTACAAAATGGACCCGACGGAGTTAAAAAAATTTCGTAAGGATTTTACATCTAGGCGCTCGCGCTCGGATAGGCGCTACATAGCAGCTGCCGCTTTGCTCTCCCCTCCAAGTTTTATTACCTGTTCGAAATCGCTACTGCTATTTTTATACACAGGTATTCTCGAAAGATGTTCCTCTATGTCTATTCAGATAAAGTTTAACGTATAAATGAAAAAAATTACTATTTAAAGTAAAATTATATGCTCAAAAATTAATTTTTCATAATAATTTGTTTAAACAATGAAAAAATTGAAAGCACAAAAAAATTTTGGGTAAACATTGTAATTTATAGTATAAAAAACAAAACCCCACGTCGATTATATAAATTCATTCACTGTAACTCTAATCCGAGGTAAAAACCTCTAGACACTCCACTAGTATGAAAGAATTATTTCTCTTGAAATGATCTAAAAAAATGTCCGCGACAGTATATGTCTATCTTTTAAGATTAACTCACTAGAACCGTTTTTATGGTAATCAAATTTGGTCGAAATTAATGCATTATTTGTTAAGAGTTGTAACAACGTAATAATATTAATCTTTATCCAAATAAATGTGTTGTTGATTAAGAGTATTTAATTGTGAACAAAATTGTCTATGACATCACTTAATTTCAATGAATATCTTAGAAGATATTACAATTTTAAAATAACTAGGTGGCGCAGTTATTATATCTCATATATTACTACTATTTCTTACTAAATTAAGTACTATAAAGCCACCGTACGGTGGTGCAGTGGATATCTTATATAAAATATCTAATATAAAAAAATCATTGAAACCAAAAAAAGCAAAATGGTAAAAATTTGAAATAATGATAAATGAAAAAAATCCGCCGGAAGAGCTAGTAATAAATACACGCGTTGGATTCAAAAATTAAATTGTCTCTTTTTTGTATTTTTACAAACCATCTCCTGACAATAAAGAACACATAAAATAAATTTGGTGCAGTCGTTTAGAATTTATGCTCGTACAAGCATTTCGGTAATTCAGTTTTATTTACAAAGATATAAACAAACGGCTTCTATTATTAGTAATTTAAATTATTAGAAAATGTAATAAGGCTTCTGTAAATAAATGAGTGTAAACCTCTCTGTTACAATTTGGGTCTTAGGATATTAATTTTAATTCAAGATGCAGTAAAAATTATAGGACATAGAAAGTAAGTAAAAATCTGAAATATAAATACAAAAAAAAAGAATATCGTACCAATTTCTGTTGATGCACAAATGTCTTATCTAAATGTTCTGCGGATAACATATGTTTTAATTTTCTATAACCCATAAATCTTTCTCTTTGTCGATTTCTTTCTCTGTTAACCCAAAGCCAATTGGTTAATTTCGGATCTGTAACATCAGCATAGACAGGACTCCATGTTGGATTTGGTTTGCGACTTGGATTTAATACCATAGGTCTGGCCATTACTGGTATATAATTTAGTACTTCTTCCCGAACTTCAGCGTAGGTACTCAAATGGACATAATAACCTAATGAACAAATAATATTAGTACTCAAATACTTATTGATAAATACACCAGTGAAAGAAAATATTAAAATAAAAGAGTATCAACCATACCAAAATGTACCCTTGTTGCTCACTATACTCCTAAACCAACAAATCATAATTTGTTGCTTGTACTTAAAAATGTCAATTACAACCTCGTCCGATTGACTTACCCTCGGGTGGGACAATTAAACCCGTTTGGAAAACTCGAATTTTAATTTTACTATATACCTAATATTAATGAAAATGAAACTATCCTTTTAAATCTACACTTATTTATTTTACTAACGCGACATGTTTCAACCCACAGCATTTTCTTCACCCTATTGTTTACTGAAGGGCTATAAACAATTTTACATGCTACATGAACAGAGAGCAGAGATAGTATAGGATGAAAATTTAAACGAAAAGAAAAGAGAAATAATTTACCTTGATTAGCACAAGCCATCCATTTAACTTCTCTCACATCAGATACCTCTCTTCCTATGAGGTATGTAAATACTCTAACATTCATAAATGGTAAGTACTCCCAATTATATTTTTCAAATATTTCTTTATAATTATATTGAACACCATCAGTAATTAACATTATAGCTTGGTTACATCTGGCTCCTAAAATTTGATAAAAAAATATTAAAAAACAAAAAATAGTATATTGTTTGGCAAGGGATGTAACAAGACGATTTCTGACTAGGGCGATAGTTAAGAGCGGTGGGCGATGGTTGTCGCAATTACTGTCTACAAGAATCGCAGAAATGAAGGTAGGCCAAGACACTATCTCCATCAACACGACCAGAGGTTGTCCGCAAGGGGAAGTTGCATCCCCACTTATGTGAAGTCTCATCGTAGACAGTTTACTCTGGCAATTGCCCGAATTAGGTATACCTTGCCAGGGTTACTCTGATGACGTAGTTATCCTCGCAAGAGGGAAATATGAAAACGTCATCCATCACTCCAACTTGATCAAACTTGGGAAATGCCCCAAGATGATATGCCAAAGAAATTTAACTTTGTAAGAAAATTTACCACTAAATTGGAAAGCAAATCTGAATGGGACGAAAACCATATTGGGGCTAAGCCAAAACGCCATAAAATGGTACACGGACGGCTCTAAGACAGATAAAGGAACAGGAGCAGGGGTGTTTGGACCTAGAACCAAATACTCAGAAAGCTTGGGTACGTACCCAAGCATCTTTCAAGCGCAAATTCGTGCCATCGAAAGATGCATAGAATTTAACATTGAAAGGAACTATCGTAGACAGAAGATTGTAATCATGTCAGATGGTCAAGCAGCCATCAAAGCTCTGAAATCAAATACAATCAGTTCGAAGATGGTCTGGGAATGCCTAGGCAAATTAAATGAACTAGGACAGAATAACACTGTTACCCTCCTATGGGTTCCAGGACACGTAGGAATAGAAGGAAATGAAACAGCAGACAAGCTGGCAAAAAAAGGAGATGAAACCCCATACCTGGGACCAGAACCATTCTGTGGAATCAGCAGTAGTACAATCTTAGAAAAACTAAGGAAAAAAATGGATAGCGAAAAATCCAAGTACTGGAATGATCTAGAAGGACTAAGACAATCGAAGACTCTCCTGGGAAACTATAACCAGAAGAGATCTCACAGCTGTCTTAACCTGAGTAAGAAAAACCTCCAAATTATAACAGGAATACTAACCGGTCACTGTCGATTAAGAGGATACATGAAAAAACGAGGATTAGTAGATGAAGCAAACTGCAGATTCTGTGAGGTAGAGGATGAAACCTCAATACACATACTTTCAGAATGCATGGCATTAAGTACTTCTAGGGTCAAATACCTAGGGTCATACGAAATAGAAAGGGAAGAACTACCTAATTTAAAACCCAATGATATCCTAAACTTTCTAAGGAAGATAGGAATAGAAGAGCTGCTATAAGTATGAACAATCATCAGAATTTTAGCAAGAAAAGGGGGACACAATAGATCTTATAGGTTGCAGGTGTATCTGTTACCCCTAACACCACATACATACATACATAAAAGCCCAAACGAAGCAAGGGCTGTCATCGCCCGGTCAGAAATCGTCTTTGTTTCATCCCGTGCCACACGGGATATTTTTCATATCACATGCAGTAAAACAGCGAGTTTAGATCTCTGTAGCCAGTCGAAATAAGACTTCACTTACCTTTTTTATTGTTTCTGTATTCCTCCAACAACTCAAAGGCGGTTACAAGTGCAAGTGAAAAATTAGCAATTTGTTCAGTTTTAAAATTACTCATACTCTCTTTTAAAACTCTCACATTAGCTAAATTTGCCTAAAAAATATATTTCTTTAGTACAGAGTGCAATAGTTTCTTTTTAAAATTAGATTCTACTTTTATTATAACATATTTATATGTAACGGTACAATTAATACAGTTGAAACCCTTTAAAAATATCATTATTATCATTATTAAATAAACTATTTTAATGTATCTATATACTAGAGAAAAGTACCTAACAAAATATGTGACAGACTTCCTTAATATATGGAATACTGACAATAGGGAATATTAATGATTTTTTTGTCACAAACCAATAATAATATATTGTAGAAAAAAATATAACTGGACTTGAAAAATATTTTAATTATCTTTAAAAGTGAAATTAAAAACGTTGAGTAAATTTGAGCCGTTCAAACGCCGTCATTTTGGGCGCGCTTTGCGTGACGTCACTTGTCACGTCCAGTTTTTGTTTACCTTATACTTTTCAGTTACTTCTTACATATTTTTATTTTTAATTGCTATAAACATCATGGAAGAAGCCAAAAAACCATCTTACAAGTATTGTATAGTAGGTACCGAAGTGCAAAAATATTATTAGAAAAACACCCGAAAAACTGCTTTTTTCGTATTTCAAATGATGAGAAAATACGAAAACAATGGTGTAAGATGATGAGAAGGGATAATATATCTCCTAAATCATCTTTACTTTGCTGTATAGATCATTTTAACGTAAGTAGGGTAAGCAGGGGTAATGGCGTTCACTGGGTAATGCCGCTCACCCCTATAACTCGACAATTTCAATGCATAGAAGCATTGGACGTCTAGTGAAGTAAGGGGCAGGTAACGACTGAACAGGCAGTGATTCGTTTCGCGAGTTGGTTCACAGCAAGTGAAAGAGAAGGACGTTCGTTCATTTACACTCAACTTGATCTTATTTTTAGTTGAATGTTTTTATCGGTAAGTCCAGAAATTGTATAGATATGTCTTGCTACTCTGATTAATTCCGTTAACTAACCATTACACTACGCGATAGCATGAAGATTTGTGATCATTTCATACTAGTTGATGTAAAATTTCAACCGAATAATAAAATGGCTGTTGGGGGTAATGCCGTTCACAGTGAGCGCCATTACCCATTGAGCGCCATTGCCCCAAAGTACCTAATGGTTGTGTTTCATTTCATAGGTATGCCTCGAAATCAACCAAGAACCACCTCTAAAGTAGCTTGGACTGAAAGAGATCTACTTAACGCTAAGACTGCAGTTAAAAGTGGAATGTATTGCATCAACTTCTAAGCCTGCTCAAGTGAGGAAAAAGCAGCATGCCACTTTATTGACAGCCACTTCATTGAAAAATATATTAGAAGAGAAAGAAAACAAACGAAAAGCAAAGAAATGTTAAACTGAAATCAGGATCAAGAAAAACATCAAGAAAGCAAACGACAGCCACAAAGCCAAAGCAAAATCTTGCAAACGAAAAGTTTTACAAGAAAGTTCTTCAGAGACGGAATCTGAAGATAATATTTGCGATGATGACAGTGATGACGACATGGATCAAGATGATGAAAATTATAACAAATGTAATATTTGTGAAGAATTTGGGAAAAACAATGAGTTGTGGTATCGCTGTACAACATGTGGACTCTGGTCATATGCCATGTGCTCTGGATGGAATTCTGCAAGAGGATATATTTGTGATTTTTGTGCCAAATACTAAAATGGGATTCCTCAAACATTTATAATAACATTATTCTTTGATTCAAGTTACTTTACAGTGTCTTGGAAGTTGAAGAACTATTAATTAATCGATTTGTTCATACATACAGGTTTGAGCGTCATAACCCCTTTGCCTGAGCGGTATTACCCGTAATCCGGGGTAACGGCGCTCAAACCTCTTTTTTTTTTAATATGGCTAATTATTGTTGCTCATTCGAAGATTTACACGTTTTCGCTCTATATATAAATTACCAAATATCTAAAATAGTGTTTTTTTGACAAAAATTTAATACAGAGTTGAAATTATGAAAAATATGAAAGTTTTTCCTTAAGTGAGCGCCATTCGCCCTGCTTACCCTATACTTAATTTTTATACAGCTTAGTGTAAATTAGTAAAAAGTAAATATTGTATTAGCTATTGAACTTTAGAAAATTCGGTTTAAAATTAACATAACCTAGTTTACAAAGTCAGTATAATATTTACTTCCTTTAATTTGGGAACTTTTGCCACTAAATACAAACTAAAAAAAATATAAATCAATATTTTGAAAATGGCCCTTGCTTATTAATCTTGATAGAAACGTCAAATTTGTCAAGGGTCGTTTTTTCAGAACTGAAAATGCCTAACAAAAATGAAAACAATTTTCTTAATAATTCTTAGTTTTCGACAACCAGATCGGTTGTCGTTTTCAAAGATAAAAATTTTTAACTATACTACCTATACTACCTAATGCAAAGCTTGGTTTTTAAATTTTTGATTTGTTTTTTTGGTTTCTATAGATATATAGATTACCAACCCCTTCCTTTTTTTAAGGTGGTTAGCCAGGATCTAGATAAATCCAAAGTAAAATTGGAAATACATTAATTTTGATTTAATAAAATGTGTGCTTTTTCTTTTTATAGGATTTTCTTCTTTGCATAAAATTTTTGTGTCATTCCACCTTATTTCGTGATTCAGAAAATTTACAGCATGTTCACAAATCTTAGATTATCTATATCTCATTTTCTTAGATAATCAGCACAAGAATACAGTTTTTAATTATTTATTTATCTCACAAACACTAATAACAATGTATGAACTTCAACGACAATGAAGACAGTGTCGTGACATGTGACGTCACATTTCGTTTCGACCAATGGTGGCGCGTTTCGGAAGTTTCAAATTCGTTCCCATAATTTGCACTATTTACATGATATTTAGCTCGTTTCTTTAGCCCACTCGCTCGCAAGCTCGCTCATGGGCCAAACAAACTCGTTGTAATATGCAATTTAGTCCACTCGTAAAGTAATATACTATTACCGTAATACGGAAATATTTCATATTTGACGCTCTTGACAAATTTACCACCCTTAGGTACCCAGGTATTTAGTAAATTTACAATCAGAGCAAATTTGGATTAGTGGATATAAATATAATATAATATAATAAACCATAGACCTAGACCTTATTATTTTTAGCTTAATATTGATTTTTTAGTGAACCTGTAAAAATATACTTCATACGTATGTATGTGTAAGCTCTACACTCCGTACTGTAGGTAACCTTAAAAATCAACAAACATGTCAACGTATGCACATAATATGCATTTGTTTTAAAACATAAACGTGAAATAACAGTGTTCTTCTAAGATCAAACAACCAAAATGTTGCTTTTATTTTATCATAGAAACATTAATTTACACATAGTTCTATAATCAAAGAAATCAACAACTTACTGTAACATAAAAGTCAAGAATATTCAGAGCAAATATTTCTGATAAAAAATTACCTGTACGAGTTGTCCATCAAAACATTCAACTAAAGACTCAGTCGTGTTACTAAATGTGTAAATGTTCACATAATCATTATTTCCAAGAGTATCTAAAACATTATGGACAACATGTCGAGCTATTTCCCGTCTCATTCCAGTCATAGAACCGGATCTATCAACCAATATTACAACATCTTTTGGAGACGATGCTGCTTCGATATACCACGATCTCGTACGACAATCAAAAAGATCTATAGGCTCTTGGGACCATATCATTGCTTAAATAATTATGCGTTGTTTGTTAAGGTTAATACTAAAAGTTGTTAACACCATAGGACAGTTGTTACTTACCAGGATATTGCCTCATAAAACCAGTAGAACTACCAAAGTACTGCCACGACAAAGTTGGATCCACTTTGTAATTTGATCTAAATGTTTTATCCAATTCTTCAGACCATTTAATACCAGAAATTACAATTTTAGCTGTAAAACAAAAATTTTAACTACTGACAAGTATATGTATGTTAAATGACATTAAGGAGAAATTAGTAAATGTCGCTTCCAGCAGGACACGAACCAGACATGTTTTCAATATTTCCTACAAGTCATTTAGTATATACTTGTTTGTATACTTTCTGAAAATTTCAAGATTTTAAAATTTTCAAAAAAGTATAATTCCATGAGTAGATTAGATTAGATGTTTATTGGGTTGGCTGTTAGCCTGTATCACTGCGACCTTTGCAGATCTATTGTGACCACCCATTACCTCAAGAATAGGATTAGAGAAACTTGTCCAGCCCTGCCCTCTTAATGAGACTTAATAGCCTTGACAGTGGCCACTCCTCATAACTTGGAGCAGCCGGTTTCTCCTCTCCCAGTACTAGATACCGCGTCCTTGCAAGGCCTTCACATTGGCATATGACATGAAATGCGGTCTCCTCCTCCTCTTGGCAGTATCGACAGATGTCTTCATCTGCTAAGTTCAACTGACTCATTGCATGAGTAACAGAGCTTGTGAGTTCAAACTCATTCAAACTTCAAGCCTTAGAACTTTTGTATTTTTCAGATTTTTTTTTTATTACCTTTAAAATATATCGCTTGCTATTCTCCAAACAAAAAATCCAGCTTCTCAAAGACAAAAACCAAGACTCCGCTAAGACGAAATTTAATTTACCTCAAACAAAAATCTTGACTTTTCGAAGACAAATATCTGTTCTGTCTTCCTTCTTTCAATAGAAATTCTCAGCTTCTTCTGAAAAAAATCAGGCATTTCAACTGCTATTCAGACTTATCGTAAAATATTCCTAAAGTTCTCAAAATAAATTGTTACGTCTTTATAATCCAAATAATTGTCTTGCCTCAAGACAAATGTCTGGTTTGCCTCAGACAAGTCCCTGGTTCTCCCAACCAAAATCTTAAGTTTCTCAGCCGCCCGACTTGCCCATATGGACGGCTCGGCACTGATTGTAGCGTTATAAAAGGTATCCTATAACCAGCTCAGGAGTATGAAAAATAATTGTACCAAGTTTCGTTAAAATCCGTTGAGTAGTTTTTGTTTCTATAACGGTTATACAGACAGACAGACAAAATTTTTACTGATTTCATTTTTGGCATCAGTACCTATCGATCCCTAATCACCCCCTAATAGTTATTTTCTAAATATATTTCATGTACAGAATTGACATCTCTACAGATTTATTATAAGTATAGATATAGACTGTTGATATAAATCCATAAATCTATAAAGTACTATGATAATAACAAAAAAGTAATATAAACTAATAAAACAGAAAGTTTAATTACATGTTCCGATTATGCTTAAATAACATCTGTAAAATTGATTTCAGTAAAAAATTGAAGAAAAGATATTGTAGACAATTTAATTAATAATAACATTGCTCTCGTTAGCAATATAAATAAAGTTTATATAATCAGTAGGGCAATTTGAAGAGGATCGCATAAAAAAATTGAGGTGGAATAGTTTTCGGTACTCATTCGTCGATTCCTCCTGGACTAAGTGTTTAATCCAGGGTGGAGAAAAGGTTTAATCAAAATATGTTTACTCACATCTCTCATATACGTTACTGGGTACATGGACGGCACTAACATTCATATTTACAGGTATATCATAAAAGTTTCTGTTTCGTATAAGAGGTAAACGGGATTTATCGATTGGACCTTTATTTAGAATAGCTTGAGCAGTATCATCAGTAACCTGAAAATTATTTTGTTAATCCACAATAGATGAGATTTTATTGGTTGTAATTACCTCTAAATCAGGATCAGGTTCATCATTTTTAGAAGAAGAATCTTCAGATGACTCTGTATCTTCATCTCTTTGAAAATTATTATATTCTTCTGGTTGCACTAAAGCTTGTTGATATGGTTGTTGTTGGTATTTTGCATCTATTATAAATGCATCATCTTGCAGTTCTTGAGTTTCCGGTTCCTTAAATGATAAAGAATAAATGAATAGATCTTTAAAAATAATAACGCAAATAAAAGATAAGGTATATTAAAAAATTAAATTGAGAGAAGTTCTCCTCTTAATTTATTTATCTTTTCCCCCATAAGTCTTCTTGGATATTCAAGGGTTATTATTAAAATCAATACTGTTTCCCAGATTATGCGTAATCCTATTTGATTTTTTATTTTATAGATCCGTAAATAAAATGCATTTTTTTTTTCTTCTGAAGGTTACTTCGATTACTTTTGATGTTAGATTAGATATACTTATTTGTTATAATCTTGTTTGTCACTTACTTTGGTAGTATCTTCCGAGGAATTTTCTAAAGAGTTAGTTAAATTTTTAGCATTGTAAAATGAAAAATTAAAATCAATATCGTCTTCTTTTTGTACTTGGGCAAGCTGTTCGGCTTGATCCATGATTCTTCTTACGGCATCGACCTTTTGTTTCATCATTTGGGAAATATTTTCGTGAATTGTTTGTAATAGTTTTTCTCCATCTTCAACGACAAGGTTTGTTTCCTTAAAACTCTAAAACATATACAAATTATTAGAGACAAAATTTGGATGTATGATATTTACTTACATCTCTAACTCGATTTTGTCTGGTTACTAAGTCGCCAAAATGCCATAATTCTCCCCCAAGTTTGGTGGCCCAATTCCTTACTCTAAAAAAACAAAAAATAGGTAAATAAATAACCAAGATCAAGGTTGTTTACAAGAAAATGATATTAAAAAAAATAATACACATAATAAAATCTAACTATCGTATTACCCGAACGTACTCTCTAAACGGTTTAAAAAGCATGTTTATCTCACATAACTGGAATAATACAAGCATTTAAAAAGAATATAGCTTAACCCTTGTAACGATCTATCTGATCCTTTTGTATTAAGAATAATTTCACCAGATTATAGTACCTACATTGGTGAGAATTAATAAGTTTAATATTTGTAGTTCAAAAATTTGCCGTAAGTGGCGTTAAAGTAAAATTATCGACTCTTTCTCGTAGTGATTAAAATTTTTCGTCCTATTACCAGTTAGTACGTCAAACAATCTGGTTTCTTTGTGCTAATCCTGTTCGAAATAAGAGTAAGCCGATTTAAATAATGTATCCTTTGATTATTTTTATTTATTGTGGGTGTCTAAAGGGAGGGTATTATTTTATTGATACTAACCAAAATCAAGTAGTTTCAGTATAGCCAAACATCAGTTTTATTTATTATTTTAAAGTCAGGGACGGTTTTTACACGTGCATTGAGGATTAATTTTACTATCAATAAAATGGAAAAATCCGATTCGATTAGAAACTGATTCAACCTGGTTATTAATTCGTTAAGGGATTGTGTAACGATCTATCGGATCGTTTTAGTATCGAAATCCACCCGACTATATTCGGTGAGATTTATTTTAATATTTTTGCCGTGATTATTACTGGAGACGGATTTGACTGATATTAGAAGTCTTCTTTTTCGCTGCGATAGATTTCTGCGTTCATTTTAATATCTGTCTCCTTCGTGCCAACTACTCCTTAATTACAAAGTTATTGCCACATTTGTGAGGAGACCTACGTAGGAGCTAATAATCCAAAGCTTGGGAGAATGTTTTTCGAAGAAAACTTTAATTACGATCATTATGACGAAAACAACTTTGTGCACGAACAACTCTTTGATGAAAAATATATACTCGAAGAAGAAAATTTTCCCGGAATTCAAAAGGAAAACCCACAAACAATAGTAGAAATACATTCGCTTTACGACAAAAAGAAATAACTTAAATAACTAAGCATTTAAAGATCAAATCATCCTCTTTTCTAATAACCAACATATATAAACCTTTTGAAACTTCTAATTTTCAAAACCACCAACAGAATTATTGCGTACAAATATCATCTTTTCCATAATTTAATTCTAAAATTCCATCTTCTTAAATTTTATAAAATATTCGTTACTTACTGATCTCGATCATTTAAAAATCTCATAAATTAACTCTTACACCTTGCACTCTTCTCTAATCGAATTACAACCTAACTGCGAATTACGAACGGCTAGAAAATTATTTGTTAATTCACAAAACCGGCTATCTTAGATAAATATCTTAGCCTGGTAAAAGTGAAAACAATGATTACTTCAAAAATTACCAAAAAATAAAATCGCTGAAACTAATGGTTGGTTAAAAAGTTGTGACAACAACACGTATTTATCAGTAAAGGAATTAAAATTTACACGTTATTTTAATATTTCATCTTTCATTTGAACCCACAAAAAATTTCATTTTTATTTGTCAATTTATTCTTTGTTTACAAACCAAGTGAATTTGACGTGCATTTCGTTACAATAAAAAAAATCGAATATCCTTTAGTGATATAATTCTATGTTATGTAAGGTTTATTACGAACAGAAATTTATACAAAAATGTTGAGAGTAAGTGTTAAAGGAATCCGCTCCTTCAGTTCCACTTGTTGATTGATGGGTTTTAGAGTCATTTTAAACGTAGTCGTACAAACGTCATAGGTGAACCACGTAGTGCATGTACAAAAAGTGCAAAAACACCAGTCATCATTGAGAAAGTCTATGATATTGTTTGTAAATATCCACGTTTGACTAAGCGTGAAATTGCTGATACCATAGGCATCTCAGATGAACGAAAAGTTCATATTTTACACAAAGAATTACATATAAAAAAACTGTTCGGAAAGTTAGTACCGCATTCGTTAACAATTCAACAAAAACTGAATCGAAAACAGATTTCTCAGCGTAATTTGGAGACTTGGATTTACCACCATGATCTTAAACTGAAGCTGATTCTTCAGCTCCAAAACAGATGTTGTCAGAACAATCAGAAAAAAAGATTATGGCATCAGTTTTGTTGGATGCCAAAGGTTTTTTTTAATTGATTATCTTGAAAAAGGTAATGCAATTAACTCTGGATCAGTTGGATAAAAAAAAATCGTAAAAAAAACCATGTTTATAGAAGAAAACAATCATTTTTTATCAAGACAATGCACGTGTTCACAAAAGTTTGTTGACGATGGCTAAATTGAACGAATTAAAGTACAAATTGCTTGAAACAATTCCTTCGTGGAAAGCGTTTTTCGTCGAATGAAGCAGCTATTGCCGTCTTGGAACAGTATTTTGCAGAGCTTTCGGAAAATCATTACAGAGAATAAAATTACTGGACGATCATTGGAATAAGTGTATTCTAAAAAATAATGCATTTATGTATTTGGAAAAATTAAAAAAAATAGTAAAAGAAAAAAAATAGTAAAATAAAAAAGTTATATAAAATTCTTAGAAATGGTAGAAAATCCAGAAAAATATAAAAAATAGGAAAATACTGTAAAAAATGTTAAGCCTTTACAGCAACTCTAGAAAAAAAGGAAAAAAATAAAAACCTTTAAAAATCGTAAGATTGAAAAAATTACGAAAAAGCCGCATAGTGGCAATGGGATTATTCTACGAGCTTGTTAAACACATTGCCACTTTTAATTACATTAAACACATTGCTACTTTAATTACACGTACTACTATAAAATGAAAAAAAAATTCTAAATATATATAATAAATTTATTTCAATATTTCACGACTAACAAAGTAAAATTATAATTTTATTTTCATATCACATGCATTAAAACAGCTAGTTTTGATCCCTGTTTTTCCAGTCGAAACAAGACAATTTCAGACCAATGCAACTGTCAGTCAGAAACAAATGTCATTATTTCAAGTCTCTCATAATATTTCTGACTGACAGTTGCATTGGTCTGAAAGTCTTACTTCGACTGGCTACAGAGATTAAAACTCGCTGTTTTAGTGCATGAGATATGAAAAAATAGTGTGTGGCACGGGATGAAACAAGACGATTTCTGACCGGGCGATGACAGCCCTCGCTTCGCTCGTGCAGTCGACTCTCGCCCCAGTCAGAAATCGTCTTGTTTCACCCCTTGCCACAAAATATACTATTTGTATAATTACTAGCTGACCCAGCGAATTTTGTAGCGCCTAATAAATTAATGATTAGTTTTTCTCATTATCCGTTTTTTTTTAATTTTTACGACTGTTTCTCTTGTTTTTTTATGTTTTCTTATTGTTTTTGTCGATTTTATCATTTTTTCTCGTTTATTTACAGGTTTTTACTTTTTTTTCGTTTGTTTTGTATTTATTTGGTTTTAGCGATTTATCAGGGGTTTATTTTTCGATTTACCATTTTTATGAAATTTTTTCGATATTTCGTTTTTCCCGAATTTTTTTGTTGTTGATTACATACAATTTTTTTTTGGTTTCTTATCAGTTTTTCACACATTTGTAAATATTTTTTCTTTTTTACAATTTTTCTTGTTTTAAAGATTTCTTGCTTTTTTCAATTTTCCACATTTTTCAGATTTTTTTCTTCAAATATTTGTTTCTTTTGTTTTCTGTTTTTTTATTTTTCCCTATTTTATATGCTCCCCGTTTTTTTTTATTTACGCACTTTTGTTTAGCTTTTTTGACGATTTTTATTATTTGTTCGATTTTTATCATTTTTTACAATTTTATCAATTTTTATCATATTTTAATACTTATTAGTCAATAACAAATCAAGCTAAATTATCTTACGAATTATTTGGAAATAGAAATCAATAGGGTGTATACGCTATACAGATATGGTTTATATCGATAAACTTAAAACTGCTATCTATTAGGAAGTACTGACTATAAATAATAAATACACACATTGGAAAGTTAAATTATATATATATATATATATACACTGATAATTCGACAACCAAAGAGATTGCAGAGTTGGGGATGTAGTCAGGAATTCTTGGCCTAGGTGAGTAAAACTCTTTGTAATATTTTCGAGCTTTCGAATTTATTTTAATTCTTCTTCAGGAAAAACTGTTAAAAATTAGAAAGTAAGTGAAGAATACAATTCAGAAGAGAACAGACTTACTGTACGTGAGTTGGATGAAACTACTAAATTCGTAGCACATTTGTCGCTAATAAATTTTTAAAATACAAAATACACAATCACATTGTTAAAAAACAAAAACCGAATAAAATGTTTAAACATTGTTTGTCTATAATTAAAAACGACATATTAAAAAGTTACAAAACGTTCACAAGTTTTTAAAATTTTCTGCGTTGTAATGTAAAATGGCGGAGAGCCCTTCCAGAAAGGCATGAAAAATATGTACGTTTTAAAGTTTAAACAAATTTTAAGGCAACCCTTTGCTGAATAGTAGGTACCGTTTAGGTTTATGTGGAGACGAAGAAAAGACAAGGTCAGCGCGGTGTTAGACAGATAACGAAAACAAGGTAACCAACAAATTATTGTTTATTTACATTTGTATTAAGTAGTTTGTATTAAAACTTTATCATACATACAACATCTATGATAAAGTTTTAATACAAACTACTTAATACAAATGTAAATAAACAATAATTTGTTGGTTACCTTGTTTTCGTTATCTGTCTAACACCGCGCTGACCTTGTCTTTTCTTCGTCTCCACATAAACCTAAACGGTACCTACTATTCAGCAAAGGGTTGCCTTAAAATTTGTTTAAACTTTAAAACGTACATATTTTTCATGCCTTTCTGGAAGGGCTCTCCGCCATTTTACATTACAACGCAGAAAATTTTAAAAACTTGTGAACGTTTTGTAACTTTTTAATATGTCGTTTTTAATTATAGACAAACAATGTTTAAACATTTTATTCGGTTTTTGTTTTTTAACAATGTGATTGTGTATTTTGTATTTTAAAAATTTATTAGCGACAAATGTGCTACGAATTTAGTAGTTTCATCCAACTCACGTACAGTAAGTCTGTTCTCTTCTGAATTGTATTCTTCACTTACTTTCTAATTTTTAACAGTTTTTCCTGAAGAAGAATTAAAATAAATTCGAAAGCTCGAAAATATTACAAAGAGTTTTACTCACCTAGGCCAAGAATTCCTGACTACATCCCCAACTCTGCAATCTCTTTGGTTGTCGAATTATCAGTGTTATATTGACTAGTCATTCTTACTATTATTATATATATATATATATATATATATAGATGAAAAGATATTGAATTTAAATTGTGATATAAAATAAAATGATAAATAAATAAAAAGTATTATTCAAAAGAAATAATTAAAATAATAAGCAACAGAAAATACTAGAGTTAAAAAGTCAACGAGATAAGACAAAGAGATAGTAGAGGGACAGAAAGAAAGTAGACAAGCCACACGAAGAAGAACACTCAAAAAGGATAGAATTAAATACATAAAAAAAGTGAATCTATTGGCAGATTCGAATTTACTATCATACTAGATAAAATGTCAACAAGCCACCAACTACCTTACTCAGTTAAATCAGCTTTATTCAACTGCATTAGTAATGAGGGTTTATAAATCAAATTAACGTCTGTGTCGATATAATAATAAATATTTGGCAGATAAAATAAATAAATGCTTAAAATGGCTTTTATTTAAATTGCATACAATATTGTTTGAATATTGAATAAGGGATAAAATTTGAGTAATAAAAGCGTCCAAAATATATTATGCCATAAAATTACGTAAAATAAATTTAAATAAAAATAACCTTTTATTTTTAGTTTGTTTGACAATTGTTATTAGCAAAAGAACAATATTGATATTACAAAGTATAAAAAATCCATAAAATCACATAAAATGGTTAATGTTGATATTTTAATATTCTAATTGAACATTTTAAATAGATAAACGGAAGATAAACTTACAAATATCAGGATTCTTTTGTAATTAATTCAAAAATCCTATAGGGAGCATATATATAGTTCATTTTATAGTTATTTTATTGTAAACAGAATAATTTTAATCAAGCATTAAATATTTTAATATTTTATCCGGTTTCAAAATAGAAATCATTGAATAAATATTTAGTACGAGTATCAAATGTGTGCACTGTTATAAATAACTGCAGTAAATAAATTGGTTAAATAATTTTAATGTCCAACTTATATTTATTGATCATTTATATTAGAATGGACATTACTAACAATCTATTATAAGAATGTAGCTAATAAATATTGAAGATAAATGTTTCGTTAAAAAGGGTCAACACTTATATTATTTAATTCAGGTAACTATAAGCTATTAAATGGTTTGTATTTTACTCTAAAATATTAATAAAAACTTCTTGAAATGTTAAAACCAAATAAAAGAATTACGTTTATTATAAGTTAGTAACACTGTAAAGTTGGTAGCACGACAAATTAATAGCTATACTTCGAGGCCCAATTGTCTGACAGTGCCGTCATTGTGACGTAAATGCAAGTGAAACCAATGCGAGGTTCGAATGAATGCTAGTTGCCATGTTTAACTTGGAAAGACTATCTTTGTCTTATTAACACGCAATAGAAAGAGATACTTTTAAGAAAAATGTCAAGCGGCACTAGCCCACTTAATAATGTTGTTCAGTGTTGACATTTTTCTTAAAAATATCTCTTTTTATTGCGCGTTAATAAGACAAAGATAGTAAGTCTTTCTCAGTTAAACATGGCAACTAGCATTCATTCGAACATTATGTAATGTAATTAATTATTTTTAGTTAACTCAATTTTTGTAAATTTTAGGCCTAATAGGATATTAATCCTCAGCCTTTGTCGATTAAAAATAATAATAATAATAACCATAAAGTATTACGATTACCCTCTCACTATTGTGTTATCAATGTGAGATGTGATAGATTTGTTGTTAAAAAATAATATTACGAAAAGTACTATTTCTCTCAAATTATTTCGAAGTGTCTTCATCTTACCAACTTTTTTATTTAAAGAAACATTGACTGTTTTTCACTACAATTTTTCCTCTGTTTAATGTTTTGAAAAATCGTGGCTCCATCTTTTTATAGACCTTCCAGTGCTTCTTCGTACTGCTAGTGATTTGTTTTTGTTATTTTTACCATTCTTTCTTCTGATATATGTACGAGCAATGTTTTCGTTTCATTTAATCTTTTCTCTAGTACCTACATAGTCAGGGATGTTATCTATTCCGCCTATATGTCTGAATTTCCCGATTCTTTCTATGCCTATTTTTGTTTTCTCAGCTATTTGTCGAGTAGATTTTATTTCTATGTTCTCTAATATTCTTTTTTTCATATGTTTCAGTTCTGGATTTGTGCATAGAATAATATGAGCCTAATCGCAGTCTTTTAGATTAAATTTTAATTTGTACGTATTTTTTCTACCACATTAAATCATTTGAATACGCCACTGTTCTTCATGTTTATATAGCTTTCTTCCTTATCTCTAAATTAACATTGGATTATCCAGATATTTTAATACTTTAGTATTGAAACAAGCCAGTCCGGACCTGTCGTCCACAAAGTGGAACGAGACAGGAAGTGGAAGTTGTGAGGATCTGCCGAATATTGGAGTAATTTTTAGAACCTTTGTTTTGGTTGTTCGGTAGTTTTCCAAACCCTTCGAGGAAGGGTCAATTTCCTATATAAGGGAGCGGCTTGGACGGAGAGAGTAGTAGTAAGTAATGCTAATAGTTGTGTTTTACCTTAAACGATAGACAGTGATTCTGAAAGAAGTGCGAATTGTTATACGAGGTATTTTAGAAAGATGTGATTCATCAGAGTAACTGTGACTGTACCAAAGTTGTGTTGGTTATTTTAAGGAATTATTATTTTTTTGTGTTTATCAATAAAATTGTTAAGTTTGTCTGCTGTTTATCACTTATTCCGAATCCACGAAGAGAAAAATATAACAGTATTCTTTAATACTATTTAAATTTCAATCATTGATTTATAATTTATAATTGCATGTAACACCGATATATATTGAACTGATACAATACTCTTTGGTACTATGTTTTCTTCTCAGATCTTAATGTAGCTCTCAGCTCTTAGTACATTTCTGGTCAGTATACATAATATTCTGTACGTGTTTCTAAAGAAACATTTTTTCATACATCACTGCACGGCCCCCAAAACGTTTTCAGATCTTACCTATACCTCTCTTTATCTACCATCCATATTTTTTGCTGCCCATGCAGCAGATATAGAGAGAATCTGCTTCACATTAAGCGTGAGCAGTCTCTGTCTACCCCTTTGCGACATTGACGAATAAAACGTAGACGAGTCAGAAATGTTGTCGCGATTTTAACTTTATTTTGCTATGAACCGTATCATCCGATAAGGGCCTCTCACGATTTTGCTGCAGAAGACGTCAATGCGGCTGATAGATGTCGACTTCTGAGAGTTGGAAACTGAAAAGATTGTTATCCACTAATGTCGTTTTTCAGGAACGGTCAGAATATTGGTGTTGTTATAGTCCAGTTTCTCTGTATCTCCTAATCGCCCACTAATCTATGATTTCTGACAAATAAGGAGAACAATTAGTTTTAACCATTATCCACTAACGTTAATCACATATCTGTACCATTACAATTTTTGACCATGGCAGTTTGTAACACACTTTGTCTACAGTATTTCAATATTTAAATGTATGGTTCACTACTTTGGTCTTAGGGGCTTAAAAAAGATGAATATTTGCTGTCGCGGATTTTTATTTAAAACTATACAGGTTGTTAAAAAAAGTGTCACAAAATGAAATGAGTGGTAGGCCAAAAATATAACGGTTTCCGTTTTGTGTTTTTGTATCATATTTAGATTATCTCTTTTTTTTATTCTCAAAAACTTAATTTTTTTATCAAATTTTATCTAGATTTTATTTGTAGCTATTATTTAGTTTATTATGGTGAACAATTTTACAAATTTTCGCTGTGCCTGTTTGCAGTAATATTGAATTAACGGATTTTCATTTTATGTACGATTGTGCAAATGGTAATGCAAGGGAAGCGCTACGTCTGCCTTCAGTTCGTGTGATTGGAAACAATCCCATAATTCTGGGAGACCAAGGTCGGTGTCCATCCCTGAGACAGAAGAAGCAATTTTTGCACGAGTAAAGAAGAATCCAGAAACTAGTTTGCGAAGAATATCAGCGGAGGTAGAAATTGGGGCTCCTCTGGTTTAAAGAACACTTCACGAGCAGTAGCTTTACCCGTACCGTGTTCAACGAGTGCATGCTCTTAATCCACTTGATCATCAAACACGTTTAGAGTTTTGTCGCTGTTTTCTAAGACATGATGCTGATGACCCCAATTTTATTGTAGACATTATTTTTACTGATAAGGCAGGGTTTACACGAAATGGAGTTTTTAATTTCCATAATTCGCATATGTGAGCCGACAAATACCCACAGTGTTGTGGAATCCAGGCATCTGTATGTTTTTCGTTGAGCATTTGGATAATTATTTTTGGCGACCGGTTGTTAAGTCTGATTATACTACCTAACTGATTAACGAAAGCTGATTACTTAAACTTTATGCAGAACAAATTGGGTGAATTTTTAGAAAATATTCCATTAATATTAAAAAATCAAATAATGTAGTTCCAGTACGATGAGCAGCAGCCCATTTTTCAATTGCCGTAAGGGGGCATTTAGACGGATCTTTTGAAGAAAGATCAATAGAAAGGGGTGGACCTGTACCATGGCCTGCAAGATCGCCTGATTTAAACTCCTTGACTTTTTTCTTTGCGGACACTTAAAAAATTTCGTATACTCCACTCTGGTGAATAACCTCAAGGAGCTGCAGCAAAGAGTAAAGCAGGGATGTCATCGAATCTTAGCCAATGAAGGTATTTTGGATTTTGGATTCGATTATATGCAGCTGACATAGTAACGAATTTTCAAAATGTCCAGATTGAAACATAAGATTGGCCATCACATAGCTCAGACTTGAACGGATGGGACACATATATCTAAAATGCCGCATAGGATGAAGAAATCTCGTACTAAAAAGCTTTAAATTGTAGCACATGAAGAATGGATTGCAATTCTTTAAATCTAATTTTAAGTATGCTAAAATGCCCCTTATTATATCAAAATCATAGAATTTGTCCTAGTTATATTCACATTCTTAACTTTACCATCTTTAAATATATATTTGTTTAAATTTTTTGCTCACTATTATCTTTGCTAAAAATATTGTTGTAGAGTATTTCTCTCGTTTGAAGAAAAAAATTATTTAGAATAAATATACCTATGTATATGTATCTCATTGTGGCTACTACAAATTTTATTTTTTTATTTTAATTTAATTAATTTTTCAATAAACGACATATTCAGGAATCTGAATTTATATTATACCTTATAGTTTCGAAAATTGTTTATTTTATTATGTCGGTTTCTTCTTTTTTTTAATACATATATCAGTTTCAGTCTTCCAGTTATTCCTTCGCTTGTATTTATACTTTTAACGCTTCATTATGGTGGCGCTACGTATACTATGTTACTATACTATTTGTATATAATATATATATAGATATAAAGCCAGGGTAGTTCTTTGCTGGAACTAGTTAGGAAAAACCATTTGGTGATATTTTTGGGGATAGCAGCAAAAGGTAAAAAAAGTAAACTCTATGTAGTTACGCTAGCTTTCGGAAATTTTATTGACTTAAATCCATCATCAGGCAATCTACAATAGAATGAGGTAATGTCTTATTCAATTATCTAAAAAACTGAAGGTTACTTACAACTATGTGAGGTTGAAAAAATTGTTGGTATGATTACGAATTTTCCCAAGTATGTTTAGGAATACAATAACTACTTTGCAATTATGATTTACACTGATGTTTTACACATCAGTCTACACTAGGTTAAAAATCTATACTATTGATTAACGATCCATCTCGTTCAACATGTGGTTTTAAAATGATAGGTTAAGTCTACCTTTTCCGGCTGTCAACTATTAGTCTTGACAGATGCCAGTCGTGAAAAGAAGAAGAGGAAATAGTCGCCTTTTGCTGCTACCTAGCCACCAAAACAAAATTAATATTGGAATTAATGATGGATACATATTCTCCATTTTAATCTACCACTACAAGTCAATAACTGAGTATTAAAACTTCTTTTCATCAAAAGGTTGTCTATATTGTTATACGATGTATTCTAATTCAGTACCACCTATGAGTGTCTTACTTCTGATATCAAGGTTCATTCGTTATCATAATCTATAATTTTCTTCTAACACTACAGCTAAATCATAATCTATTATGTGATCTAAGTTGAATACATGTTCAGCCAAGAAGCATCTTTCTGGATACCGTCTGGCATCACTTTTATGTGATATTATACGACCATATAGAGTCCTTGACGTTTCTCCCACATACACTTTATTGCAATTTCTGCATGGAATTTTATATACTATTTCTGACATAGATTCTTTCGGAGTTTTGTCGTTTACTTTGCTAAAAATGGATTCTATTTTTAACGTTGTTCTGTTAGCTATCTTAATGTTCAAAATGGGTTTTAATATTCTGGTTACTTTAGGTGTCAGGTCTCTTATGTAAGGTAGACTTACATTTACATATGTGATTTGAATTGGGGTTGCATTATTATCATTCTCATCTGCGTTAACCTTTGTATTGTCTGGTAGGTTGTGGATTTCGTTTTGTCCACCCACCTCCGCTACCTCTGTGAGTGATGTTGTATAAAAAAGTATGTTATTAACTAATTTTGTAGAATTTGAGTTGTCTATAAATAGATTTTTTAAAATGTGTAGGTTTTTGTTGTGGAAACTCTTATCAGATATCTTCAAAACCCTTGTTTTCATTTGTTTGATTAAATTTATTTTCATTTGATGTTCTGACCGCAGTGTTATCAGTGAATAAAATACGAAAACAAATATTACGACAAAAACGAGATAAAATAAACTTGGACCGTACATCGGGCCGGGGTATTAACTCAACAATGGAATTAAAAATAAAAGTGATATATTAGGCCAGGTAAATTTGATTGTTACGCAGAAAAATACATCAAAATTAATTATGGCTTCAGGTGGATTGCAGCCACATACAAGTAATGGAGAATTATTAATGCAACAATATAATAACCTTTTTCAAGAAAATTACAACCGTTCACAAAATGAACAAGTGATATATACAGAGTGGCTCAAAGTCAGTAATGAAAAAAAGCAGTTAAATAATGTAATTGCACAAATGCAGTCACATATAAGTAAGCTTGACTTACAAATTAAACAATTAAGCAGTCAAACAACTACTGTTGTAACTCAAGAAAAGATTCCTTTTAGGAAAGTAGGGTACGAGACGGATGAAGAGGAATTAGCCAAAGAAACGGAATGGATAACGGTAAAGTATCAGAAGAAAAGAAAAATAATGGATACGTCGATTTCTCCGCCGAGTACCACAAAGATAAAACAAACACCCATTATATCAGACCCTAAAATTAAGAAAATTCAACCACCATCACCCATAGTTGTGGAAGGAATTAAAGAGTACAATAAATTTATTCAGTTACTCTCAAACCAAATAAATCCAGAAAAATACAGGACCCAAATAGTAAACAGAGAAAATCTGAAAATTAATACTACCGATGAAGACACCTACCGCGCGGTCGGTAGAATATTGCGGGAGCAAACTTCAGTTAATTGGTACACATATGAAGATAAAAGGAATAGACCTATTAAGGTTGTAGTTAAAAAACTTCCTCGTTCGTGTCAACTACAGAATATAATTGAAGAACTGGTAAGTAAGGGTTTTAAAGCTTTAACTGCTACTAACAAAATTAGATGGAGAACTAAAGAGCCTCTTGATATGTTTATTCTAACCTTCAACTCAAATGAAGATGTAAACAAAATTCATAACATTACTCATATATTACAATGTAAAGTGGATATTGAACCCTTTAAGTCGTCCAAGTTGATTCCACAATGTAAAAAATGTCAATCCTACGGACATACACAAAAATATTGTGAGAAAGAAGCCAGATGTGTTAAATGCACAGGTAAGCATCATACCAAAGACTGTATAAAACCAAATGAAGTCAAACCAAAGTGTATACATTGCGGAGAAGAACACCCAGCAAGCTATCCAGGATGTAAAGTAGCAATAGAATTACAAAAAGTCAAAAACAATGCAATAAAAACAAAAAGACCAGATAGAAAACACCCTTCAGTAAATAAACAACCCAATGAAAATTTAACATTCGCCAATGCCGTAGCAAGTAACAGGAAACCTGATAGAATTGAACAGGTGAATAATAATGTCGAGCAAACTTTGCAACTCATTTTATCAAAGATGGAAAACCAAGAAAAGTTCCTTTCAGCCTTAGAAAAACGCCTAAAAATCTTAGAATATAGTAATAAGGGAGCTATACCCAAAGCGAAAAAAATTTAACACCATCAAGATCCTAATGTGGAATGCTAATGGACTCCTCAATCACTTACAGGAACTCCAATTAGTACTGCAGACAGAAAATATAGATATATGTCTCATCTCTGAGACGCATTCTACAAAGAACACATTTGTTAAAATACATGGGTATAAAGTCTATCACGCCATACACCCGGACCACGACGCAAAAGGGGGAAGCGCAGTTATAATAAAGTAAAACTTACAGCACTATACTATGAAGAAACTACTTACACCACAGAAAAATGCAGGTATCAGCAGTAATAGTTAAAACTAATAGATATACAGTAACAGTGGCAGGGATATATTGTCCACCAAGACATGCTTTAAAAAATGAAGAATATAACGCCCTTTTTAGCAATCTAGGAAACAGATTATAATAGGAGGCGATTTTAATGCAAAAAATACCCATTGGGGGTCTAGGCTGACCACAACTAAAGGCAAAGAGCTTTTAAAAGCAGTCAATGAATATGGAGCAACAACCTTATCAACAGGAAAGCCCACTTACTGGCCAACAGACCATAACAAGGTACCTGATTTAATAGACTTTTTTATACTTAAAAATATCTCATCAAATTACATTAAAATAGATTAATGTGAAGACTTGTTTTCTGATCATTCAGCGGTAATATTAACACTCAGCGAAAATTTAATTGAAAAGGAAAGTAATCCGGTATTAGTCAATAAATACACGGATTGGGTAAGTTATAAACACTTGCTAGATAAAAAAATTAATTTAAACATACCACTTAGAACAAAGGAAGAACTTGATAAAGAGGTCGAAAAATTTAACAAAGACCTCAATGGGAATGTACTCCAAATATTAAAACACGGCTAAAGGGCTGCAACTATCCTGAAGAAATCAGAAAGCTGGTAGCAGAAAAAAGAAAGGCGAGAAATAAATGGTTCCACAGTAGGGCTCCTCGATTTAAAACCGTATTAAACAATCTCACACAACAATTCAAAAGAGACATAAAAGAATTCAAAAATGAGACTATTAGCTCCTACTTGCGTGAGTTAACCAATGACAGAACTACGGATTATTCTCTGTGGAAGGCAACGAAAAGGGTTAAAAGACCAATTATGCAGATTCCGCCAATAAGAAAACATGACGGTACCTGGGCGAGAAGTAGCGAGCAAAAAGCGGAATGCTTTGCCACACACCTAGAAAAAACCTTTGAACCACATATCTCTGAAGCAGAACTCGTTGAAGCGTTGGAAGAAAGTCCTCTACAAGATGAAGAAGATATAACTTTAGTAACGCCAAAGGAAGTAATGACAGAAATTAAATTTAATGTTGATCCAAAAAAATGTCCTGGATTTGATTTAATTACAGGAGAAATATTAAAACAGCTCCCAAGGAAAGCTCTTGTAAAATTGACTTATCTTATCAACGCTGCAATTAGATTAAAATATGTACCGTCACTATGGAAAGTTGCCGAAATAGTAATGATCCCAAAACCAGGTAAGCCACCTCATCTGGTCACTTCTTATAGACCAATTTCGTTGCTACCTACTATTTCTAAGTTATTTGAAAAGTTACTCCTCAAACGAATACAACCAATTATAGAAAGAAAAAACCTAATTCCAAACTATCAGTTCGGTTTTAGGCAGAAACACTCCTCTATAGATCAACTCCATAGAGTTACTAATATCATTGAAAATGCATTAGAAGATAAGAAAGTCTGCTCAGCTGTATTCTTGGACGTAGCGCAAGCGTTTGACAAGGTCTGGCATAAAGGGCTATTTCATAAACTACATTCTGTGCTTCCTAGACCACACACAAAAGTGTTAAGATCTTATTTAACCAACAGATACTTTAGGATCAAGCAGGAAGGTGACTATTCTGATCTAAAAGAAATAAAAGCTGGGTTTCCACAGGGTAGCGTTTTGGGTCCGGTCCTGTACCTTCTCTACACTTGTGACCTACCAGAGTTAGACGAAAATACTGTAGCTACATTTGCTGATGATACAGCCCTCTTGGCAGTTGGCAAGCACAACATAGAAACAACTAGTATACTACAAAATGCTATTGATAAATTTAAACAATGGACAGAAAAGTGGAAGATCAAACTAAATGAAAGTAAATCAACTAATTTACTAATAGGAGGATAGAATATATACCAATATATATGAATGGACAACAAATTCCATATGCGAACACTGCCAAATATCTTGGCTTAACACTAGACGCTAAGCTTCGATGGAAAGCTCATGTGAAAAAGAAACGTGAAGAACTAGGCTATAGATATAAAAAAATGTATTGGCTTCTGCGTAAATATTCGGCAATGTCAACACATAATAAGCTTCTCCTTTACAAGCAAACTCTAAAACCGATCTGGACGTATGGAATACAACTATGGGGATGTACCAAAAAGAGTAATATTAAAATAATACAAACCTTTCAAAATAAAGTGTTAAGGGGCATTGTCAATGCACCCTGGTATATTCGTAATGAAGATCTCCATAGGGACCTAAGGGTGGAGTATGTAGATAAAGAAGCCCAAAAAGCTGCAAGAAACCATGAAGGAAGACTTCACCAACATAAAAACATCGAGGCAATACAGCTCCTGGATCACACAAATCAGAAAAGAAGACTGAAGAGGACCAAACCTCATGAGTTAGTGTAGTGCAGTGCAGTGCAAAAGAAAAGCAAAGTGATACTGCGCAAGAATAATGTGCCCTATGTAAAACAGTAGAAACTAAGAAGACATCAAAGGGTGACTCTTATATTTAGCTGATTAGTATATTAGGAATAAGATAAAAGCTACTCATTGGTCTTAGACCAGATTGTAGAAAAATTTTAATATAAAAAAAAAAGAAAAAAAATGTTTATGATAAGAATGATAATTTAGATAGCGCCCAGAGTGACATGGCTTCCTATACCAATCTATCTTAACGACGTTGTCAGTTTGTCTGATAAACCTAGTGTCCAAGAACGGTACAGATTTGTCTTGGTCTTCGGTTTCAATAGTAGGTAAATTGTATATAAGGGTCATAGCTATTAAAGATAAAAAGAAGTTCCTCACAACTATCATGAGGGATTGACAAAATCATATATATCTACATATTTTTTCAAAAAACGTATATTAAATGGTATTACTGGTACAACTATGTCAAGTAGAAAATCCATCACATAAGCAGCTAAAATGGGGGACAAACTTTGTCCCATAGGACAGCCAAAAGTTTGTTTATAGAAATTATTGTCAAACGAGAAATAGGTGTTATCATATAAAAATGATATCATTTCCAAAAACATTTCTTTACTAATGTTACAGTGATTTTTAATGCGTTCCCAATTATGTGTAATAGCATTAATTGTTAGGTTTAGGTGAACGTTACTAAAAATAGACACAACATCCAAACTAACCAAAACATATCCCTCAGGAAGTGTTATGTTGTTAAAAAGTTCAGAAACTTGGAAAAATCTTTTATAAAGTAATCATTGCCAAAATCATATGCACTCGTAAGGATGTCTGTTAGAAAGGCTGCTAATGGTTCTTGACATTACAATAGGTCTTACTGCCAAGTTTACTTTGTGGACCTTTGGTAATGTATAAAACTTTGGACAAATTCCATTATATTTCATTAGTTTGTTTTTCGTGGCCTCCTCGATATATTTTTTATTAAAAAGTTTATCAACAATTTTATTACACTTTCTTTGTATCGAAGCTGTGGGATTACTTCTGAGTAACGTGTATGAGTTGTCATTTTGAATTAATTCATTACTGAGATCTAGATATTGTTGTTTATTCATTAACACAGAAATGTTCTCTTTATCAGCTTTAGTTAAAATGATATTAGATGGTTATTTGGAAACTTTTTACTTTTCATGAGTAGGTCACGAAAATAATTGCTATTATTGAAATTATTGTGTATGTGATTGGTGATAACATTAGTGAATCTAGAGGTGGTAATATTCCTTGTTGAAATATCATCAATGTGGGAAACTGTTAGTTCAATATCAGCTAAAAGCCTCTTAATGGAAATATCTTTACCAACAATAGGTTCAATACTGAATTTAGGTCCTAACGAAAGAAACTTTAATACATCATCTGGTATTGCTATTGCTGTATATATATATATATATATATATATATATATATATATATATATATATATATATATATTTATAACATATATGAAAATGTAAATGTATATTATTAATTGTTTATAATTTTGTGTTGTTTATCTGATTATATGTTATATTTAAAATGATGTAAATTTAAAATAATTATATTTAACTTTAAAATTTGATGTGAATTGAATTATTGTTTATAATTTTTTTTATCAACGACTCTATCTCAGGGCAGAATCCAATGTTTTATTTTATTAATTTGATATTGTCTTGAAATTATATGCATAATAACTATTATGTACCAAATGATACCTATGGATGTTTAAATTAAAAAGAAGAAGATCTGTAACCTATCTTCTCGTCAATGTGAGATTCTATGATTACTAATTATGTGAGTAAAATGATATGAAAAGATTAATAAATGGTGGTATTATACATATCAAAAAATTCTTAAAACTAATAAAATATGTGAATAGAGTAAAAGTGAAAATGAGGAAATTAATTGTTCATCCAATTATATATATAAAACACAAGAAAGTTCTTTATTAAGGTGAATAGTGCAATATTAATACCGTGACTCCAGGATCTATGAATTCTCTCAGCTAGTCTGCTACAGGATTATCAAAAGAAACCATAAACTCGTTCAAGAAAAAGGTCTTCTAACTGCTTAATGAACTCTGCAACGCTGGTATGTACTTATTCCTTCTTTCTATTTAACACGTACTTGGAAATTCAAGATTACATTCATAGCACCATTTGCTATCACGTTCTCATCTTCTGATTTCTTTTATTTATATAAAAATTAACTTTCTGCTTACCAATATACTTTAGTTTTCTTCTTACAGACGTTTATAATAATATTCAATTACTCAAGACTGATTTATATTGAAATTTTTTAATAAAAATCGTAAAAAATTACAAGAGCAAATTTAACACGTCTTTTCTCTTTCTGAACAAAAAACAAGAGAGCGTCGTTTAAAATCAACAACTTCCAAAACAAAAATAACAAAAAACAACTATCCTAACAATTCTTATTAGTATCTATCTGATGCCTACTTGATAATAACTTAATTTATGACATCCGTGCACTTGATTAATTTCTATTTACAATTTATCTTATACCTAGGATTCTTATACAAATTTATGTTTTTTATTTATTACTATTAATATTAAACTTTTCATTTCATTCTTTTAATAAATTTTTTCATTTAAAATTTAAACCATAATAATAACTTTTAAATACTCATATGCATTAGTTAATACAGCATATAATTCTACATTTAATTTATATTTGAACTTATTCTTTGCATAAAAAAAAATATTATTTCTAGCATACTTTCTCAGACAAATTTCTTGTTTTATAGAAAGAAAATTACATGATTCCTTTTATTTATAATTATGAATATATCATGGTACTCCTTATATTTTATTTTTAAATTTATGTTTCCTTTTTTAGGAACGAAGAAAAAATTAAAACAACACTAAAACTAAGGAACTTGAAGAAAATTAATACTATTTATATACAACCTAAACTTTGTATTCTGCCCAGGATCAAGAATATTCCTTTTTTTTAATGAATTTATTAATAACTTAATTTGATCTGTTCTTTAATTTATAACATATAATAGGATACTATCACAATATATATATATATATATATATATATATATATATATATATATATATATATATATATAATAATTTTTTTATTCCAATTTTTCTTTAAAAAACTTGAAAATATGTTAATTTTTAAATGTTTTTTTTTATTTCAAACACTATTAATTTATCAGATTTTTTAAAATTGATTGTGTTAAATTTTTTTGGAGCAGTTTTGCCAGATATCTTAATTTTTCTTCCTAGATTGGATTACTTGAAAAAAAATATGTTAATAGAAACTACATTTACTTTAATTAGTCCATGAGATACACACAATAGGCAATAAATTTAAACCAAATCATTAATATTTTGTACATTTTGGATATTGCACATATTATTAATATTCCAAAGAAAAAAAATAGAAAATTTACAGTAGACAAACACCATAATTAATTTTTCAAAATAAGTTGATAAATCGAATTAATTTTATAGAATAAGTTTAGTCATTTTATTACTAAATATAATTACTATTCTAGTTTCTTAATTCGTAAAAAATTACTTTTTGAGATAAATTTTTCATTAAAAATATGTTACTGATTGAACCAATATTATATTTCTATGAAGGAAATTAAGTCGTTTTAATTTTTCTTTTTCGCGTATTTATTTATTTTGTTTAGCTGTCTTCCTGGTTTTGGCCGTTTGTGGTTTTGGTGCATTCGGTTTTTTAGTTGGACCTTTAGCTGATTAATGATTATCGTCTAAATTTAACATAAAATATTTTTCAAAAGATTTTGATATGGCTAGTTTTTTATTACTAATATCATAATTTTTAAAAGTTTTTTATTTATTGCTGTTAAATGTCAGAATGTGTTGATAAGAAATCGTAAACCTATAAATTATGCAGATTTCATAAAACTACCAGTTTTTATAAACATTTTACTTTTTCAAAAGTAGGTACTTTTTATCTTTCTAGTAAAATTTGTACGTAAAATTGTTTTAAATTATGAACTATTTACAGAAATATCTAGCAATGACTTTTTTATTTTCTTAAAAAAAAATATAAATTTGTATATAATCTTTCGAGTATTAAGATTATTTTAATTTTTAATCTCGTTACTTGAAATTTTAATCAACAATACATTTTTTATTGTTTTGTAGTCTTCTATGTCAATCAATTTTAAATATCCTAACAGACTAAATAATCTTTAAAAATATATAAACTTTTGACTTCTTAAATTTGTAATTATAAATATTTAAAAAATCTTACAATTTTGACAGCTCAGGATGTTGCTTTGCGCTATTTTCCCGATTTCTTTCTGCAGCAATATCATCTCCACCGCATCCAATCAAACAAAAAATGCACATAAATACACTCACTATCACGTATTTCGAGCAAAACATTTTTCAAAATAAAATTCGCTAGAAAATTAAACGTATTTTCTACAAATTCTTCATATAGCATGCCTCATTTCGCTCTATAGGTGGTTTGTTAAGTAGGGAAAATCTATATTTCGGTAAATACCACGCAAGCGCGCGTCCGAATTTTTCTACAGGCAGGTTGCGAAAGAAATTGAATTTCGTTTCATTCCAACTCGGTATGTTGTTTTTAACTTAGTTTTTATCAGTGTTTTGATACCTCTTTTTAATTGATATTGGTTTACCTAGAATATATACAGTGGCGTACTCTTATATATACCTAGTTTTAAAAATTTTAATTGCTTTTTTATTGATTTTTATGTGAAAATAAAAATTATATTATTATACAGTACAGTTTTAAAATTTTAATTAATCTATATCTATATATATAAAAATGAATGTTTGTCTGTATGTCTGTATGTACTCAATGAACTCAAAAACTACTGGACCGATTATTATGAAAATTGGTACGTATATGTAGTTTTCACAGAGAAGGTTTCTATGATGTGCTCATTGATGCCACTCGCCACCAGGTGGCGCTGCAGAGTAGCAACTTCTGTCCCGTTCAACCGATTGTCATTAAAATTGGTATTTATATGTATTTTTTCACGGAGAAAGTTTATATGATATGCTCATTGATGCCACTCGCCAGCAGGTGGCGCTGCAGAGTAGCAACTTCTATCCCGTTCAACCAATTGTCATGAAAATTGGTATGTTTATCCATTTTTCCACGGGGAAGGTTTGTATGATATGCTTATTGATGCCACTCGCCACCAGGTGGTGCTGCAGAGTAGCAACTTCTGTCCCCTTTAACGGATTGTCATGAAAATTGGTATTTATATGTATTTTTCCACGGAGCAGGTTTATATGATATGCTCATTGATGCCACTCGCCACCAGGTGGCGCTGCAGAGTAGCGTTTAACCGATTGTCATAAAAATCAGTGTGATGATGTATTTTAATGAGTAAGATGAATATGATATTCGTATTAATGGAAGTTACCACCAGATGGCGCTTCCATGTATCAAATTCAATACTAATTAATAGATATCTATACGATTTGATATAAAAATATGTTCGAAAAATATATTTTTGGTGCGATAAGTAAAACAAAACTATAAACTTTTATCCTTCTCTATCTCTTTATCTCTTTTATTTTTCTTAAATTTATTTTAGTTGTTGGAGTAGCAACGCGCGCCGGGTACAGCTAGTTTTTTATATTGTGTAAAAATTTAGACATTAGCATAAGTGTTATAATTTGACACATAAGATGCCATGGTCGCATCCCAACTCGTGCCCACTAATCCCTTAAAAGGTACAAGGGTAAAGGTCTCAATAATCTGTATACCTAACTCGTGCTCGATTGAAAAATTTACCTGTTCAAATTACCATCCCATCTTATCTAAACTCTATAGGAACAGGTATTATTGTTAAATTGGGTTTTCCTGAAGTACTTACTAGAAAGGATTTTGTTTCGGGTTTGATATTTATGAATGAGTTAGTTTTATTTTGTAATTGGGAGGGTTAAGAGCAGCTCTATAAACATGTCGATTCGCGAAGTATCAAGTCAACGAGGGAAAATATTATTAATTGTAGAACAACACAAATTTAATCAAAGCAGCAAAAAGTTAACATCTGGAGAAATTAAGTGGGTGTGTGTGAATAGAAAGTGTAACGCATATTTTCGGACAATCGGTGATTCTGGTGGTCGTGTAATAACAGAAAAAGTGTTAACTCATAATCATCCTGCAATAGAAGAAAACATTATCCAAAGACATATAGTGAGTGCATCTGCTAAACGAAAGGCCTCTGATGACATTTGTGAAAAGCCTAGCAAAGTTATTCGAAAATGTTTTAAATCCAATTTAAATGAACTTAAAATGAATGATTTAAATTGTATAAAAAACAATTTATTATGAAAAACCTAAAAAGTTTCCAAAACTTCCATCAAATGCCGAAGAGGAGTTTGAAGTTTTAAACAATATCAATACACGCACTTTACAAGATGAGAACTTTGTACTTATAAACGATGTTGGATTAAATTTAATTGTATTTTGTACTGAAACTAATTTGAAATTTCTCTGTGAGTGCACTACACTTTACATGGATGGGACGTTTTCGTATTGTACAAAGTATTTTTTACAATTGTTTACAATCCATGGCCTACGTAATGGACATTACATACCACTTGTTTTTTGTTTATTGCGAGATAAAAAAGAAGACACCTACAAAAAATTATTTCGCAAATTAATTGATACGTGTAAGGATAAGAATTGGAATCTACTGCCTGAACAAATAGTAATTGATTTTGAAATCGGCATTCATAATGCTACGCGATTGATTTGGAGTGAAGCTAGATTGATAGGCTGCCGATTCCATTTAAGTCAAGCATGGTGGCGAAAAATTCAAAATTTGGGACTATCGTCGGAGTATAAAAACAAAGAAAGTGATATTGGAAAATGGTTGCGTTACTGCTTTGAAATTATGTTTTTGGACCCAGATTTAGTTAGCGACTTCTTCGTTTTTGAACTTATGGAAGAAAAGCTTGTGTGCGTTTGCTGATTATTTAGTGGAAAACTATATATCGGAAGAGGCCCGTTTTCCTCCTAATATATGGGCAGAAGCATCAGCTAGTATACACAGAACCACAAATGCATGTGCATCATTTCGCAGCCATTTAAATAGTTCATTTTATAATGCACATCCCTCATTATTTGTTTTCGTTGAGGTATTGCTAAGAATTCAGGAAGAGACTTACATTAAATGTCGCAGTGTAGATAATACTAAACTCGTGAGAAATGCAACAAGGAAAAAACATGATTTCCTAAAAAAGACTATAGATATTTTTAAAAATAAAAAGATATCAACATTTACTTTCGTTAAAACAGTATCATGGTATAATAGTATTAATAATATGTAGGTAGTTCTAAGTTTTTTATGTGCAATATATTTAATTAATACCTTTTATAGTAGTTTTATTTCAAATAAATGACAACTGTATATTATTATGTAGGCCTTGAATATTTAATTATAATAAATAAGAATTAAAAACCGCAGTTCCGATGCACCCGGGCACGAGTTGGTGTATTAATTTTCTACCTGGTTTTTGAACGGGCACGAGTTGGTCAGTGATTTTCGGGGCCAGGTAATAACGGGCACGAGTTGAAAAACGCCGAAAAAATAAACATTACTTTAGTTTTCAACAATTGGAAATTGTTTTTTTATGTCAAAACACGGCTTTATCAAAATAACAAAATATTGTCGACACCATGTAGTTATTTACTTTCACTTTGATAGTAGTCTATAATTTTTTGATATTTGGTTATCGGAAATTGTAACGATTTAAAGATCGGTATCCTTGAAGTTAAAATTGACAAAAAGGAAAATAACTTTCCAATAAAATAAATCTGTGTATGATTTTTGGCAATAGTTTTATAGTATCCCATGGATTATTTTTTTTACGTCTCTTTTTAGAACTAGTAATTTATATAATTATTTCAGTAATGTGGCTCGGCTTCTAGTAACCCTGTCTTTTGTCATAATTAGATTTAGGTGAGTCTTGTAAAAAAAACTTTTTCTGAAATCCCTTGGAAATGTCTAGTTTCTCGGATCAAAGTCGAGCCGCAAAATACACTATTCTTGTAATTTAGTCCGTTACTGGGCAACCAACTGTACGGGAATATTTTTTCTCCACGACCATTAATGAATGTTATAATTCCGACTTCATTTTTGATAATAGAAAGTGTTCATTCTCACTCTTGAGATAGAATATTCATTCTGAAACACTTGCTTCTTATGTGTTTTGCATGTATTTCCATTCTATAACTAGTGACGGAATAACATTCTGTAATTGCTCAACAAAAAACATAGATTGCCCTGCGAATTTTAAAACTGTCACTCAGTTTGTCAGTGCGACGTTCTAATTGTTTCAATTTAAATAAACAGAATTATTACATGGTCGTGGAGAAAAAACAGTCTGTTACACGGTTAGAATGAAAATTCGATAACTCGTGGTTCCTCTCGCTCGCTACGCTCGCGTTCGGAATCCTCCACTCGTATCGAATTTTCATTCTAACCTTGTTACAGAATATACTATTCCGTACCTGTGTACGGGAATATTTTTTCCGTACCTGTGTACGGGAATATTTTTTTCGTATCTGTATACGGGAATGATCCATAAAACGTATATAAGCAAATTCATATTTAGCGCCTTGATTTTATTTGGCAATAAATTTAAAACCACATTAGTAGTAGTGTTTTAGTAACTCTGGAGGCGTTTTGCACCTCTGGACATCATCGTCACTGTCCATTTTAAATATAATTTAAAATATTTTAAGCAATATGTAACTAACCGAACTGACAGTTTTGTGACACTAATCAACAATGATAAACAAACAATGTCAACGAAACGGTTTTATCACTTCACTACATAGTATAAAACAAAGTCGCTTTTTCTGTTCCTATTTCCCTTTGTATGATTAAATCTTTAAAACGACGCAACGGATTTTGATGCGGTTTTTGAAGTGATAACTTCTTATGTGAGGGTAACTGATTTTAAGCGTAACGCGTTGAAAAAAGCGTTTATCATAACGCGTTGTTTATCGTTGTTACACGCAGGCTTACTGAAACATAATAATATCATTTCTCTCTCTCTCTCTCTCTCTATGCTTTTCCCAATGTAAGTTTAAAGTAAGTTTGAATTTACCGTGTTATACGGTATTAATCTGTCACTAAATACAATTCATTACTTTTTGGAACGAAACTGAACTGAACTGAAAAAAATGTAATAGTAAAAACCGTAACGAAAAACCCGTCAAATGAGACGTGCATCAAATACATTCTGGAAGTTATTATAGGTACCTAGGTGGTTCGGTGGTCCATTGGTAGAATGCTCGCCTGCCACGCGAGCGGCCCGGGTTCGATTCCCAGCCGATGCAAACTTTTTTGTATATATCTCTTACCTTTTACCTTTTTTTTTATTTATTTACTCATTTATTCAAATAACAGGTTGTCTAAGAAGAAATGACAGTCTGATTAGCCTAATTTTAGCATAAAAAAGACGTGTTTTGGTGGTTTCATTTGTGATAAATCTTATAAAAATTGATTATAAAGTGTGTTATTAATGTTATTATTGAAGTTAAGGAATCCGCAGTTGTAAAACTATCATTAAGAGACCAAGCTTATCGCTCCTATAAATAATAAGGGACCGCTGTGCAGAAGACATTCATTTTACAATTTTAGTTACAGTTATATTTGTTATTTGTTACTTATGTTAAATTCATTATATTGTAATCTTTTATTATCATTTATTGTAAAAAATGTAATTATTAAAAAGTTATTTTATTGAGCAAATAACTTAATTGGCGCTGCGAACAGGATTGTCAGAGGTAAATCCAGTATACCGTGTATTTCAATACTTTGCTGACAATTTGACGACCCAAAGAAGTTTTAAGAAGTGCCTGCCGAAAACCTAGTATGAAGCTGCTATTTGAGTAAGTTACATATTTTTATTTTGGTTATTTGGAATATTTTGATTTCTTTTGCTTTTTCACCTCTTGTAATATTCTAGTGTTAAATATATTTTATATATTCCCCTTTTTTACTAGAAATATTATTCAAATTTTATGAATAGTAATATAGAAGAATTACTTCTCGAATTTAGTCTGATTTCAATAGAAAATAAATCTAAAACTCTTTTTTGATGTGCTCTAATGTACAAGTCCATTTGTTAAACCTCCACATAGTGAGTAAACTAAAAGATACTGCCCAGACGTATATTACTTCAAATAATTATCACGATTTTATTCCTGATTCTTTTAATACCTGGAAAAATATTCGTAAGGCCCTTTTAGAACAATTTGGTCAATTTAAGTCGGAAGATACCTTATTTAACGAATTGCAAAATGAAAGACAAAAACCAAACGAACATTATAGAGACTTTCACTTAAGAATAAATACTAAGTTTAATATTTTAATGAAACATGTAAAATTAATACATACAGACCAACAAAAAATTAAAACTTTAAAAGAAATATATTACACGGAAGCATTAAAAACTTTCATCTCCGGACTGCAGTCTCCATATAGAGAAACTGTGTACTACTCAACTCCTACCACATTACATGAATGCCTAGCACAATGTGAAAGATATTCTAATCTTATGTCTCGAACATATCACTCAAATTCTCAAAGTACTCAAAGATCTTTCTCGCAAAACAACTATAGGCCCTTCAATTCTTTTAACCACAATAAATATAGACCTAATCCTAATAAAAATAACATTAAACCCAATTACAATAATAATAATAATAATACTAATAACAATTTTCAAAGAAATTACATTCCTAAACAATTAACACCTCATCAACGTGACACTGTACAACAAATCAAAAATAATCAATCTTGGGAACCAATGTCCACAAGGACAACTTCAAATAGGCAAAATATTCGTCAAAATTTCCACAACTTAGAATCCAATACGCCACTCGAAAATAATTATTTACCAATTTCATATCATGGCGAAGATTCCATGAATGAAGGTATTTATTCTGTTAATTATCCTAATGAACCTTCACAAACTGAACAACCTTTGGAAAATAATTATGCGGAAAATTTTGAAACTAATTCTTCACAAGCAGAGTTTCAAGAATTTTTAGCTTGGAAGAATAGGAGAGAACAAGAAAAAGAGGAAAATTTTCCAGTAGATACCTACGAAAGGGACCCCATATAATAGAATTAAATAATCTAAACGATGTTAAATTACCCTATATAATATTACCAAAAATCAAATTAAAAATTTTAATAGATTCTGGAGCATCTGACTCTATCGTAAATCCAGAATTTGCACAAAAATTTCCTAAAGCACTATTGTTTAAAGAAAATTATACTATTAAATCTGTATTTGCAACATTTACTAGTAATAAGAATATAAAAATTCCAATATTTGGTGAATATAATATAGACAATCCGATAAAATTTCGAATTCTTAAGTGGCACGATAAATTTGATGCTTTAATAGGTTCAAAAGATTTAGAAAATTTAAATGCACAAATAAACTACAAAAATAATACAATCAAATTAAATAATGTAATTATACCATTTCAATTAGGAGAAAAGAAAAGTAATTTAATTCCAGTAAACCAAATAAACGGACATGCTTATTTGCCTGAAACAAAATTAAGTGATGGTGTAACTATTCCGCCATCAATCCACCAAATTATAAATGGCCATATAGAAATTCCTAATTTAATTATAAAGAATTCAATAACAAACCCACTAAATGTTCAAAATTTGAATAATTTTAATGTTCATAACACAATAAAAAATAACAAACAAAATTTTGACCCTAACATTTTAAGAACCAGCCATTTAAATCACGAAGAGAAAGAAAAATTAATTTTTCTATGTAAAAAATTTCCTAGGTTGTTCCATGATAATAATAAAAATTTATCAGCCACCACTCATACACAACATTTTATTAGAACCCAAGATGAGTTTCCAATATATAGTAAAAGCTTTAGACATCCTCAAATGATGAGACAGGAAATACAGAAACAAATTGACAAACTGTTAGACCAAAAAATTATTCGCCCCAGTATCTCACCATATTCCAGCCCAGTTTGGATAGTTCCAAAAAAGGCTGATGCTTCTGGCGAAAAGAAATATCGCATGGTAGTAGATTTTCGTAAATTAAACGAAAAAACTATTGAAGACAAATATCCTCTTCCGCGGATAGACGAAATTCTTGATAACTTAGGAAAAGCGACGTATTTCACCTGTTTGGACTTATCACAGGGTTTTCATCAAATTAAAATGCACCCAGATTCAATAGAAAAAACAGCATTTACTGTTCCTCAAGGACATTTCGAGTACTTGAGAATGCCTTTTGGGTTAAAAAATGCACCTAGCTCTTTCCAAAGAATAATGAATGAAGTCTTAGCACCCCATATAAACAAGAGATGTTTTGTATATATGGATGATATTATAATTTTTTCTAAAAGTTTACACGAACATCTTATAGACTTAAAACTAATATTTGAATCACTAACACTAGCCAATTTGAAGATCCAAATAGATAAGAGCGAATTTCTTACAAAAAGGGTCGAATTTTTAGGTCATGTAGTAACACCTGAAGGAATAAGTCCAAATCCTTCAAAAATAGAATCTATAGAGAAATATCCTCTACCAAAAACCGTAAAAGAAATTAAGTCTTTTCTTGGCCTCATGGGTTATTACAGACGCTTTATCCCTGACTTTGCACGAGTAACTTTCCCAATAAATAAATTTACAAGAAAAAAGGAAAAATAAATTTAGATTGTCCACAATATAAAAAAGCATTTGAAAAATGTAAAGAAATACTCATTAATTCCCCTATATTAACGCATCCCGACTTTTCTAAGCCTTTTACTCTAACTACTGACGCTTCAGATATTTCAATAGGGTCCGTATTATCGCAAGAAAATAAACCAATTGCATTTTATTCCAGAACTTTAAATTCCGCTGAACGTAACTATTCAACTACTTATTGAAAAGGAATTATTGTCTATTGTAAATTCCGTAAATCATTTTAGACCTTTTCTTTATATGAGACACTTTACGATTTTCACAGACCATAATCCTTTAGTATGGTTATCAAAATTAAAAACCCCTAATAGCCGCTTAATACGATGGAAAATTAAATTAGATGAATATCAGTTTGATATTAAATATCTAAAGGATTCTAGTAACGTTGTCGCTGATGCTTTATCGCGAATTGAAATAAATATGCACGAACAAGAAATAGATGATGAAAATAGTTCCATGGCCCCTATGACTATTACGGAACCAAAAGATTTCTTATCCGAGTTTCTAAACTTTAGATCACCACAACCTTCTACAAGTAACACAGTTCACTCTCAAGAAGAAAATATTTCTGCCGGACTATTTATTTCTGAAAAACCCATAAACTTATTTAAAAACCAGATATTTCTTAATATAACTTCAGTTCCTTGATACGAATTTATACAACGGTTTAATAAAAATGTATATTTGATTCATTTATCTAAGGAAAACTTAAAGGACCAAATTACTAATCAATTAATTGAAATAATAGACCCCACTAAAACATATGGAATCTTTTTAAATCAAAAAGAAATCTTAAGACCTATACTAGAAGAATTAATACAGGAAAAATTTATGTCAATAAACATATGCCTTTGTTTAGTCAAATTATTAGACATAGAAGAGGAAAACGAACAAACAAATTATATAAAAAATTATCATAGCCTAAATCATAATGGAATTAATCAAACCTATTTATATTTAAAGAAATCCATTTACTTCCCAAATTTAAAAGAAACTATTATTAAAATTATAAACAATTGTGACATTTGTTTAAAAGCGAAGTATGAAAGACGTCCATACAAAATACCATTTCAAGGTCCTATGTTACCTACAAAACCTCTATATACATTACACGTAGATATATTTCACATGAAATCAAAACAATTTCTAACCATTATAGATCCTTTTTCCAAATACGCACAAGCCTATTTAATAGAAGACAGAACCGCTGTTACAATTTTAAATAAATTAAGACATTTCTTTTCAAACCATAATTTCCCAAAAAGAATCGTATTCGACAATGCCACTACCTTTACTTCAAATGCGATATCGGAATATTTAGACCTATATAAGATAGAAAAACACGTAACCACTGCTGCAAACTCAACCAGCAATTCTCCAGTTGAGAGATTTCATTCTACATTGTTAGAAAAATTACGAGTTTTACAAATTCAAAATCCGAAAGAAAGAATAGATAATTTAATGACTACTGCAATCACTATTTATAATCAAAGTATTCACTCCACAACTAACTTTGCTCCATTTACATTATTATATGGTCCATATGAAACTGATGTACTATTCGATAATGACTTAACCTTATATGAGAATTATAATCAAAACAGAAAAAACGAAATACAACCATTTTTAGAATATGTATACACAAACACCAAAACAAGAATGACAAAAAATTTAACAAATGCCAATCAAAATAGACAAGAGCCCATTCCTGAAATTAACCCCGATACCATTATTTACAGAAACAAAAAACAATTTAACAAAGATCTACCATACGAAAGTATTAAAGTAATTCAACAAAAAGACACTCAAGTCACTGGGTTAACTCCAGCTAATCGAAAAATTAATGCTAATATAAAACATATTAAACGAATACGAAAATAGAAAAAAGGAATTTTCTTTTTCAGATTCATTCTCCTTATCTCATTGTTACATATCGGCCAAACGCAAATTCAGTGTTTTAACAATCTACATGGATATTTCCAAGAAGAAACAGGAGTACAATCGGAAATAATTCAAAAACATAGATTTTTACTTTCAGTTAATTTAACTCATATTCAAAATTTAATAAATATGGTCAGTGTAGATATAAAACATAATATCTTAGAAAAACAGTATCAAAGTTTGTTACAAAATATAAAAACACAGTTTTCCATAATTAACCAAAACCGCTATAAACGAGGTCTCGTAAATGGACTTGGAAGTAATATTCATTCACTTCTTATTTCAATCTCAGTAGACTATGCATTTTATTTCTTGGATTGGCACTTCAATTTGTTGGGTTGGTACCTACTGTCGAAATATTGACAGCACATTGTCAAAGGTAAAATTGTTGAAGATTCAATAACGAAATATTTGATGCTTTCTTAGATTCAATATACAATGCCAAAAAAAAATAAGTACAGAAATTCACAACAGCATCGTTAGATGTTATGGTATGTTTAGGAAACAAGCTAACAGCTGTGAGAGTGTATTTAAATCAATTGGCCGAGGTTTTTCAAGTAAGTACGATTTTATGTGTATTTCTTTTAAATCAATGCTAGTCGCTAACATAAACTTATATATTTTGCATTAGATTAATTGAGAGAGGTTTTTGTAATGAATTTATAAATATGTATCACTTTTTTAAATAAAATTTATATTATTAAAAGAACACATAACCTTTTTTGACAGATATCATAATAAATTATATACAATGTTGTCAGATTTCAAATTTCGAAATTATACATTTTTGTAACTATAATTTAATTCAAAATTTTGTTAAATATTTTTAAATCTCTTAACTACCGTTGTGTAACTGAGGTATATTTTTTGAATCTAATTAATATGACAAACATTCTAAATGCTTAATTTTTTTAGATCAGTGTATCGAAAATACGGAAGATTATTAAAGAAGGATTGAAAAATAATGAGAAAGTCGCAGATAAAGGATGTAAAACTGATACATTTGAGAAGTTTATTTTAAAAAAAGACTTACAGCGACAGATTTGGATGTACCATGCTAAAACTGAACATTTTACTTTAGACAAACTTTTGACGGATGCTAAACAAAATTTTGATTTTAAAGGGGGACGTACGACACTATACAAACTTATAAAATTAATGGGATACAAATTTAAAAAAGTAAATGGACGACATATTTTATGTGAACAACGACACGTTAAAATTAGAAAGATCGCTTTCATTCGGAAATATAAACAACTAAAAAGTCTTGCTGAGAGAGTTAGATTCGTGTACCTAGATGAAACATGGATCTATCAAAATGGTAGTTCAGTGCGTCAGTGGATGCACGATTCTGACCTAAAAAGTAATCCAGCTCGTGTAAAATCCGAAGGAAAGCGATTTACTATTTTACACGCAGGGACTGATACTGGATTTTTGGAAGGATGTGACTTGTTACTAGACTCTTCGAATACAGACCTTGACTATCACAAAAGTATGAATGGTGACCTTTTTAAAAACTGGGTTGTTAATCAACTCATTCCTGCTCTATCTGTATTTCAAGAAAAATGTGTGGTGGTCATGGACAACACGCCATACCATTCAGTTCAAATTAACAAACCACCCTCTTTTTCAGCGAAAAAAGCAATGATGCAGGAATGGTTGATTAACAATAATATTAGGTTTGACACACAAATGACAAAGAAACAACTGTACTCTATAATCTTACCTTATAAAACTGACGAAAAGACATATGTAGTGGATGAAATTTTAAAACAACGAGGACATGAAGTACTTCGACTACCACCATACCATTGTCACTACAATCCAATAGAACTAGCATGGGGGTTTACTAAGACATATTATAACAAACATATTACATCTACTTATCTTGACCAGGAAAGAGTTAAAAAAACTTGGACAGAAGCATTGACTAAATGTACACCAGACATGTGGCAAAATTTTTGTAGACATACAGACGAACTTATTTTGGCAGATTGGACTACTTACATGGGAAACTGCTCACATGACAATATTCCTCCTTTAATTATTTCATTGGAGGAATCAGATTCTGACGATTCCGATTTTGGATTTGATAGTGACTCTGATTCTTCCAGTGAAATAATGGAAGAGGATTGATCATACAAATTTACCGACAACATTTACATGTTACATCTAAATCTGCATCTGTATTTGTTTTTATTTGCTTTTATGTAATTTATTAAAATATTTTTTTCATTGTATCGGTTTGAAATGTCTAACAAATCTTAATTTTTCTGAAAAATTTCTGTTATAAAGAACATTATTAAAACATCAGCATATTTAAGTCAAATGCGACACCACCTGGGGCGGACCAGGAAAATCAAATTTTTACTGGAGTATAGTTTCCTCAATTAACCCATTGGATGTGAAATTTTATTATCCTACAGCCACTAATACAATAATGTTACACTACGATGCCATTTGGATGTAAAATAGAAGACTTTAAAAAAGATGGATCCGTTTAGTAGTTTTTGCGTGAAAGAGGAACAAACATCCATACATCCATCCAAACAAACTTTCGCCTATATAATATTAGTAGGATAGGAAGTAGGATTCATTACAGGAAATCCAGATAATGATGATTTAAAAATAATCAATGCAAATATTTTAAATAACAAAGAAATTAATTTAAAAACATTTAGTATTGCTAAGGATATAGAAAAACAATTACATCAAACTATTTCCGAATATAATTATAATCTAAATCAAATAAAAGAATCAATTTCAAATATTACAGACAATCAAAATGCAATTATCAACTATCAAATATTAAATAGTCAATTAGAACTAATATTAGTTTTTATCAGAAAAATAGTAATGACTATCACCTTATCAAGAGCAAACATAATTAACATCGAATTCTTTGATATTTACCAAGTTAACTATTTTAAAAACAAATTATATCAGAAATATGATAAAAATCAGATTATATACTCGAGTCAACATCCTTTTAAATTATTACAATACTCTGAAATGATTACATATATCCAACGATCTGAATTGAAAATAATAGTAAAAATACCAATTTTAAATAAATTCAGTTCTAAACTTTACCAGATATTCCCAATCCCAAATGAGAATGGTACACTACTCTTAGCACCTACGGGTTTTTATTCTGAGGAAAAATGGTACAGTCACTGTTGGTATTTAGAAGAGCAAAGATACATATGTAAAGATCCGAAAACAAGTTTATGCAGCCTATCCAGCCTAGATACCTGTACCTTTGCCAAAACAGACATACGAAACTTTTCTTATAGTTCGTTAAAGCAGACTATAATAACTACAAATGATCCTCGAACGGAGAGTTGTCCTAGTCCCGCAAAATTATGCCACTTTTATATAATGCCTGTGGACTGTCTACAAACTCAAGAGATCAATTCACCACAGATAGGAAGAACAATGATTGAGCCACAATACAGATTAACCATCAAAAATATTTCAATTCCAGAAGGACACAATATAGACTTACTGGAGGACGAGATGTCAATTCCTACCCACGGATATATATCATGGTTTTCATTGATTTTAATATGTTTGGTTATTATAATTACTTTCAGTTTATGCTTATATAAAAAGAAGAGGATTCAAACTCTGTTCCTGAAGCCACGTCCTACCAAGGAGTCCCTAACTTCAGTCTTAAGAGGGGAGGAGTTAAGGAATCCGCAGTCGTAAAACTATCATTAAGAGACCAAGCTTATCGCTCCTATAAATAATAAGGGACCGCTGTGCAGAAGACATTCATTTTACAATTTTAGTTACAGTTATATTTGTTATTTGTTACTTATGTTAAATTCATTATATTGTAATCTTTTATTATCATTTATTGTAAAAAATATAATTTTTAAAAAGTTATTTTATTGAGCAAATAACTTAATTTTGATAAAATGGATAAGAATTTAAGTTTTAAGTGTGTATTAAATAGCAATCATGCCGTTCCACGTAAAGGGTTGTTGTATTGCGAATTACTACGTGACTGATTAGAAATTTTGAACTGTCATAGTAAAAAATTTTTGTATCGTAATTAGTGAAAATTGTAGTGATAAAAAATTTTTCAGAATTTTCAAAATTTTCAAAATATTTAAATTTTTAAATTTATACACATTCTCATATTAATGTACATAAAATTTAAGTAATAGACAAAGTTTTTATCAAGTTAAAAAATTTCAATATTAAATAGTTCAACTTGGATTAGTTGAAGTTATTACTTCTGCCGCGCGTCCTGAGACGCACACGTTTTTTTTTAATAGATAGAGTGATTCAAGAGGAAGGTTTATATGTATAATAACATCCATTAAATAGTGAAGAAATACTGTTATTTTTGAGGTTTCTAATGTGATGTCGTTAATTATCAATTTTTTTACGCTTACATTGCAAACGCAGGCTGAACCCTACGAGATTTATCAAAATAATGTACTAATTATTTGTACACATTGAAAAGGTCTACAGAAAATTTCGCGATGGTATATGCCTATCTCTTATGGATATCCCACAATAACATTTTTTTTGTCATTTACTTTTTACGACAAATAATGGCTAATTTTCGAAGCGATTTTAACCAATACAGCATTAATCCTTATCCAATTAAATAGCTTAAATACATTGTTGATTTAATATAGATTTATATGGTCCTGTACAACACGAGATTTAAATGAATATTTTCGAAGATATTACAGATTTAAAATTGCGGGATGCAGCGCTTGCGGTGGTACTGGCCGACCGGGGCGGCGGCAGCGTGCCTATAAATGGCGCGTCGGAGGTCGCGATTTTCCATATTGCACTTTGAATTTTGCAGCGATCGGACGCGTTTATTACGAAATTAATCATTATTACGCTACCCTAAGGTGGCGCAGTTGAGATGTTATAAATTTACACCTGTAATTCCTACATAACTAAGTACTATGACGCCACCGTAAGGTGGCGCATTTGATATTTCATATATTTAAAAGAGCAAAACTTACTTACCTAAGAACTATGACGCCACCGTAAGGAGGCGCATTTGATATCTCATATATTTAAAAGAGCAAAACTTACTAACCTAAGAACTTTGACGCCACCGTCAGGTAGCGCAGTTAATATATAATATACCTAACCGATAAATTACAAAGTACTATAAATAATCGTAAAAACTGGTAACTAACGAGAAAATATGATAAAAAATACAACAAATTAATCGTAAAAATTAAAAAAAAAAAATTGGAAAAAAACATTAGTGTTAGGCGGTGCGAAGTTCGCCGGGTCCGCTAGTAGAAAATAAGATGATATCAAAAACAGTTATACATTCTTAAAACTTTCTCAATTTACGATTATATTTAATGCGATTTCAAAAAAAAAATAGTATGTGTATTTCGTAGTAAAAGCAACTTCCCGGACTCTGAATGTTTGTTGGCCTCGGCTAGACGCCTCGGCCAACAATTTACATTGTCGTCCGGGAATGTATCGCTTTTCCTACTAGATACACAATATCCTATTCTTGATATAAAGGAACACCAGATCTGATCACGAAAGCCTTTTTGTTAGGTCGTCTGACATATAGTAACCGGTGGTATTGCAGCCTGGTTAGGCATATTGTACAGTGGTGAGCAATTAATAGTGGACATTTTTAAATTTTAAAATAATTTTAATGCAAAAAACAAAAAATACTTTTGATTTTTAAACTTGGGATTAAAAACAAAAAAAATCACACAAATTTAGAAGTTTAATATTTTGGCATTCCCAACTTGGCCTGGTCCACTTCGTTGACATCAATCCCCACAGATCTTTTATGGGATTTAAATCGGGGATACCAAGGAAGTTTTTGCATTATTTTCTTCAAATCAGTAATAAATTATGTGCGCAGTATGGATTGGACAATTGTCCTGTTGAAATATAAAATTTGGCAGATACGCAGACGTCACTGACGGCAGCATCACATCATTCAGGATGACTCTGTAGTATTCTGCATTCAGACGACCATTTATTCTCCAACAAACGCCGATTTCTTGTGCTCCAATCCAGTCCCAAGTGTTTACGGAAAATCGACTGCTATTAGCTACCGAATTTACATATAGCTCTTCATATCTTGTGTTCCTTGTACGATAGGCTCGAACATTACCACTACTGTAGGATTGGAAAACTTTTTAATAACAAAAGTTGACATTATTCTAAAATTCTTCCAACATATTTTCGAGCAAATTTAAGCGTTATTTTTTTGTGTCGTTCACTTAGAAACGACTTTTTAGATGCAGCACAGTTTATTAGACCTGCTTCTTGGATTCTGTGGTGCGCCGTCCATTGGGTTCCTGCAAAATCGGTATCTAGGACAGTTTGTCTTGCTGGCAAAAATGGATTGTTGCGAATGGATGTAGCGTAGAACATTTATTGCGTCCACCACCATGTTGGTTTACAACGGAGCCCAAAACTCTCCATTTTTGTTAAATTTTGTTGACATTTTTCTTAAAAGAATCTCTTCTTTCGACCCTCGCATTGCTTCCACTTGCATTTACGTCACAATGACGTCACTGACAGACAATTGGGCCTCCAGGTATAGCACCATTTAACAGTAAAAATTAAAAATAATGACAGTTACAGCTAGCGCCATCTAACCGTAAGAGTATTAAAAAATAATAACAGTTGATGCAATATATCTATGTACAAAAAGAAGAATTGTCTGCTTGTGCTAAACGTCAAATTCAACAGCAAAAAACAAAAAAACAAAAATTGGCTAGTTGGATCAAAAAATATAATTAAGAGCGCAAGATGACAAAAGTGGGGTTATGTTCAGAAAATGGACTAGATACAACTTTGTTATAATTTGTTAAATAAGATGTAGACAACACTTTCTGCCAAATAGAGTTTTTTCTACTTGGAATTCTTTACCTGACGAGGTCATAAACGCGGAATCTTTGAACTTGTTTAAGACAAGCTGTAGGTACCTTTATTTGTTTAGCTAGTTTATCTCTTTTTTCTTAATTGGCATGTAAATGAACCTTATGTAATGTAATTAATTATTTTTAGTTAACTAAATTTTTGTAAATTTTAGGCCTAATAGGATATTATCCTCAGCCTTTTTCGATTTACCTATAATAATTTCGCAATTTTGTATCTGTTTAATGTTTTGAAAAATCGTGGCTCCATCATTTTATAGACCTTCCAGTGCTTCTTCGTACTGCTAGTGATTTGTTTTTGTTATTTTTACCATTCTTTCTTCTGATATATGTACGAGCAATGTTTTCCTTTCATTTAATCTTTTCTCTAGTACCTACATATTTAGGGATATGATCTATTCCGCCTATATGTCTGAATTTCTCGATTCTTTCTATGCCTATTTTTATTTTCTCAGATATTTGTCGAGTAGATTTTATTGCTATGTTCTCTAATATTCTTTTTTTCAAATATTTTAGTTTTGGATTTGTGCCTAGTCGCAGTCTTTTAGATTAAATTTTAATTTGTACGTATTTGTTTTACCACATTAAATCATTTAAATACGCCACTGTTCTTCATGTTTATATAGCTTTTTTTATTATCTCTGAACTAACATTGGCTTATCCAGATATTTTAATACTTTAGTATTGAAACAAGCCAGTCCTGACCTGCCGTCCACAAAGTGGAACGAGACAGGAAGTGGCAGTTCTGAGAATCTGCCGAATATTCGAGTAATTTTTAGAACGTTTGTTTTGGTTGTTCGGTAGTTTTCCAAACCCTTCAAGAAAGGGTTAATTTCTTATATAAGGGAGCGGCTTGGACGGAGAGAGTAGTAGTAATGCTAATAGTTGTGTTTTAACTTTAGTTTTCAACAATTGGAAATTGTTTTTTTATGTCTAAACACGGCTTGATCAAAATAACAAAATATTGTCAACACCATGTAGTTATTTACTTCCACTTTGATAGTAGTCTTGCTGGCAAAAATGGATTGTTGCGAATTTATGTAGCGTAGAACATTTATTGAGTCTACCACCATTTTGGTTTACAACGGAGCCCAAAACTCTCAATTTTTGTTAAATTTTGTGCACCACCGAATTTCCAATTTCCAACTCGCCTGCCACTCTTCGTATACTCCAGCATTCCTACTGCTTTTCCTTTTAATTCTTCGCTGTAACGCGGCATGATATTTACACCAAACTTTAATTACGGTAAATGTGCAAAAATACATTAATATTTGTCAATAAATGTCAACCGTCAATTCGCAATTCATAAGTTGAAAAGCAAGTTTACAGAAATCAAGTTTTCAAAGCGTCCACTATCAATGGTTCACCAGTGTACTTTTTCCATTGGTTCACCCACTTCTTGGATCTACTGGTTTTTACAGGTCTAACGATGGGTACCATAAACATATTTGTGGAAGTACTTTAAAGTTTCAAAAACTTGACTGTTTTCAAGGAACAATGGTACACTATCTATGTGTTTTACTGTTTTAGCTTCCCTGTCGCATGATCTGCAAGCTGGATCTCCATTAAACAATTCCATGGTTTGCAGATGTCCCTCGACAGTTGTAAGGATTTCTTTAATGACTCATAGATGATTCCTATTGGCTTTGCGCAGTGTTTCAGCTCTTCTGACATACGTCTGTTTTATACATATTTTGTTGTGTGCTTGGTTAGAGATATGTTCCCTGTGCCAAACCGTACTTTTTAATACCTCTAGATCTAGACCTTGGACAACCTTTCGTTGCAAAGACCACCGACATAGTTCATGAACTAATTAGAATAGGGAATAGTATAAATGATAATATGATTAACAGTACGAGCAAAAGCAAATATTGTGACGGATAAAATAAGAATAAAATAATCTATAGGTACATATAATAAAACTGTAGAAATGAAAAGTCTGTAGATTAAAGATATTTAAATAATTAACGGGGGGTGTTACTACATCGATATAAAACCCAAAAATGTAGTTAGTTTTTTGTTTGTCTGTCTGAATGTTTGTGCGCGCATCACATGAAAACTACTAATCCAATTCGAACGCGGTTTTTACAGACGTATTTGTTTTCTTTCAACTTAACATCTGGTGTATAAAAATTTTCCCCTACCCCTATAACAGCGTGAGAAAAGAAATTTTTATACAAAAATCAACACGTCACGCGAACGACGTCGTGGGTACATCGAAATAGAACCCAAAAATATGGTTAGATTTTTTTTTGTCTGTCTGTATGTTTGTGCGCGCATCACATGAAAATTACTGACCCGATTCGAATGCAGTTTTCACAGATGTATTTGTCTTCTTTCAACTTAACAACTGTTACATAAAAAATTCTGTTCCATTTCTTTAATGGGGTGGGGGGAGAAATTTTTATACAACAATCACACACCACGCGAACGACGTGACGTCGCGAGTACAACTAGTTTTAAATATGATAAGCCAATATTTCGAAATTAAAACGTGTACTGTTAATTACATTAAGTGTTGTTTCTAAATTACAACTGCATTATAACCTCCGACTCACTAAATTTACAAACAAAAAAAACAAAAATAACACTTTGTGTAAAGAATTTTTATTCTAAATAAAAATGCTACAGATTAGTTAATTTTTTTTTTTTTTTTGTTAAAATATACAAATTAATAGCGATTCCCTAAAAATATGTTTTAATCACCCTTTTCCTTATCTCTAAAATTAATCAACTGTTCGCCATTGCTTACTCCAAAAACCAAACCGATCCTTGTGAATTACCAATAGGAGATAAATAAATAGAGATAGAGCAATCTTACAGTCAGTATGGAAAAATGAAATTCTGTTAGAATAAATTATAGAATCTATTATTTTAAATAAAATAGTATATACGATTTTATTTTGTTAGATGAAAATCTGGAAGTTGTAAATATAAAAATTTGTGATTGAATTAAATATCTATTCATTATAATTTTAAAACTTTCAAAGAGATTGAAAATGCAAAAATTATTATTTGGGAAAAAACGACGCAAATGAGTTCAACGTTTTCACACATTGTTTTTTTGAGGTCGCGAATTTCATGATGGTAATTATATTCGAGGTACCTCGTCGCTAGGAGTTTTATGTTAAATATATTCAAAATAAATCGATAATCATTACTCAGAGGTTTTTAAGATTTTTGAACACAATGGTCTCTGAGGTAGGTACATGGTGCTTAAGTTGGACCTCATCGCCTGGATTTTATGTTAAACTTATTTAAAATCAGTTGACAACCATTACTCGGTAAGTATCTTTTGTCGCTGAACACGAATTTTATGAAGGCCGTGCTTTTCGAAGTACCTGCTTTTTATAAAGGCTAATACGAATGGCTGAATTATCTTAGTTATATAACATTATTTAAACTGGTATCTTAATAAGGATGGAAAAATAATCTCTGTAAATATACATACAAAAAACTTTAACTTGTTCTATTTAATCATTTGAACTCTCTTTTTTGATATCTTCTTTGGTGTAATTAGATTTTTTATGGTATTTTGTATAATTTGTTACATTCGTGCAATTACATCCAGCACAATCTCAATTTTTGCGAGTTGTAGATTAATCCATACCTTCTGCATTTACAGTGTAATCTTTTTGTAACTGCAAACGACTAATTTTAAATGATTTTAACATAAAATCTAGGCGACGAGGTCCATTCTGGCACCAGGCTCCTCGACGACCATCGCCGTCATGAAATTCGTATTTAGCTACCCTAAAATCCACTGTGAATATTGTCACATACGATAATAGGGTAGTTTAATTGTTTAATATTTCATTGTATTATTTTGTATTGTAATCATCTAGGTCAAAGTCAGTACGTTGGATTTCAAGGCGAATTTATATAATTTAATTCTTATTCTCACGTAGCGTATGAATTGTAACTTAAAAGAGCGTCGTTGAGGTCGACCTCGAAGAGTTCGGAGTCTGAGGTTGTCTGTAAGGGTCACCCTTTGGGGTATCCCTAAAACAGACCCTTGGGTCTGGGCCATTGTGACTCGTGACGTATTTTCGTGAGTAAGTGTGACATGCCAGATTTATTTGGTAAGATTAGTTAAGATGTGTATTTAGTTATTCGTTATTCGTTGTTTGTTTCTTGTTAATATATTTGTTGTTTGTTTCCTGTTGTTTATCTCATCTTCCCCTTGGTTAGATTTCTGCCTTCAGCACAATATCTATCCAGGGGCTAGATAACCACGACCTGGGCTGGAAGTGCCTCTGTAAGCTACCCTTCATCCTATAACATTATGGTACAATCCCCAATCTTCACAGGCGTTACAATATATTTAGCATAAAACTCTGGGCGACTAGGTACTCCCTAAGCACCTTGGCGTTTTTTACCGAATTCTAAATTTTTCATGCTCCATCTCTTCGAGATGTACTTTAAAAATGCATTTTCTTTATGTACAAAATGCAATTTTTATCTGTTGAAAAACAATTTAGTTCACAAACTTTCCTGTAGCTATCAAAAATCTTATGCAAAAGGTTGAATGCCGATTCGTTTTTCTCGGCAAAATTGGTTGCTTTAGAGCTTTTCAGTGCTTTATTGTCTCATCTAATAGGCAATTTGTGTCAAAAGAAATAGTCACTACAAAACTACCGTTTAACCAATGAATTAATTATATTTTTTAAATGCTGAAACGACATGAAATGAAAATCTTATAGTTGTCAATGCATGTTTGGATTTTAAAAGTTACAGCCACCTTCGTGGTTACAGCATAAACAAAACCTAAAGTCACATTTTGACACCTGAACTTAAACACAGTTATTTGATACTTACAGCATCTATTAACACGTTTTTTAAGAAGATTGTAGATGGACAGTTTCATTCCAATTTGTTGTTTACGAAGTATAAATACCAGGAGTACGAATGGTCTCAATTGAAGGAAAAGATTTTTTGCCGGTAGAATGCGCCACTTTTCGAGAAGTAATCGTTTTAATCCTTAGAAATGGATTACATTTTGCTTAAATTTTTTTAATTGAAGTATATTTAAAATGGACAGTGACGATGATGTCCAGAGGTGCAAAACGCCTCCAGAGTTATTAAGCACCGCTACTAAAGTGGTTTTAAACCTGTTGTCAAAAAAATCCAATCAAAATATGAATTTGCTTATAAACGTTTTATGGATCATTCCCGTGCAGTACGGAATAGTATATAGTGTATCTAGTAGGAAACGCGATACATTCCCGGACGACAATGTAAATTGGAGTCCGGGAATGTGCTTTTACTACGAGATACACATACTATTTTTTTCTGAAATCACATTAAATATAATTTAAAGAACACTAGTTCTTCTTTCGTTTCTGTGAAGTATTACCTATACCTATCTGGCCTCCGAAAAAAGTTATGGACAAAAAACCAATCAAAAATTGCAATTTTTTGCTTTTTTTCCCTTTGTTTTTCGCATTTATTTCAATGAAAAAAGATATTTTTAACTTTAAAAGGTCATAATTGTGTAGGAAATTTAATTTTCTACAAAAAGCATTTGTATAAATATGTTCTAAAACTGCATATTTGTCGAATAATTTTTAAAAATCTAAAATAAAGGCAAATTGATTTCGTTCTCAAAAACGCACGACTAAATTTAATAGCACTCCGCGGTTTTATCATTTTTTTGGAACAAAAAACGTAATCTGTATATATAAAACTCAAAGGTGACTGACTGACATAGTGATCTATCAAAGCACTGGCCAAACCACTGGACGGATCGGGCTGAAAAATGGCATGCAGGTAGATGTTATGACGTAGGCATCCGCTAAGAAAGGATTTTTATAGATTCTACTCACAAGGGGAAAATAGGGGATAAAATTTGTATAAAACTTTGTTAATTTTAAACCGATCAGGCTGAGATTTTGCATGCATATAGCTACTATGACGTAGGCATCCCCTAAGACAGGATTTTGATAAATTCCACCCCTTAACGGATAAAATAGGGGATAAAAGTGTGTATAAATCTTCTTAGATTTTCGACTGATTGAACTTAAATTAAAGATTGGAGCTACTATGATGAAGACGTCCACTTAAATAGGATTTTAATAAATTTAACCCCATGGGAATGAAATAAGGGATGATGGAGGGTGTAAATGTATTAGTTTAAACTTATCAGTACCTAATGGAACAAATAAATTAAGACTAAAAAAATAATTTTTATTTTTAAATGTTGACAATAGCTAGCGTTAGTAGTATTTTAAAACGCGCTATCGTTTTGTTTTCACTCAGTTACATATACCCGACGATAAGTGGCCACCGTATCTTATAGTACATACTATACCTAAATAAAGCTGCAAAAACTATACCTGATTAATAATAATACTTTTAAACTTTCTTCTTAATCCTTATCCAAATAAATAAGTTATTTATCACAGGCAGTTCTTTTTGAACAAAATTACCCCTTACAGTATTTTTTTCAACCAATATGTAAGAAGTTTTTATAGTTTTAAAATTATAATAGGTGTGTGAAGCGGTGAGGCGGTAGCTGCTAGAGTCTTAAAATTTGGAGGATTAATTTGTTTTATTACGTAGTCGTGTACTAAGAAAGGATTTTTTTTTAAATTCCACGCCTAAGGGTCTAAAATAGGGGTTTCAACTTTGTATGAAACGCGGTGGCAAAAAACTGAAGTCCACGCCGACGAAGTCGCGGGCGGCCGCTAGTTCATCATAAAATTGCTCTTACACGTTTGTTATATTAAAATTATGGACGATAGCCTATGGTGCGTATCCCGAGATAAGAGGGGCGTACGAGTACATAATATACAGTCTACTATTTATACAAATTGTTATATTTATCTTATGTTAATTCATGTGTATTATTAAATTAATTGAGAAATCGACTTTTCATTTGGGTATGCTCAAATGAAATTTCTTGTTTTAACATTACATTTATTATTATAATCAAAATAAAATATTAGTTTATGCCACAATTTCACATCAAAGCTTACATCATTATTTAAAACGTGTTTTTAGAACTATTAGGGTGATGTCTCTAAACTAAAATATCGAGCAACCACCTTTAAAAATAGAAAAAAATGATTTTTTGGTTTTGCCCTCTCTTTTTCCTTTGATTTGTTAATCTGCGAAAAGTTTTTGTCAATAGCATTCAGAATGAATCAACAAGAAAATTTTATTGTGAAATAATCGATTGCTAAGTTTATTGTTTGTACCTAACTGTGTTTCTGTAGTTTTTTGAAATTGTTTAGAAAGTATACATCCAAGAATATATTAATTGACATTAAGTAAAAATTGATAAAATGTATATTTCCCTAAATATTTTTTTTTCATTCTTACTGTCTCTCGCAGTAATATCCAACATTGTAGTTTGTTAATTGCTCGCCACCGAAGCCGGCGGCGCGGCGTTCAGTGATTGCTTTCCTTCAACAGCCAAGCACAACTGTAATGGTAATTTCATAGGTCCCAAAAAAACTTATTTTTATACAAATAGACTTATGACGCTTGTTTATAAAAACCGTACAAAAATGTGTTTGGGAATGATGTAAACGAATACAACTTTATATAAACTCAATTTATTTTCTCAAAATACTTTCGTCTCAGTAACATTGTTGGTTAAAAAATTTCTTCCATAGTTTTACATACCTACAATACCAGCCAACATTACTTGATTTCTTAATTTAACATAAACTACCCTTCACAAAATACAATAATAGTTTTTAGTAAATGAAACAAGCGAAAATTTAAGATAGCGGAAAAAACGGGGCCCAAAACTGTGACCATAAATCTAAGTAAGCGAAAAACGTATGTAAAACATAAACATAATGATATTAGATGCTATTTTTTTTTAGTTTTACAAACAATGTATGAATTTCGCTTATGTATCAAGAATACGAAGCTAAGATCCAAAATATGAAATTCTATAGAATGTTTGCCCGAAGTCTAGCTCAAAGCAGGCATAAGAATTAGGCCAAAATGGATACACAACTTGTAAAGCAAGCATACGTATACTTCTTATATTTAATTAACAAATAAGAATAGATATTTGTGTTTTAACAGCAGAAACTGTTACTTTGTCATTTGAGATAAAAAAATTGTTTCACAAACGAGAAAGAGCTTTTTGCTTGAATTAAACAAAAGATTTTTTCTGCGATCACATTAAATTAAAAAAAAAGAAAGATTTTTAATATTATAGCATATGTATTTTTGTGTTGCCTATTGCAAGTATTTTTATTTATTAGCAATTTTATTTTAATTAAATCATTATACTTATTTTAATGTTTTAATATTTTAAAATATTAGGTAGTCAAATAAAATATTCAGCAGTTTATTTTAATACCATAATGAATACTTTTTTTATTTATTTATTTTAAATTAAAATTATTAATCGGAAAGCTTTCTGCTCTAGAGTGGAAAATCACAGATGATGGCAAACGTCAACTGTCTATCGAAGATTTGGATGTGTAAAAGTCAACTTTCAATACTGATTGTGTAGCATTCTTAAAAAACCTAAATGATAAAATTTCTTTTTAATCACTTTCCTACTTATTACCACCCTGTGTTCTTAACTTATGGCACAGCTGCACTAACTCTGTAACGTTTTTAACGGTCAAACATATCTGACTTCATAACTGACCAATGAGATGGCGTGTTCAGAATCAGACGATTAGGAGAGAGACGCTATTAAAGAGCTTAGCAACGAATTTTTCAGGGAGTGGGGGCGTAGCTTTCGAAGTAATAACTGCTCTGTGAGAGTGAATTCCAATTTTGGCGGTTTTTTTTTACCTTGAGACGCTTAAAATGAAAAGTCTTTTAGCGTTTCTAATGAAGTTAAAGTCAGTTTAGAGTGTTAGTTAATAGTTCTGATGTTTGAGGCTTATAAGTAGCTGAATTTTGCCGCATTACCGAAATTAGGTTTGTACCTAATTATACTACCTAGGAACCAAACTGTAAGTCTTTTTATTGAATTATTACTATTTCTTCACTACAAGAAAAGATTGAGTACCATTTATTTCTTTGGATTTTGGATTTAATTGTCCACTACATAATAAATATCCACGTATGGAGAAGTAATGTATTTAGTGTTCGTAAAGAACCGTAAATAACTCAGTTCATGAAAAAGCCGGGTTCTGTGAACTTAGTGTAAATTTTAAATAGCTACGTTCAATGGTAGTTATACCTACGTAACACCTGATAAAATCAACAGTGGTTGCGGTATACCGGGTGTGATTTAGTTTTTTGTAACGCATTTTATTGATAACATTTTGTATCTCTCAATATCTCTCATATGTATCATTCTTAAACTTAAACAGTTATCTGGTACTTCATTTTTTTAACTCGAGTTAAAATTTTAAGCTAAAGGTGATTTAGTATTTCTTAATTTAACATTTTATCACACTTTAATTTTTTTTTATTTCACGGTTTGCTTAATTGGGTACACAAAAAATAACAAAACAATATTCCTTAGCTGTTATTGGATGTGTAGTATTAGTTATCTTTATGATTAAACACTAATGTGTTTAATAATGTGATATCATATTTATGCTGTATTTTATAATTATGTTTATTATTCTATTTCTTGTACATCTGACTTATTACCACCTTGAGTAATAAATATTGTTTATTGTTTAACTATATGTTTTCTTTTCGACCTGGTGTACCTATGTTATTCTGATCTGTTTTAATCAAGGAAAGAACGAGACGTATCTAAATAATAAATTTTGATTTATGAAAACATCTTTATCTCACTAATAGAACTGTAGCCATTGTGATAAGTAAAGAAAAAAGTAAGTATAACTTTATCTTTCCAGCTTTACAAATAAGAGTGTGTAATTTTAACTTTACTTACAACAGTTGATAAATTATTCTATCCAACATACATATTTTTTTTCCATCTGGGTTTCTTATATTTTCCCATCCTTAGGATAAAAAAATAAGTGGCGCCCATATTCCTTTTCCCTTTTCCATCATTTCTTTCATTTTCTCTTTTGCCCTTTTCTTAATTATTTCTTTTATCTTTTATTTTTCTAGTAAATATACTCCTTTTTATCTTTCCAATACTATATCATCTCGCTCGAACGAATCCACGCTCGCTCTCCTCCTACCCCCTGAGTGCCGTTCGCATTGGTTATCCTCTATAATCGAGCATTTAACACCTTCCGGGAAAAAAAGAGGTTACAGTTTGTTGAAAATAGTTTTGTAGGCAGAAAAAGCTCATTATTAGATTATTATGGATGTTTATCAATGAACTCAGTATAATTTTGTTCTTAAAAATTTAAAGAGATTACCTACTTGATTAAGTTTTTGCTAACTTTAGGTACGAAGTTTAATTCCGCTTGTTCAGAAAGTTCATCATCATCCGGCTTTAATAATTATGATTAATAATTTAAAGATTTACACTTTGGTTATAACTCGACTTAAATGTTGTGTTTTCGAAAAAGGGTTTTTAAAAATAATTTTTATTATTTTACAAGTATAAAATATAATATAATATAAAATAGATCTTTTCTTTAGTATAGATTATGTCAGAATGAATTTATAATGAATAGAAATATAAAATGTAAAGTCTGTTTAAGATAACTTGAAAAGGCTGAGTTTGCAACTTCTGGTATCTGTTGCGGATGTTGCATCTTCTTACTGTATGGGTCTGCCAGTGGCGTAGCTATAACTCCTCCACCGCTAGTTCGTGGCGTTTTTCGTAGGGTTGAAAAACGGCATCGGTTGGGTAAATGGGGTTTCTTGAACTGATTCTTCTCTAGTTAAAATGCTGGACATCTCGACTGTTTCGTCTTTGGATTTTTTCTTAGTAAATGGTAAATTTTTTAGGAACCTGAATATAAGAAATGTAAAAGTGATAATTATTATGATTATTATAATTATGTTCCAATGATTGATTGGAGTCCTTGTTGATTGATTCAGGATGAGTGGTTTTATTCCCTCTTGTGTCCTTTGAATTTCATGGATTTTGTCAAGTTGTATGTTTTTGAGGTGGATTTCTGATATTTCGTCTTTCTCAGGAGACTGTGGAATTGTAATGTTTGGAAGCAACAATGGTTGGCTTTCGGATACTAATTTTTGATTTACGAACGTCTGATTTTCGGTGCTAAATTGGCATTGATATGGAATTGGTCTTAATTTTCGTTGGCCGTACTAGTATGGCAATATAGTTGGAGTCATCAATTTGTTGGATAAAATTTTCTGTGATTCGGACAGGTTTTTCCCGGCATTCGCTAGGGTTGGATTGGATCTGGAGCAGTTGGAATATGCAGTCTTTATATTCTCTGGTCTTCAGTTGATTTTCAATACAGAAGAAGTTTGGTTTTAGATCTTCGCAAGGAAACGATGAGTATTGATACATATTTTCATCCATTATCAGATAAGTATTAGGTGGAATAATTGTGGTTAGGTTGGTAGTAGGGATTGAATATAAATGGAAATAGGAGAATTCTTGTGGGTAAACTATTGGAAAGTGAATAATGAAAACAATTTTCGAGTCCGAATAAAATGCTTCGGTTTCTAAAATATTGTAATATTCGTTTATTTTTGAAATGGGATAGATGAGTTCACTTTCTGAGTGGTATTTTATAACTTGATCTAATATGGATTTCATTTCGTTTGTTTTTATAATACTCGTATGTAACATACCTAGTCTAGCAAATATGACAGCGTTTTCTATTTCTGATAATAATTGCAAAATTATATTTATGCTTAAACTTATTTGGTCTAAAATATTTCTAGTTACAAGAAAATCTTCAAATTCAAAAATAAATTTATTTAAATCTGTTCGGATGGAATTTAATCCTGAAGTTATTACTTCCTGATTACTTTTTATTAAAGATACAGTATGATTGAAATTTCCTACAATGGTTTTTGATATTGAAATTTGTCTATTTAATGCTACTACTATTTCTTTTTGATTATTTTGTAACTCAGACAAAACTTGGTCATAACGTTTTGCATCGTTGGAATCAAGATTTCCTGTGATACATTTAATTATGGTTCCTAGTCCATCTATGAGTCCTCTTTTAGTTCTATGAGCAGGTAATAGTGACTGAAGTTTTTGTTCCGTAATTTTAATTTGGAAAAGAAGAGCGCGATCGAAATTTTCAAGTTCTGTATAGTAAGGATGACTTAATCCTCGTTGAATTGCGTCAGTAGCATTTTCATAGGATATTTTTATAATGTCAAATTCATTTTTAATAGGTTCTAAGTCAATATAGTGTAGGAATGTGTGTATACTGGATTTTACTTTGGCGGTGCCTAATTTGTAAGGAAGGATACCAGGATTATTTTTAAGGTTGGTTAGACTGATCTTCTGGAGATCGGCTAGTCGAACAACCAGGAACAGGATCGTCGTTAGGTGCCTGTAAAAATTGTTTTGTATTATTTTTCGGTCGTCTTAAGGATTGTTTATGTAAGAGTCGATTAGGAGTTTGAATTTTTAAGGTTTGGTTGTCAATTACGTTAACTTTAGTGAATTTTCTATTAAGTTTATTTCTTACAAGTGTCGTGTTTTTCCTGTAAGCGTCAGAGTCTTTTGAATACTCAAGTGGTTCTTGTCGGTCTTTATTATGGTAATTAATAGTTTTTTCCTTTTGTTCAATTAATTTTTTATTTAATTCTCTGTAGATCTCTTTCGTTTTGTCGCGATGTTCTTGTAAATAATTATTTATTAATTTTTGATTAATGTCAATGTCAAATGGGTCTTTGGTGTTAATATGGCCATTAATTATGTCTATAGGTTTTTGTTTAGTCACAGAGTGTATAGAGTTGTTGTAACCTAGTATCGCATAAGGCATTTGGTTTAAGATGTCGATTTTGCCATTATTCTTTTCTCTAATTATTCGCAGATGTTCTATGAGTGTGGAATGAAATCTCTCTATTGGTCCTTTAGATTGCGTACTATTAACTGTAGGTAACGTAATGAACTTTGACTTTATGCATGTCGAAAAATTCTTGAACTACGGAATTTTTTAGTTCTGTACCATTGTCCATGGTTACTAATGTTGGTAGTCCATGATGTGTCATGAATGTAATAAAGGCTTTAACTACTTCTAATCCTGAGAGTCCTGAAAGGGGATAAGCCTGACCATATTTTGAAAATGTGTCTATTATTGTAAGGTATTTTTGACCTTGGCTGGCGAATGTGTCAGCAAAAATTATTTCAAAAGGTTTTGAAGGGGTAGGTAGCTGTGATTGCTAATTTTTGATTTGGGGGATTACGGTCGTATTTATTCATTTGACAAATGTCACAACGGTTAATAAATTCTGTCAAGTCATTTTTCATTTTAGGCCAATAATATGTACGTTTAAGTCTGGTCTCTGTTTCTAGTATGCCTCGGTGGTTTGTTTTGCCTTCATGATAATTTCTTATCAGTGCATGTTGTCGATCTCTATCGATTACATCTTCTAGTAAAAAGTTACATTTTACTAGTTTATAGGCTGAATTTTTAAAAGTTTTTCTTAATATTTCGAGTATTTGAGGGAGGAATGTATCGTTTTTGAAATATATGGCGTGTGTGAATTTTGGATCAATATAGTTTTTGAATATACGTATTGTATCGTCAGCAATATTGTTTTTTGAAATTTGTACGTGAAGTCGTTTTTTGTTAGGGAAAATATTTTCTATTTTAGGTCTAACTGCAGAATGTAAAACAAAATCTATTATTACTTGATGATCGAACGAATTTAAAGATTTTTCTGAAATTGGCATACCTAATATTGGATCTTCGATACTAGAATGCACAGTATGTCCTTCGTCATTATTTTCATTTTCATTATCCTCGTTAATGATGGTTTCGTTTCCATTATCCTCGTTAATGACGGTTTCGTTTCCATTATCTTCATCAATTATATTTTCGTTGATCTCGTTTTCATCAACGTTTACGGCTACAGATTCGGTGTCAATATTGTTTCTGTCTGCATTATTTGAAAAACTTTCGTTAAATTTCCTCATGTGTTCAAAAAATTCATTACAGTGAATTTCTATGCGAGATAGTGCATCTGCATTGGTATTAAGTTTACCTTTTTTATATTCGATGGTATAGTCAAATTCTTGTAATTTTAGACGCCACCTCACAAGACGTGAGTTAGGTTCTTTTAATGACATAAGCCATTGTAAAGGTTTATGGTCGGTAATAATTTTGAACTTTCTACCAAATAAATAAGGTCTAAAATATTTTGTACAATGCACTATTGCGAGAAGTTCTTTTTCTATCGTGCTGTAATTTTGTTCAGATTGGTTTAGAGTCCTTGATGTATAAGCAACAGGCTTATCACATCCATTGGAAAGTTGTGAAAGTACTCCACCAATAGCTACGTTGCTAGCGTCAGTTGTTAGTATAAAGTCTTTTGTAAAGTCCGGATATTGTAATATCGGTTCGTTGGTAAGAAGGTCTTTGCAATTTTCAAAACATTTAATGAATTCTGGAGTATGTTCAATTTTAGCGTCTTTTTTCAAACATAATGTCAATGGTTTTGTAATTCGTGCAAAGTCTTTGATAAATCGTCTGTAATAACCTAATAAACCGAGAAAGCCTTTAATTTCGCGGGTAGTTTTTGGAATTGGATAATTTTTAATTGCAATGATTTTGTCTGGGTTAGGCTTTACACCTTCGTTTGTTACAATGTGTCCTAAATAGGCGGTTTCCTTTTTTAAAAATTCACATTTATCTAACTGTATTTTAAAATTGCTTTCTTTTAAACGTTTAAAAACTTTATCTAAATTTACCATGTGTTCTTGAAGAGAAGTCGAAAAAATTATTATGTCGTCGAGGTATACAAGACAAATTACATTTTGGAGTCCTCGTAAAACGTCGTCCATAACCCTTTGAAAGGTTGCAGGGGCGTTTTTAAGACCAAAAGGCATACGAACATATTCATAATGCCCATTTTCTACATTAAATGCGGTCTTAGGGATGTCATCTGGGTGCATCTCAATTTGATGAAAGCCGCTTGCTAGATCGAGGGTACTAAAATAGTTACATTTACCTAGCTTGTCTAGAATATCCGTTATATTAGGCAAGGGGTAACGATCATCGATGGTTTTTTCGTTGAGCTTGCGGTAGTCTACTACAATTCTCCACTTTTTCTTACCGGAGCTATCTGCTTTCTTGGGTACAACCCAAATAGGGGATGACCACGGTGAATTACTGGGTCTAATAATTTCTTGATCCAACATTGATTTAATTTGTTGTTCCACTTCTGGTTTATGAATAAATGGATATCTATACGATTTACTGTAAACGGGTAGCTCATCTTTAGTTTTTATTGAATGTTTTACTTGATTTGTGAAAGTCAGGGGTTGACCATCACTATGAAATAGACTAGAATATTTTTTACAAATTTTTAGGATGTTATTTTTTTCTTCGTCGTTCATGTGTGATGTACGAATTAATTGTTCTATGTCGGGTTTTCTGTCATTGTCAAAAGGTAATATTTCGGCATGATATAGTTCGTATTGATTATCATTGAGGGGTATTGTTTCAATTTTAGAGTCCAGGGTGAGAATAATTTCGTCATTGGTACGATTATAAATTTCTACAAAAGCAAATCCATTGTAAGATTTAGAGATCGTACTGGGTATTTCACAATTTTGAATAATTTGTTTAGGAATTAAAATGTCGCCTGAATTTTGAGAAACTGGAATTTTAGTTAAAACGCATGACAAAGGGTCTATTTTTTGTTTGAATATTGAAGAAATGTTTGATTCATGGTACTTAATCGATATACTGGCATATGGAGTATTTAATTTCGAGTTCTTAAAGTCTAAACTGGCTTTAAGTATTTTTAAATTGTCAAGACCAATAAGTCCGTCAAATTGTTTATGAAAGTCAAATAAGTAAAATTTCATACGATCATTTTGATTAAATTCAGAAAAGACAGGAATTTCAGCACAGAAGTTATGCTTGGAGGATTGAAAAACACCGGAAACAATAAATGGTTCATAATTTATATTATTTTTATAATAAAGTTTTGCTAATTTAGGGTTTAAAAATGATTTGGTGGAACCTGTGTCGATTAATAGTTTTAATTTTGGATTTGAAATTTCTATATACGGAAGTTCTTTTTTATTAGTTGAAATATTAACTTCGATTATGTCTTTTCGTTGGGGTTTTGTGTTTCTTGAAAATTTTGGTTTTGATCATCATTGTCGTATTCGTAATCTTGTTCGTCAAGAACTTGTTCTGTATCGTCGAAAAATTCTTGTTCTTCATAGGTTTCATGTTCAGTATTAAATAATTCTTCAGATGTAAAATTAGGTTTTTGGTTATTATTTTGAGAATGATTAATTCTAAATTGTGGTGTTGTCGTAACACTCATAGGTGTAGGTTTGGGTTGAACAGAATTTTTATTCGGTTTCCAAACGTTTGTAGGGGAGTTTCCAAAGGCTTGGTTATGTGTAGGAAATCTTTGAGTTGGAGGACGTTGATATCTTTGCATATTTATGGGTCCTCTCTGAAATTGGTAGTTATTTTGGGGTTGTGTGTTAGTATAAGATTGTTGAAAATCAAAGTTTGGTCTTTGAGATTGTTGGAAATTGAAATTTGGTCTTTGGGGTTGTTGATAATTAAAGTTTGATCTTTGGGGTTGTTGGAAGTTAAAGTTTGATCGTTGGGGTTGTTGGAAATTAAAATTTGATTTTTTTGGTTGGCTTGTATGGACATTAGCATGACTATTTCCTTTTTGATAATATTTAATATTATCTTCCTCTCTAATATATTGTACTGCTTGTTCTAAAGATTGGGGTCTCATAGCTCTAATTATAGGCCCTAAGGGTTCTCTTAAACCGGCTAAAAATGTTTTTAAAGCTTGTTTAGTAAAAAATTCACGTTTATATTCGCGTTCTTGTCCAACATGATGCAAATCTATATAATTACAAATCGTGTTTAACAAATGAATTACCTTTTCATGAAATTGATACGGTGATTCGTTTGATTTTTGCATAAGATTTACTAAATCTTGATTAAGACAATTTTCGTCTCTTTGATCCCCGAAATTCTGTATTAAAGTATTTTTTATTCTGGCCCAATCGTTGTGGCCTGATATGGCTATAATTTCTCCAGCCCTACCATCTAATTTACTTAAAATACCATTCAGAAGTAAATGGTTTTGAAAACAACCTGCCTCATCTCTATTCCAATAATGATTTAAAATTGTTTCACTAGCTTCAATAAATCTATGTAATTTTGTTATATCTCCATTAAATTGGGGAATTATACTTAAATTTTTAATGTCAAGAACGGGTGTTCGTTGATTTGTATTAGGTTGAGTCATTATTAAATTATTTTCAGATGTAATTACAATATTAGAAATATTACTTAAATTTTCGCTTACGTTTAAATTTGCAAAAGAACTTAAAATATCTAACTCTTCGTCGTTATTGTTTTCACTAATGGATTCAATAGGAGAAGAGGATTCTGACATGAACAAAAATAAATATCACTTACCACATCTATTTTCCTTTTTCGTCGATTGAATATCTTCGATAGAATTCAGATCACCAACACAATGGATAGTTCAAAAGTTTGAAACACCTTTTAATTTTTTAAAAGTTCGAATCACTTGTTCGAAATTATTTGGTACGATTTTCCGTTAAAGAGTAAAAACTCACGAATTTCCACGATGGATTTTCTACGAAAAATCCTACTGACTGCGCCACTTAAATGTTGTGTTTTCGAAAAAGGGGTTTTAAAAATAATTTTTATTATTTTACAAGTATAAAATATAATATAATATAAAATAGATCTTTTCTTTAGTATAGATTATGTCAGAATGAATTTATAATGAATAGAAATATAAAATGTAAAGTCTGTTTAAGATAACTTGAAAAGGCTGTGTTTGCAACTTCTGGTATCTGTTGCGGATGTTGCATCTTCTTACTGTATGGGTCTGCCAGTGGCGTACCTATAACTCTCGTTAATAAAATTTTATAATTTAAAAAAAAGCAAATTTTTACATGTAATTCATGTAATTAATATTTTTAGAAACAGACTGGACTTTTATGAATAATCGTACTAATGTAAATAGAGGGGTTAATAATTTTTACAATAAATTTTATGAAATATTTAATGATCATATTCCGGTCTATAAAAGTTATAAATGCAATTTTTTTTTAGTTCAATTCAATTATTATAAACATTCTTAAATTAAAAGAAAAATATAGAAAAAAATATAGGAAATATAAAAATAAGAATTAATTTAGTTTAATACTTTAAGGCAAATAATTAAACAATTATTTAAGAACGCTTATGACAATTTTATCCAGTATATACAATCCGATATTTCAAAAGATTCAAAAAAGTTTTGGTCCTTTGTACAAGCAAAAAAAGAACTTCAAGATTACCCGGAGAAATGACTTGACACACATGTATTTCATGACTCTCAGGAAATTGTCAATGTATTTGCATGTTTTTTTTAAAAGCCTTAATACAGTTCTTCATGAATTGAATGCGTCTAATCTTGATACATCTAACAATCAGTCCATTTCATTTTATCCTATCAAAGAACATGCGATAATTATGGCATCAAAGAAATTAAGTTAACCTCGGGTCAGATAATATTCCTTAATCTTTTGTTTAAGATTGGTGTTCTTATTATACCTCTATTATTTAATTATCCCTCCAAAAAGGTACGTTTCCTGATATCCGGAAAGAAGCAAAAGTGTATCCCATTTTTAAAAAAAGGTAACAAATCTTAAATTGAAAACTATGGACTTGTGTCTACACTGTGCAATTTCTCAAAAGTGTTCAAGATTGTCTTGTATAACCGAATATTCCCCGTTGTCCAACACCGTATATTACCAAATCAACATAGCTTCTTTAGCAAACGATCAACCATTTATCTCAGAGGTTTACGATGTTATTTATATAGACTTCTCAAGGCCTTTGACAAAGTGGACCACTACATACTATTAAAAAAATTGTTTAATTTTGGGTTTATGACTCAAACTATTAATTTCATAAGATCCTACCTAGAAAATCGGACGGGATTTGTCTGTTATAATGTTTTCTGCTCTGAGAAATCCTTGGTCAGCTCAGGAGTTCCCCAGAATTATTCTACTTATTTTAAATTTCATTAACGACATTTTTGCAACATTATTATGTCCTACTTTAGGTTTTGCAGATGATTTTAAATGATTTCTATTACTGATCTCAAAGATTGTATCTATTTTCAATCACAATTAATTAAACTAAGTCAGTGGTGTTATAATAGTGGACTCTACCTGAATGTTAATTAATGTAACGTAATCAGTTATACAAGGAAGCACAATTTCATTTAATTTGAATATGTGTGTAATGATATTACCCTAAATAGATGTAGTACCACAAAACGCTTAGAAGTTATTTTTGACGACAAATTATCATTTATTTGTTAATAACTTTGAAAAAATTATTTTGGTTTTCTTATCAGAAATTTTTAAATATTGGTTTAAAATCATTATATTATGGCTATATTCGGTCGAAAATGGAATATTAAGTATTAAGCCCTTTTGATGTGTATCATATAAGAAATATTGAACAGATGCAGGGGAAAAATTTTTAAAATTTTTAATTTTTAAAATTGACTGTTTATATCCTGAACGTGGATCTTTACTTATAAGAGCGTTTAAATATTGTCAGTTTATCGAAATTAAGTTACTGTGGAATAGATTTTTTTAACTCATACATCAAAAAATTGCTCCCTAAATGCTCCATTAGAATCCGCAATTGCTCCAGTAATTAATTATTTTTTAATTAATTATTTGCAATTAAAATTACGGAATTTATTTTTTCTGTATATAAACAAATAACAATTTTTTTGAAATTTTTTTCTTATTAAATGCTCCCGATGAGATCTTTTGATATACGTAGTGTGACTAACGAGTAACTCCCCTGAACGGTCTATCTAATTGGAAGAAATTTAAATAAATTTCAAAAAAATATAATTTGTTAAGATAACATAGAAAAAATAAATTCCGTAATTTTAATTGCTCGTAATTAATTAAAAAATTAACTACTTACTGGAGCAATTGCCGATTGTGAAAGAAAATTTAGAGAGCAATTTATTGATAAAAAAATAACTATAAACTGTAATTTGTTAAGATATAGAAAAAATAAATTTCGTAATTTCAATTCCAAATAATAAATTAAAAAATTAATTAATTACTGAAGCAATTGCGGATTCTAAGAAAGCATTTAGGAAGTAATTTATAGTTAAAAAAAACTGTAATTTGTTGAGATATAGAAAAAATATATTCCGTAATTTTAACTGCAAATAACTAATTAAAAAATTAATTAATTACTGCAGCAATTGCGGGTTCTACGTGAGCATTCAGGAAGCAATTTTTTTGATATATGAATGAAAAAATTCTATTAATATTTCACGCCAACTTGATTGTGTTTGTCAGTTTAGAAGCAAGACGGAATTGTGCCTCAATCATATTTCTGTTTAAATTAATTTATGGTGACATTGATTGTTGTAATATTTTTTATCAAAATAATAACATCCCTGTATGAAATTCATGATATAATATGTCTTAATCAGGTTAGACACACCTGAAACAAATTTATTGAAAAAAGTTACAATTACTGTAATGTGCAGTAATTGGAATATAATAGGTACCTAATCTTTGAAATTATTTTAAATAATATTTAAGCATTTTGTTAATTAAGTATGAAAGTATGTTTGTAGTAAGTATATGCTACCTTATATGTATTATATATTGTACCTATTGTAATTTTCACATTGTATTGTCCTGTAATTTCCTTGGGGTAAATAACTTCGGTTATATATCCAGTGCTCATCCTTCCATTTAAGGAAGTAAGGAAGATTGCAATAACTATCGGGGTATCACTGTTACGAGCAGAATTATCAGAATATATGGCCGACCTATAAAAGAAAGTATGCGAAGAATACCGTCCTTTTGAATCAGAAGAACAAAACGGATTCTGAGCAGGACGATCCACAGATATCCCAAATACTCGAGAAAAAAACACTGAGATCTCAATAAGTACATTTACTTTTAGTAGATTTAACAAAAGCATATGAAACCTGCAAGTTGCGAAATTGTGGGAAGTATTAGAGAAAACCAATATCAGCTTTACACTAGTCAACGCGATTAAAGATAAGTATAAGAACACAATATCAAAAATTAAAATAGAAAATAAGGTTTTCAGCACGAAGAGCTGTTCGCCAGTGGATGGGCATAGAACATCGAAAGAGCTGGGAAAGAACAGAAGGTAAAATACAGTCAAAGAGAATGCTGCAGACACCTACTGGTGCTATAGCGGCAGATGCCCTTGGGCTGAGGAGGAAAACCCTGCGGAAAGTGGTTGGCTCCATCAGCGGCCACTGGGTATTTCGCGGACACCTACATAAGATGGGAATTCAAGTTGAAAACCTCCTATGTAGAAAATGCGGTGAGGAGGAGGAAACAGCCTTCCACGTGATATTTATGTGCCCAGCCCTGCAAGGTCTGCGTGTGAGATCCCTTGATTTACCGACTGGAGATCAAAGGGAAGAACGGGAAACCATAGTCAAAAGAATCTCTTGGTTCATTAAGAACCTGGGATTTGACGAAGAATGAGGACCTGTGAATGAGGGTGCACAATAAGCTGTACTAGCTGCGATGCAATCCCATGGACTACCTCTAAGCCTGGCCCTCTTTAAAAAAAAAAAAAAAAGGTTTTCAGGTAACAAAAAGACTGAAACAAGGTTGTTGTTTATCTCCCATATTGTTCAACATATATATCGATGAAGCACTCAGGCACTGGAAAAAGGGATGGGGCTGTCTATTGGGGATCAAACGTTATATACGTTGCACAATGCAGATGACCAGGTAGTTATTGCACAAGACAAGGAAGACCTGGAGTATATGGCTAGAAAACTAATGAAAGAATACAAAAAATTGGCTACAAAGTAAATGTACAAAAAACGCAATATCTTTGCGTAGGAGGAGAAAACACTTTAGATGACCTCTACTTAGAAGATGGAAAAATTAAGAAATGTGATTAATGTATATATTTAAGGGTAAAACTAACAAAAACAGGCAGAAGTGATAAAGTCATAAAAGACAGAATAACCAAAGGGAAACAAGTTATAGGTGCATTGAATTCAGTAGGTACTGTGGCAAAAAAATATAAGACCGAAAACGAAAAAAGAATGTATAAAACAACATTAAAACCAGTAATCGTCTATGGCTCAGAAGTGTGGCTGTTATCCAAAATCTTAAAGGTAACCTATCCGCTGGGTGCGCGATGACAGCGGCACCTTGCGTTTACAATTACGGCGGACTTTGAAATATAAAATGGCTAACTGTCATTACGAAAAGTACGTAAACAAATAATTATTTCCAATGAAACATCGTAATTTATTAGTTTTCTACCCAAATGTATTGATCATGTAAATCTATAGCGTCGATAATAATATTTATCTTTTTTATTTTCCGTCTAAAATGTCAAAATCATTAAATTTTAGGTAGTATAGATGGGCTTTATCACGGCGGACTTCACATGATGTAATTAAAAAAATAAATAAATATAATCGATTATCGCATTATAGATGATAATAATATGATTATAATGCCGTTAATAATGCAGACGTTTTGTGTATTTTCAGTTAAACATGGCCAAATTAATAATTAAAACTGTTTTTTAAGCAATCACTTACGATATAACTTTCCAACCTCAAACAACCAACAAAGGTAAAGAATTAGTTTTGGCTTCACATGTGCAAGACGTAAAAATAAAACGTGATGCTTCCTACAACATAGGTATCTACTAAATATAGCAAATATTTAAAATGTTGCTTTTTAAGTTAGCTTATTAGCTTTTTCCTCTTGATAGCGATTATTCACTACTTTACACGTTGTTCTCGTTTCCGACTTTTTATGGAAATTTATAGAATTTCTGATCACTATTTTTGCCATTGTTGTTGCAGTTGACTGTACAGCAGGTTTCGTGACGAAGGTTTATTTACTTTTTAAATCGACGCATGGATAAGTGAAATACATGTAAAATTCTTAGTAAAAAGTAATTAATTGTCCGCCGTAAGTTCCTTTTTTAGCCACGGTGAGCGCTGCGATCGATTCGTGGTTCTCCCACCCTATCCTTCGCACCCAGCCCATTGGCAGTTAAAATGGATTGTTGGAGGAGAGCAGCGGAAATTAGAAGATGTCAAAAATGAGGACATAAGTAAACAAATGAAAGTACAAAGATCAATTATAGAAGACATCGAAAAACAACAACTAATATGATACGGACATGTTAGACCTATGGAAGAAGAAAGACTACAAAAAAAAATATTTGAATGGGTACCACCAGAAAAAGAAAACGAGGACGACCACCAACAACAAGGATGCAAGGAATTTCAAAAGGAATGTCAGCAAGAAATCTATCTGAAGAAGACTGGCAGAATAGACAGGTTTAGCGAATGAGAACCCAAAGGCGGCTTACGCTATGTCAATTTTCGAGGCGGTTTATTGGACGAAATTTTTATCCGTGGTTTGTCCATATTATAAAGACGAGTAGTATGCTTTTGTATTTGTTCCCGTAATAGATAAAAAAACCTATAGATATGGTTCATTTCCATTTCATTCAATAATTTTTTATTTTAAGAGGATACAAGGTTAAATAATGTCAGCAAGAAATCTATCTGAAGAAGACTGGCAGAATAGACAGGCTTAGCGAATGGGAACCCAAAGGCGGATTACGCTATGTTTATTCTCGAGGCGGTTTATTGGACGAAATTTGTATCCGTGGTTTGTCCATATTATAAAGACAAGCAGTATGCTTTTGTATTTGTTCCCCTAATAGATAAAAAAACCTATAGATATGGTTCATTTCCTTTTCATTCAATAATTTTTTATTTTAAGAGGATACAAGGTTAAATAATTGACAAAATTATTGATTATTAAGTTGTGCTTAAGGAGAGTTTATAATTAATATTTTTATTTGAAATTGTATTTTTTAAGTAAAATGTTTTTATGCATAAATAAAATACTTCAAAATGTTACCTTTATATAGCAAAATGAACTTGACGCATATTTAATATTAACAATAACAACAAATACAGTCAACGCCAATATTTGACAATTCTGGCATAAATAATTTCGTAAATTAAGACTAAGAATAATTTAATATTTAACTAGCGGCCGCCCGCGACTTCGTCCTCGTGGACTTTAGTTTTTTGCCACCGAGTTTCATACAAACTTGCAACCCCTATTTTCAACCGTTAGGCGTGGAATTTAAAAAATTCCTTTCTTAGTACACCACTACGTAATAAAATAAATGAACCCTTTAATTCTATCGACAGTGACAGGTCGGCCAGCAGCAGCGTGCTACTGCCTCACAGCTCCAGCGTGCTACTGCCTCACAGCTCCACACACCCAGCCCATTAATGCGCGCGTGGTATTAGACTATTATTATTTTAAAACTATAAAAACTTCTTATATATTGGTTGAAAAAATACTGTAAAGGGTAATTTTGTTCAAAAAGAAGTGCCTGTGATAAATAACTTATTTATTTGGATAAGGATCAAAGTTATAAAGTATTATTATTAATTAGGTTTAGTTTTTGCGGCTTCACTTTTGTTAAGCTTGTGTAAAAAATTAGGGCCTACAAAACTTCTTTGTACACAATATTCTTAACTAATCTGTTATTAGTAGCTAAAACTATCAAGCTACTGTGTGAACTTACTCGAGAGCAAGCAACATAAATCTGTCCAAGAGAGAAGAAATGTTCTCTCAAGTCAATACCTACAAATTTGAGAATTTGCCTTTGAGACCTGTTTATTGTATGACAAAGCAGACTTTTAGGGGAAACTCTAATCGTTTAAATTCGAACGGGATATTATTCGGTATCTAACCTATACTTAAACCAAACGAAAACAAAACAAGTGCCAAATACGGAGCAGAGTCTATAACCAAAACAACTAAACCGAAACAAAGCAAATGCAATCCAAAATATGCCAAGAAAAGAACAGCCAAAATCGTCAAATATAATCCGCTAGAAATATTTAGCTACCTATAGTATGTAGGTACTATAAGATACGGCGGCCACTCATCATTGGGTATATGTAAATCAGTGAAAACACAACGATAGCGCGTTTTAAAATACTACTAACGCTATCTATGGTCATCATTAAGAACTAAAAATTATTTTGTTCGTCTCAATTTATTCGTTTCATTAGGTACCAATAGGTTTAAACCAATATATTTACATCCTCCATCATCCCTTATTTTATACCCATAGGGTTGAATTTATTAAAATCTTATTTAAGCGGACTTCTTCATCGTAGTAGCTACAATCTTTAATTTCAGTTCAATCAGTCAAAAATCTAAGAAGATTTATACAAACTTTTATACCCTATGTTATCCCCTTAGAGGTGGAATTTATTAAAATCCTTTTTTAGGGGATGCATACGTCATAGTAGCTATATACAAGCAAAATCTCAGCCTGATCGGTTTAAAATTGACAAAGTTCCATACAAACTTTTATCCTCTATTTTGTACCCTTGGGGGTAAACGTTATCAAAATCCTTTCTTAGCGGATGCCTACGTCATAACATCTGCATGTCATATTTCAGCCCGATCCGTCCAGTGGTTTGGGCTGTGCGTTGATAGATCACTATGTCAGTCAGTCACCTTTGAGTTTTATATATTTAGATAGTCAAAATAAGTATTTAGCTAAAATGTGTCTTATAACTAAAAATTATCAGTCAATACATGTAAATTGCAAGTTTCAAGTTACAATGACTCACAACGGAAATTATATCAAAAAATTTTTAACAGAAACGTTTTTCTAATTATAAATTTGCGTTTCTAATTAATTGAAAAATTGTCTCTTAAGAAAACAACTACGAAATCGAGGAAACAGCATCAATTACAAAGCTACAAATTTATTAATTCAATATACACAACCAGAGACGTACAAAAATTATTTGTTTACATAAAAATAAACATTTATTTGGAATAAAAATTTTAACTGTATATACTGTTATTTCTCTCAATATTGTCACAAAAATCAACTACAAATTACTAAAACTAATGTGACAGTAGTTGAATTCAACAACTTTTGAATTTTTTTTTACAATGATAATTCATTAGAGATTATTTTTTGAGCAAAGAAATCTATAGGTAGCGTGTTACTTTTTTAAATAAAATAGCTAATAGCGCACAGCTATTTATTGCTAGCGTAAAAAAAATCTACTCGCTAGTTCTGACCCAACTTTTTTTTAGAATTTTATTAAATTAACTCCAAAATTTATAATATTAAATAGTATTAACTCAAAATACGAACTTACATGGGAAATGCTATTTTTTTGATAAAAGTCATACGAAGAACCCATAGATAGCAATATTTTCAGAAATAGCTCTAATTAGGAAAACTGTTTCAGCTTTTAGCAATCCATGGTCCTTCATACAGTAGGATTAAAATTTTAAAAATCACGGATACATTTATTTAAGTATGTTTAAGTATCTAGCTGAGCAGTGTAGATAAATTCTATGCATTTTATAAACGGTAAACGTTAGAGTTGTTTGTAAATTAATTTCCCTTTTTTTGTTGTAAAATAGACTGTTTAAATATTTTTGTTTCGTCGTTCTCCTAAAATCTTGACAATAAGGGATCAAACGAGAGGAGCTACATGTACTGTGTGCCGTGTACCTAATTAGTATGTAGTTAAATTAGGTCAAAAAACATAAAAAATAGTTCACTATTTTGATTATATGCAGTCCAATACAGAATCCGAACAATTTTATTAAATCATATATTTTGGTAAATTACCTTTTGCAATTTTGTCACGTATGATGATAGAGTTTTACCCTACATATATATTTATTAATTTTATATTTTATTAATTGTTTTGCATTACATTTAACTAGAAGAAACTCAGAACGTTAGATCCTTAGGTAAACTTGGATAGTTTAATTTTTATTTCCGAGTTAAATATGAATTGGTTATAAAAGAGCGTCGCTGAGGTCATACACGAAGAGTACGAAGTCTGAGGTTGCCTATGTGAGTGACGCTTTGAAGTAATCCAAAATAGACTCTTGGATTTTGGCAGTTGTGACTTTTGACGTATTTCCGTAAGTGTGGCATGCCACCATATAGTTTATTTGGTAATATTAGTTATGATAAATGTATTTAGTTACTTTTTATTTATACAATTTATTATTAATTGTAATCGATTGTTTATATATACATATAAGAAAATCTGTTTGTTGTCCAGCTTCAACGTAAAAAGTACTGGATAGATTTTAAAGAATTTTTTTTAGTTATATAGCTATTACTCCTTTTTAACATTTCAGCTATAATTTATAATTTTTAATTTGTTATAATTAAAATCATATAATATTGATGTGTACTTATTGTTCCCTATAATGGCATCAAACTTGGATGACGTTTAATGACAGATTTAAAATTTTTACTTTTTAGTACTGTTATTTTAATTAAATCATTGTATTTTAATTTCTATAAATATCAGATTCTGTACCCAAAAGGTAGTTGCCATTAAGAAATACTAAAACACTAGATTTTACGATAGTCTAATTGCTACCGTCTTCGCTTATCATGCGGCAGTGCCTAGATTTGAATCCTTCTGCAGGCAACTTCTTTTTTGTTCGATATTGATAACGGTGACAGGTAGACGTTCCCGTGTAACAAACATGACAATTTTGACATTTTTATAGATTTACAGAAAAAAGAAAACTAAAATATCCTTACTTAATTAAGTACTATAACGTTACCGTAAGTTTGTGCAAATAATATTTCATAGATTTAAACGAGCAATTCTTAATTAATTAAGTACTATGACATCGTAAGGTGGTGCACTTGATATCTCATACATTTAAACGAGCAATTCTTACTAAATTAAGTACTATGACGCCACTGAAGGGTGGCGCAGTTGATATATAATATATTTATTCGATAAATTGCAAATTAAAACAAATAAAAAGAAATAAAAACCTGGAAACTAACGAGAAAATATGCTGAAAGCGACAAAACAAAAAGAATAACAACAATAAACATAACAGACAACATCGAAAAAATTTGAAAAAATTGAAAATGAGACACCAGTGTTAGGCGGTACGAAGTTTGCAGGGTAAGCTAGTTTATTAATATATTTGTTGATTATTTTATATTGTTTATCTCATCTTTCATTTGATTAGGTTACTGCCTTTAACAGGATACCTACCAGGTAATTAGATAACCACGACCTGGATGGGATATGTGTCACTATTACAGCTACTCCTCATCCCAAACCACTAGGGCACACGGAATTCCCCCCCCCCAAGCGTGTCAATCTTTTGTAGAGAACGTAACAAATAATAGGCTAAAGGTTTAAAATCTGGAGAACATGTGGTAGTATATGCAATGCAAGCTAAAAAAGCTTTTTGTGAGTTATCAGGCTTGTATAATCGTGGTAAAACACTATACTTTTTATTTGATCAATTCAGGTCTTCTCTGTCTGAAATAATCGTCCTATTGTCCGGTAGAAAAATAAAAAAAATAGCTTAAAATTTCATTAAATGAATATTTTTTTCATCGAAGTAGTTTTGACAAGTTGATCTTTTTAACGCCATAATATCGTGGGCTTAACATTTTTGTAAACAACCCGTTTCTCGTCCCAGTAATGATTTCGTCTAAAAATGGATCGTTTTCTTGACGTTTTAGAGGTAAAGTATAGTCAATACGTCGAGCAAATTTAGTTCCATAAGAGAAATAAAACCTCTCAGGAATCTCACGAGTTGTTATTTGGTGGCTTGCATCTATCAATGTCTTTATTTTGTTTTTCTCTTTTTCATTCATATTACGTAACTTTCACCTTATTAAAAATGCTTTCGATTTCAAATCTTTGATAGAACACCAAAGAAACTTATCCAAAAACTCATTTTTTTAAACAAGCCTGTCTCAATCAGCTGTTAAAAAAAAATGAGAGGTGTCAAGGGACACCCGGATGGAACGAAGTTCCTTTCGATTAATTAGTGAAGGAATTGTAATTTGTAAACACAACAGAGAGTTTGTACATACATAAGCATTTATTATCATCTGTATAAAATCTCTACTTACTTAACTCTATCAGCAATATCCGGAACTTGTGCAGAAACATTGTCAGGATACATTATTGTTTTTATTTTCTATTATTTTAATATTTATTATCTACAAAAAACCTGTATAAACTTAATAAAGTCGCGACACTACTACATTGTTCAAAGCAAAATAGAAAAAAAAATAGTAAATCCATTATTTTCAACAGTTCGTTTCTTTTAACAAAAGTGTCCATTTATACCATACCAGAGGATTAGAGGATATACATCTACCTAGAATTACTTTTTATTTCAATTTAATTTAAAACAGGAATTAACAATTTAATACAAAATTTTAAAATTAAAATATTTGACAGTAACTGACAGTTAAGCTAATTTAACGTAGGTACCTAACTAGTCAAGTTAAGAACTATTTTTGAAATGTTTATGAATTTATTGATTTATAAAAACAGGATAAAATAAAATATAATACTATTATAGGTACTTATTTTTTTCTACAGTATTTTCTTTTAATTTAAATTAGTGTCTTTTTAATTGTACTTTTATTAGTATTTATTATATTAGGGTTTCCTATTTAAATAAAGATAGGTATATCTATCTATGAGAGAGAGAGAGAGACAACATGCGTATGTCGTGTCGTGACAAATTTTGGTATGAATTTTTTTTGGCTAGCTCCTAGCGTCAGTCGTAACTGTCCGTAACGCCCGAAAGGGAACTTCGTTCCAATAAATGTAATAATTATGTGGTTTAATTAAATTAGGTCCATGTTGAGAAAAAAACGAAATGACTTTTCGAACACACAAAATTTTTTATAATTGTTTGTGGATAAATAATAAAATAAACATAAATATCTAAAAATCTGAATTATTTATTTTTTATTAATGAGTGATTTCTAATTCTATTTGACATGTTAGAAGTATAGCGGTAGTACTTTTGTAATCTCTCTAAATTAGTAATTATACTCTAATTAATTACATGTTTTTGAAATTTTTTAATAATTTAATAATGACAGACACATTTTCCATAGACAGATATGTTTTACTGTCCGGAACATAACCACTCTTTTCTTATTTTAAAAAAAATACATAATTAAATATGACCGATAATGTAATTTAAACGTATAACATAAAGATAAATAAAAGTAACAAGATGTTAATATCCTAATTTATCTAATTTAAAAATCACATGATTTTTCTGGTAAATTAAAACTTCTTAATAAACAGTTGCCTGAATTTAAACTGATTAACTAAAGAATATCTTTTAAGTTCACACTTAGTCACGAAAAATATTGTTACTTCTATGATGACTTTAACAAAATTAACAACTTCCGTAATTATTATTTTGTTTGAACTTGACTTACTGAATTTTCTCTTCCAGTTTAAGATTAAACTCCGAATAAAAAAAGTAATCTTCGCGATTAGCAAAATGTACCAAAATACGTAAATGTAGCTGTGTTGTGGTAGTAACTCAATTTAAACAAAATGAATTTACCATGGAATTTAATTTTTAATACCTTGTAAGTAATCCAAAAATATATTAATTAAATCAAGTAAAAAATATTAAACTCTTAAATCCAATTAATTTTTTTAGGATACTTTTAGCTGCAAAATCAAAAGCATCCGTTCCTAAACCTAGGAATCCTGATGCTCAAAACAAAAGTAAAAGTATTATCCCTGAGAATTATATCAAAGGTAAAATGTATTGTTTTAATAACACCAAGGTAATGTATAATAAAAAACATATTTCTTTAGAAATACGTCCACCGACCATGGAAGGTAAACCGATTGAAGTTGATTTCAGTATACGTGTGATGGATATTAATTCGATAAACGTGGAAGATATGGATTTTCGGTAATTTAAAATGGCATTAAAGTCCTTAGATGCCCCAACAGTGTATACCTAAGCCATACTCTAACATTTTCTCATACGGTATCTGACTAAGCTTTCTCAACTAAAATTATTTTAAAATTGGTATCCAAATTGTACCAAAAAATTCTTTAAAAACGAGTTTTCCATGACGTCAATCTAATATAATTTTAAATCGGAATAAAAGCACAAAGCGTTCCACATAAAAATTTATTAAAAAAGGTAACGTGACAACTGGTTTCGCTCAAACGAGCATCTTCAGGCTACATAATATAAAAAGAAGAAACACTCAGCGTATATAAATTTAAAAGTAAATTTAAAGAAAATTGAGATCACCAAAAACGGTGGAGTCAGTAATTCAAGCATAATAATAAAAAAAATTAAAAATTCAAAAAAGAGCACATGGAACACAAACATAGGTTATTGTAAAATTAAGAAAATTAAAAAATTACCTAAATTAAATAATAAAAATTGGGTGTGACCCCAAAAAACAGAAACCAAAAGCAATAAGCTGGGACATCTTGCTGCATTAGACGGAATAAGTCTTATTCCTCATACAACCCTCTCAGTTTAATGCTTTTTTAAAAGTTTGTCTAATTTTGATGAAGGTTCTTTAAACTGATATTCTTATTAGTAGGCTGATATTTTACATTTTAAGCTTTCTTCTATAAACTACTTTTATTGAATAATAATAGGAAACACAATTGTTATATAATTTTAGTATGGATATGTTTTTAAAACAAGAATGGGAAGATGCAAGAATCAAAATTCCAGAAGAAATGTTCGATTACGGAGACGATTCTGTGACTTTACCGTCACAATTTTTTGATAATCTTTGGCAACCGGATTTATATTTTCTCAATTCTAAAGTAGTGGGTAGGTAACTTTTATAATCAAAATTTAAGGAGTATATGTAATGTTAGTCGTAATATCTTTTAGAAATTGCAACTCTAACTCATAAGTTTTCTTCAGTTACATTGTTTAAGAATAAAACTATCAGATATGCAGCAAGGATGCATGCCATAGTGGCTTGTCAAATGGAGTTCTATCATTATCCTATGGATACTCAAATTTGTCCAATAGCTGTTGAAAGTTGTAAGTTTTTATATTCTAGGTGCGACAAAAAAATAATACCACTGACTTTAAATTAATGAAACTTTTAATATTGTGAAAATTAATTTTCTTTCGTTCTAAGTAGTTTCCTTGGGCAGTTACACATCGATGGAAACGTTATTCCCATTGTTTGTAGCAAGGCTGGAAGTATAAAATCGGTGTGTGTCTTAAGCCTATCTGCTACACTCTTTTGGATGTTTTCTAAAGTCCTGAAATGACGTCCTTTAAGGACATTTTTCAGTTAAGGAAAAGTCATAGAAACTGAGATAATGTAAATAGGGTACTGGGAAACCACAGGAATGGTATTCAGGTCAAAAATGCTGTTCCAGGACTTTTTATAGAAATCTTGGAGATTGTAGATTATAAGTGGGGTAGATTGAAACAACGCTCTAAGAAGACATACTTATGTTGTTGGCGAACGATTACTGTGATGCAGATACAGATAATATGTTTAGCCGTTTTATCTAGATACTTACAGAATCTGCATGTTCCACTGCCCATTTTGTCCATTTAACAGAAATGGTACCTCAGTGGGCTGTGTCTTGTAAGAATTCTTGCGATTACTCTCGGTTTAGTGAAGCGCTGTGAAATTACTTGTTTTTAAAAACTTGGATGACCCATTAACTTGCAAAAACAAATTCTGTGTAGATAAATCTGTCAAAAAACAAATCAGCATTGATTTGATTTTTGATTCAATTTTGGTAAAGGAGAGACTGCAGCGTGCCACTCCTCACTTTGCCTCTTGGTCTCAGGATTGTATTCAAAAATCCATGATTCACATGTGACCTAAAAAATTCTTGCACATTGGTGATTTTGTTAAGAAGATAATGGCACTTGTTTTTTTTTCGAATGTCTTTCTGCTAATTTTTGGGTTTTGGCACCATTTTAGTATAAAACTTTCCTATAAGCAAAAATGTTAAGTTAGAATCTGTTTAAATGTAATTGTTTTATAAATGTTGAATGAAAGTCGTATATTATAAGAGTGTCTTGTATTCGTCGGTTTTCGTAGTTGAAGGACTCTCTGAACGGTGTTTATCTTCAACGTGTTCTCTGTCTCCCAAAAATAATTTGTGCCAGCGGAAAATATAAGTTCGAGATAAAAAATATTTCTCATAGAGCTGTTTTAACTTTTTACACGTAACACGTCTCCAATCTTAACACAAAAGTTAATAACACAAAATTCTGATGTCCATTTTGCGTGACGTACGATTAAAACAGAACTTTTACTTAAGAGTAGTTAGAAAAACCACTTAGCAAAAGAAAATAGTTAAAACCATAAAATCGCAAGGTTAAAATTCACACCGAGCTAAGGGGGTTACTGACACACGTGCTCTATCAAGGACAAAATTACAGCGTTTCTAGTTCTTTCTAGTCTCGTTACTTTTTTAATACCTCGTATGGATAATATTATATAATATTAACTATATTTAGTGATTCTGATAATAATCATCACTTTTAGGATTTCGAAAAATAGTTGGAAAACAATTTAAACGCACATAATATATTATTTAGACAATATAACATTTCTTATTAAATGTATTCTTTTAGTTTCGTATAATAACAATAAAATGTTACTTAAATGGCATGGACCCGGAGTAACTATTATACCAGAACTTAAACTTCTACAATATAATATTCTTCCATTAATTCTAGAGGAAAATCATGCTTATACAATTGAAAAAAATGGTAATACTAACCAATTTTAAAACGTGTTAAGATTCATTTTTACTATTGTAGGTAATTTCTCACGTCTACTTGTATACTTTCGATTTGAACGACAAATTGGCCATCATTTAATTCAAACTTTTGCGCCATCAACTTTAGTAGTGGTACTCTCTTGGTTCAGTTTTTGGTTAGAACTTGATGCAATTCCTGCTAGAGTCACTTTATTAGTAACATGCTTACTTACATTAGTTACAATGTTTACTGGCCTTAGATCGGATATACCGGCAGTAGCTTATATAAAAGTAAGTTTTTCTAAAAAAAATCTGCTCTTTTAATTACTTAATTCTTTTCAGGAATCTCTCATACGAACATTAGTTGCCTGTTTTTACGTGATATATCATTTCTTGCAGTTCTTTTAGCGTGTAAAGATAATCTATCTGATTTATCTGAACAGTTTAATACTCCTTTACAACCAATCGTAAAACTTCTTCTTTAATCTCATAATTTTTTAACAATTTTTTTGGACTTCACACTCTCTATCTCCTCTTAAGTATAATTTTATTAACGCATATACACCTTAGTTTCCAGTTTTTTCGGTTTATTACTTATTTTAGAGATTTTCTTTTATTACTGGTCAACCTTTTAAATCCAAACCGGCAATCTTTCTTAGTTATGAAGTTTTTTATGTATACAGACATTTTTTATTAATCTTTTTTCTTTGCTTTTCCTCTCCAGGAATTATTTGTACACATTACTTTTATTCATAGACTTTTATTTTTTAACTTCTATTCAAGTCTTCAGTATATACATTCTACTACTGTTTGTATGAATAATTAGACAATTTCTACTTTTGTCCTATTTTTTTTTTAATTTTTGTAAAGTTTATTACTTTTAGACAATTTCTTGCATTTATTTTTACATCTCTGCCTAAAAATCAAGTTCGTTATTTATATTTTCATGAATATACCACTTAATCTACTGTTTTTACTTTCGTAGGTTTATTTTTTCCTGAGTTGACTTTTTCTTTTGGACTTTTCAATATTCATATTTTCATATTTTCGCCCAGGTTTACGTAATTTATTGTTCAATTTACTACCCTTTTGCTATGAAACTTTTTAGAATGTCGTTTCTATTTTTTAAATAGTTGACTACCTACTTATTTTGCAAATAAAATAGATCTTTCTTAATACTTTTACGGAAATATTATCAAAATTTTTTTACACATTTTTTCATATCGACTTGTGCTCTTTTAAACTTTTTTAAAAATTTTAGTTTTATTTACTTAAATCATCTGAATTTTGCCTACCAAAAAAGTTTCTCTTTTTTACATCTTTATGGATTCTTTTTAATCCTTGTATAATTAAGAACTACTTAGATTTCTTGACACTGTCTATCGCTCAATCGACGCTACATGTTATTTTTCTGCTTTATCCGCAAATTTATTCCGTTTAATAAAGATCATATGGTAAGTGCTCTCTGTCAAGAAATTTTGACTGGGCAAACGGTTAAGGGCACTCAAAAAATACGGGTCTCTTTTCTGTTTTTATCTATTTAAACAGTTTTCAACATCGTAAAACGGTTTCACACTGAACTAGCATTTGTAAGAGTCCCTTTTTACTTCTAAAACAGTTCATTTTGAACATCTACAAATTATTTTAAACATTGTCTTTAGAATTTTTTTCCAGGTTTTTTTAGTTCGTTCTAAAATTTTGAACGTTCCCTACAATTTTTACCCGACTGAAGGAGGGTTATTACGTGTTTTTTGTACATTGTACACTATTCCAGATTGTATATAATATGCTACTCACTCTATACATTTTTCAAATCTAATTCTTTATTCACATTTCTAGGAACTATTCCATTTATTGTTTTCACTTTATAAATTTTTGTTCAATCCTTTTATAGTTTACTGGTTCTTCTAGATTTCTTTATTTTTTAACGTCCAATAATGGATAATCATTTTTCCAAAAACCTTCAATTGTTCCTTTCTAATTTGTTTGTAGTGTTTCTGGTACTCTCTTTTGTTATGCAATTTACTACTAACTAAACAAATCTGGTTCTACCTATATTCAGATCTCCAACTACTTTTTTATAATTTATTTCACTGATTTTTTATGGCTTCAACTTTTTTTAATAATATTAAGTTTTAATTGTTATCCAAAAATTTTTAGGCATTAGACTTATGGATGGCTGGATGCATGATATCAGTTTTTGCTGCTTTAGGAGAATTCGTTATTGTCAAAGTTTTGTATGGAAAATATAATGCTATGAAAGCAAAGGAATCAAAAATAGTTAATGTAAGTAAAAACTGTCTTTTGTTTTTCTGTGAGATTTGTCTCTATCGTTCCATTTCATTTCTATTTTTACATACTTTATGAATTTTAAGTAGTAGATGTGGTATGTTACTATGAAATTATCAATGATAAATATATTAAAATTTTCATTCACCTGAGAGTATTGAGTAGCGTGAATTAAACCAAAAGCAATAAAGTCATGAGAATTATCATCCGCTATTTTTATTCATTGATTGTCAGTTGTCAACTTCTTGTTATTGTTAGGTAGTTTTTAATAATTTTGTAATAAAAGGATAATTGTCTTTTGTCTAGTCTCAGAGGGACATCTGCAAGTATTATATTTCAGCTTAAAAGTTACCGGTACAAAGATCGTTATCTGCTTCGGTAGGTTAAAAGTGACGAAAAAGAAATTTGGATTTACTAATATAATTAAATTTAATTAGCTTAATACCGCCCTGTGTTTGACAATACCTTTTTAATTAAACGAATATGCGAATAAATTCTTGCAATAGTTTTATAGCAGATAATTTTTTCGTATTACGCATGTCTCTGTTGAGAAGAAATCATTTCCTTGACTTTAAAAACTTGTCTTTGTCTCTTATAATATTGACTTTTGTCAAATATCGGCGCATATGAATGTTGTGAAGAAACTTTTTTGATATCAGAAAAAATACAGGGCTAATCAAGACGGCCCTTTCTTTTACCTGTGGACAACATTCATCCGGAAACTTCTTCCACCGAAAAGCAACTGTGAACATTGAATTTCTTGACCAGGCGCCTCCTTATTGAAGTAAAACTTCTTTAGTCGCGACTAGGGGTAACTCAGTAATTCTAACGGACGTGACGTCATTCTAATGTACCGCGTACCAGAAACAAAACCTGATACAAAATACCTAACACGATTCCGCCTACTATATTAAATAAAATTAAATCTGTAATTGTATGAATTTACAGCTTGTCAACCAAAATACATTGGTGGTAAATAGTTTAAATTTGTGTATAAAGTGTTTGTTTTAAATATGAATAAACAAAGTGGATTTATCAATGAAGAAAGTGATGAAAAAATATTGAATGAAAATGAGTGAGTACCTACTCTATATGCATACATTTTATTTTTGGTGTGTAATTACACTATTTATACCTAATTATTTATACCTAGCTATTTTCGTTTTATAGACTTGAAGAGCTAAAAAGAAAAAGAAATTGTGAACGTCAAAGGGCATATTATCAGCGCCAGAAAGATTTGAAAAAAAATGAAAATGAAAAAAAGACGAGACAGCGACATTCATTATGATTTGATTAAGTAAGTTTATATAACATACATACATATTATGATAGTAAATAATTGTTTATAGGGAAGCTTTACGTTAAGTAAAGAAGCATGTTGCACGTTTTTGTTCATAAAATAATAATATTCAAAATGTTTTAACACTTGCTTATACTTATTTTAGGTTTGGTTAGGTAGCCATAAAGGCCATTAAACCACTAGTCAGGATGGCTGATCTTATACCAGCAATAACAGATCCTTCGTAGAAATGAAGAAAACAAACCCAACTCAGGTTTTTAAATTTTATGGAATATGCTATAAAATGCTACAAAATGAAATGGTTATCTAACTATCGAAGGCTCTTGTGTTGTGTTGTATTACAAAAAGGTAGATACAGCTACAAAATAACATATTCTAAACGTAATGTGTGTATATTTTTAATATTGTTTGCCTATTATTGAAGCAAAACTTCTTTAGGCGCGACTAGGGGTAACTCTAACGTTAGATTCTGATGGAAGTAACGGTGTGATTTCAGCTATGGGAGGAGCTTAAATTTTCAAAATTTATTTATGAAATTTTCAAAATTTTCAAACGGTTTCAAATACATTAATGGTAAACGAATAATTACAGAAAACTGTATCATTGTCATATTTAATAAAGCGTGTTTGTCAATAGATGGCTAAGAATAATATAATTTCATTCTCAAACGCTTTACAAGTTTTTGAAAATTTCTTTATTGAAAGATATATAAGGATTACGATTTTAGTTCAGTCTTTAGTCAGTGATTATGCTTTACAGCTCGCTGACGGATAACATATACCTTATACTGACGAGGTGCAAAAACACCGAAACCGGTCTATAAGTTGTGTTGTCCCTTCTAACTGCAAACTAGAATGGTTGGGTTAAGTTATCTTGTAGATATTCCAACCCCGTTTGACTTTGAAGTATAATCCAATATCCGTTGGGGCATATAGCCCAGGAAGTAGTTGTTTCTTCTTAGTTGAACGGTCATTGCCTTTGAAATTTTCAAAAACTTGTAAAGCGTTTGAGAATGAAATTATATTATTCTTAGCCATCTACATTAATGGTATTTAGAGAGTAAAATCTATGTTTCACATTTTAGTTATCATAAACCTATTATTTCATATATAAAAAATAATGATAACTTTCAAATTCCTATTTCTAATGAATAATATAAATATAACATCTCATTTTTTGTAAAGTATATAGACAATAAATATAATTGAATTGTAATTAAATATTTATTTTCCGATACGGACGTCAAAAAGTTTTACTTCAATCGCGCGTAAAGGTTACACGCACACTCTTTTTTTTCGAAACTTTATTTTTCGAAATTTACGAGCTGGAGCAGGCCTTCAGATAGGAAAGCCGTGGATACGCTTTTTTGCTGGAAATTTGAAATAAAAAGATTTTTGTATATCTGTGAGAGTTAAATAATATTTGTGTTTTTTTAAACAATTTAAACCAACCGTATAGAGATTCCGAATTTAATTGCGACCCTGAGCTGGCGTAGATAACTGAGTTTTTGTAATTAAAATATTAAAATATAATATCTGTAAAGTGAAGAAATCATAAATTCAGTACCATCCACTGACTTCTATTTGTCCTTGTCTTATTTTTTGTATCATAAAAATAATAAAACTCTTAATTTTAGCAGAATAATAACCGCCAATTTAACACCAAGAATCACAAGAGATTGTTGGTTGACAGACAGTAAAAACCCTTTGTGTGCCGATACTGCCGATGGGTCTACGGAGGAACCACAAACGAAAAAATTAATTCCTACCCGACCAGTTCGCGCTTACCAAAACCACATTAATTTCTCTCCAGCATCACGTGTGTCTGTGGAAGTACCCAGCTATCGTTGTTTCATTCAGCATCACACGTGCGCAGTGTTTGTTTATTGATAAGATTCCATCTGATAATGAGTCCATCGTACATGATGAGGACAGCGAGAACGAAGATATTACAGAGGAAAATAATAATCTATCCGAAAAAGTTATGAAGGCTAAGTCAGAATCGGAAAATGACTACCGCTATCCATTTTTGTATCACGTCGCCGGCTGTTAAGGCGGGAGAGACGCGAGTTCTGCAAAAAGCTATTTGGATAAAATCGGTAAAAAACTCGGTACAACAAACAGCGTTTTTGGAGTCGTCAGTGCCAAATACTCTTGTCCATGTAGGAAATATATGTTTTTTTTATCTCTCTAGTTATTTTTGAGCATATAGTATTCCAAACAAATTTGTATTGCACCAAAAAAAAAGAAAGAAATCAAATGCTTGATTAACATCAACTTCCTATTGTGCAAATTATTTAGAATTTATGATAGGATTGTTGTCGAAAAAAGCAGAAACCTATTACTACCACGCCACGTGAGTTCCAGGCCAAAAAGTGTGCATGCTTCGTTATGAACAAGAATCACACTTAAGTCACCTCATATATATCACAGCACGTCAGAGCCCTCACGTGTAAATTCATGTTGTTTTCTGAGCACATACTTTGCCTACGTGACCAGTTTAAATAAATAGACAGTATAGACATTAAAGTAAAGAGGACGAAACAATTGTGTGATATGAAGGTAGCAGATTTGCGTCGCGATCTTGAAGAGAGGGATCTAGATACCATCGGCAAGAAATATGATCTAGGCAAGCGTCTGGAAGAGGCCCTATAAACAGAATCAAGAAACATACCTATTTATGGTAAGGTACGTAAGGTATCTTCAATGAACAATAAAGTCTTTACCCAAATAGCCTCATTAGAAAGTAAAGTCTCTTCTGAAATTTCTTTATCAATCTCGTCACTTGATAATAAAGTTTCTGGGATAGTTTCATCAATAAAGAATGGAGTTTCTGTCGAGATAGTGTCGTTAGAAAGTTAGGTTTCTTCTAAAATTTTAGCCCCAGTAGGTAAAGTACCTTCTGAAATTTTTTCATCGATCAGAGGAAATGGAGAAAACCGAACGATGAGTCTGCGACGTTACAGCAGATGCATCGTCGATAAAGATAGAAAAAAAAACTTAATACTGCTTGAATTAAATGTCCCACCTTTGATGGTAAAACCTTATGGGCCAACTTCCTTAAGCAGTTTAAAACAGCAACCAAATCGAATAATTGGCCAGAGAAAGAAAAAGATTTTAACCTGACAATTGCGCTTAAGGGAGAAGCTTTGGATGTCCTCCAGACCATACCTGTGGAAGAGACCGACAACTACCAGCAGCTAAGGTAAAGATTACACTTGCAATATAGCCACGGGTAGGTTCCTAAAACACGTCTATCAATCACATTTAAATAATCGTCGACAAAGACGAGACACTGTAATATTTTGAAGTAGGCATTGCCAGATTGGTAAGATTTGGATATCCAGAAGTACCAGAAAACATTATGGAATGTCTGGCCGTTCAGAAATTTATCAATGAGCTCCGTGACCAAGAAATGCAGATAACTCTACGCCTAGCCCGACACAAAACACTAGCTGATGTATTGTGTGCTGCTCTAAAATATAAAGCTGCCACACAGGCCTCTAGGTGTCATGGGAAAGTAAGAAATATATCGGAACAAAAAGAGAACAACAAATTTGATCAAATTATAAGTCTACTAAAAGGAAAAATTGCAGAAAAAAATGTCATCACATGTTGGAACTGTGACGAAATGGGGCATGAAAGAAGCTCATGTAAACGGTCCAGAGTCACTTCCTACCAATATAACAGCCAGCAGAAAAACCAGAACATGTCGACCGTATTGAGAACAACTGCAGTAAACGACAAATGGGCTCCCTCCAAAATCAGGGAAGAGCAAGAAAACCAACTGGATGGCAGGAAGTGTCAAGGTTCTCTCCAGTATTAAAATTATACTGGGCGCAATGGGATTCGTTTATCGTAGAAAAAGGCCTGCTGAAACGAGTGATAGAGAGTAATGAAGACAATTGGTTATTCCAAAGACCAGAGTAGCAGAAGCTCTGGGCCACTTACACGACGGTTCTTTAGGAGGACATATTGACGTCAAAAAGACCCTTCAGAAAGTCCGTTAAAGGTTCAACTGGATGAACTGTTCTAACGCAGTGAAGGTTTGGTGTAAGAAATGTACCACCTGCGCCACTAGTAACGGACCAGAACAACGTTCGCAGTTTATTTGAAAGTGAACAGACACATAATACGATCATAGAGATAAAAAGACTCGAAATCGACATTCTGGGTATTAGCGAGATGCGTTGGCCAGGAACAGGATCGATGACAATAGAAGATTACGACATCTACTACTTCGGTAATGACGATACGCGACATTGGAATGGCGTTGGTTTCCTAGTAAAGAGTGACATAAGCGCATCCATAAAGAGTTTTACTCCCATCTCGAACAGAGTCTGCATCTTACAGCTGAATACAACTCCTATAGCAATTAATCTTATACAGGTCTATGCCCACACATGTGATAGTTCTGACGACGAATTAGAAACTTTTTACACCCACATCAAAACGGCATTAGAATTAACAAAAACATCAGAAGTTAATATAATCATGGGTGACTTTAACACGAAGGTGAGCAGGGGTCAAACAGAGGACATTGTGGAAGATTATGGATTGGGTATACCAAACGACCGAGGCGACCGACTAGTACAATTTTATCAGAAAGAAAACTTAATTATAAGCAATACACAATTCAAACAGCACCCAAGGCGTCTGTAATATATACATGGATCTCTAATGCAGACAGAACATCCTTATGAATGAGCAAAAGCAAGTTCTTAATAGCACAGAAGAACAACTGCAGGAATGGAAGAGATTATTGAAAATTTCTTTACTGATAATAGAAGCGTCTCAAACGATATTACTACACAGGACGGAATAGATATCACTAAAGCAGATTAGGCAGTCTTCAACGGGTAGGCAACATTTTTTTCCGCATAATGATGGTTAGTCGGGCGGTAGGAAATCTTCCGCCATTTTTCTACTTCTGGCTCTTTAACTGCATCGGACGTCTACAGCCTTGCTTGCTGGCTCGTCATTTGTTGTGATAACTGGGAAAGTTGTTACTTCTGTTTCTCTTGTTTGCTCGTCATTCGTTGTGATAGCTGGAAAAGTTGTTGCGTCTGTTCCTTTTATTGGCTCGTTATTCGTTGCGACAGCTAGGAAAGTCGTTGCGTCTTTTCAGAAATTGATTTTTAAACCGGATCTTCGAACTCCACAGCGTCAGGGTCCAAAATATTACTTACGTAGTATTCACGGAGCTTACTCAACAATAAGGATTTGCACCCAGTAGTTTCCACCGTTAATTCTTCAAACTCCCTTCTGAGCTTAGCCACCAATAGATCATTAAGGTTCTTTCCAGGCATTCTTGTATCTTCTACCTACACCTGACACCCAATTAAAACACTTGGGGGACTTTAACACAATTTATTTACCAAAATTTTAACAAAATCACAGGAAATCTGCTGGAAAACGTCTAAATGGTTTTACAATGACAATGAACTACTTGAACCCCCCTTAACTGCTTATACATCCCCTTATATAGTACAAACGAATATTCTAGTATTTCCGAGAAAGACGATCTAACCTAATGGCTATATTCTAGATGAACTTAGAACTCTATAAAAGAGTCAGAGAAACATAAGCTAAATACAGTATTTAAAGGTCTTTTACTTATTCGGTTATCTTGTTAAGTAGGTATTATCGTTTAGTTGTACAAATAAATTGATTAAGTTTTGTGATTACTTTTAGTATAAAATAAATTAGTTTAAACATTACAATGATAAAGCCTGAAAAAAGATAAAAAAGAAATATATAATTATGTTTAATTAACCCGGTAGATTATTAATAAGAACTTGAAATTCTTCACTTTATTTAGTGACCGAAAAATAAAAATTACAAAGATAATACTTATTATCCTTAACCATTACCATTTGTGGTTTTAAAAATCTCGCTTCACAAAAAAATTTAAGATTTAGCTATCTTTTTTTGTTAATGAAAAATTAAAAGAAAATATTGATCTGAACAACACACACTAGTGAAAAATAAATATATATATAGTAAAAATTAATAATGTTTATTCAGGTGGTGAATAAATAAAAAAAATATATCTAGGTTACGTTGACAAATTAAAATATAAATATTTTGTAAGACTATAAAAATGAAAATAAATTTATCTATACTTTTATTTTAATATTATAAAGAGGAAAGGTTTGATTGTTTGTTTGTTTGAATTGAATAGGCTCCGAAACTACTGGACGGATTCAAAAAATTCTTTCACCGTTGGAAAGCTACACTAATGCCGATGAACATAGGCTATATTATATTTTTAAAAATAGTAGGGTTCCTTACTAAAATGCCATGAATGTAACCAAAAATAACCTTAAAATCCTTACATCGCGTGCGCTGAGAATACTATTGATTATAGAATAAAATAATGTACTACGATTTTGGAGAATATATAATTATCTACAAAAAATGCCGCGACAGCATATGTCTAACTGTTATAGTTACGTCACAATAACTATTTTTTAATTTTTTAAAAGTTTTTATCTTGGTATTAATCCTTGCCAAATAACTTATTTCATAATCACGACAGATCGATAAAAATCACGAATTTAAAAATGTAAGTGTTAAAAAAAATCGTACCACGTGGCTCACTTGCGCGGTCGGCTCGCTACGAAACAGTCGTGCGGAATTCAATTACTTTTGCTTGAATATATTTTCAATAAGTATATTTTGTACTTTAAATTTGTATAGCAAGTAATTATACCCGACAAAAAGAGTTCTTTTCAGAACGAAACACCAGTTCTTTCAAGAACTAAACACCAGTTCTTTTCAGAACCAACCACCAGTTCCTCTCAGAAGTAATTTAACGGTCCAAACACCTTAGCGATTCAGTAGTTATTATAATACTAATATTACATAATTTTTTAAGTTCAACAGCTAATATTGTTTTTTTTTTTGCAATTTAAAATGCCCAGAAAATCAAGATTTCAACTATCTAGAAATAGTTCCAAAATTTAAGCATAAATTTTAACATCCTTCTGAATGAGTCTTTAGGCCAAATAGTCCATAGTTTGGAATTTTTAAAAGATGCAGTATACCCTGACATCGAGAATTAACATAAAAAAGATTTTCACTGGTTGTGTTCTAGAGCAATAGTGTCACCCAGGCATGATAGTGTTAACGAAATAAACGATTTGATAATTCAAAAAGTTCCCGGCCAAGTATAATTTTACAAATCAATCACCATGACAAATATTGAAAACGCAGTTCATTATCCACAGGAATTTTTAAATTCACTCAACCCTTCCGGTCTGCCACCACATGAATTAGCGTTAAAAATCGGAATTCCAATCATGCTTTTAAGAAATTTAAGCCCTCCGAGGATGTGCAATGGGACGAGGCTACTTATAAAGGAATTAAAGGACAATTAAGTTGTAGCAACCATTATAACTGACCCACCAGCTGGTCAACTAGTTCATATACTAAGGATACCGATGATTCCAACTAATCTACCAATTCCATTTAAACCGCTTCAATTTACTATCAAAACATCTTTCGTTTTTACTAATAATAAGTCTCAAGGTCAAACCTTTCAATTAGTAGGAATCGGCCTACGAAAAGAATGTTTTCCTCATGGCCAACCGCCTAACGCGGGTCAGAGCGCCTGAAAATCAATTTATTTTGCTGCCAGAAAATAAAACAACATGTAATATCGTTTACAGAGAAGCGTTGACCCAATAAATTTTTTGGCTTTTGTTTGGAGATGTAAAACTTTTCACAAACATTAGTGCAAATAAATATAAACTAATCAAATATTAAAAAAAAAATTATTAATAACAAACAAAAGTACTAAGAAAAAAACAAAAAAAAATGAAAAAATAATACTAAGAAAAAATAAATTATTAAAAACAAAAAAAATATATAAAAAATATATTAATATTATTCGAATTTTAAACCTTTTGAGTAAGTGTTTTTCTAAAAAAAATATTTTTCTTTAATCCCCGTGCAAAGCCGGGGCGGGCTGCTAGTATTTAAGTAAACAGAAAAAGGTATCAATATCAATTGAGCCGCTACATAGTTAAATTGGCGGATGACAATACTGCCTTCAGTATCTTAATTAATTCTCTTTATTCTATATATTTTTCAAAATATTTCATAACTTCTTTTTTCATTGTGAATAATTACAAAATTTCACCTTTTTGATTTTTTTCTATTATGTTCTTTCTCAAAGTAGAAGTAACTGTTTATTTTATTATCACTCTGCTGTTTAATTTTACTATCACCAAGTTACGGATTAAGTAGTTTAGAGAATTTCCATTATCGCTTACTAGATAGATTATGTAAAAAATGGTAATAATAATGTTTTTTCAGGACTCAACCTTACCCCACTGGACCACTTCTAAATCTATTCACAGTTTTCGATACAAAAATATGACGAAAGATAGATGGGTATATTTAAACTGGAAAACGGTATGTGATCCTATACAGTAATTGTAGGTTACATATACCCATAACGTATAATGTATAGCATTTTATATTGCAACAGCTTTGTTGGTTAATTTGCAGAATCTTTTTTGAGATTTTTAGCACAATAAAAAAGTTAAAAGGGTATATAGATTTTAAAGAAACTTTTAGAACAGTTTTTTCTGATTTTTGTAAAGTTGACAACTAAATTATTTATTGTTAGTTAAGTGGATAAAAGAACAACTAGTATAAAATTATTTAATTATATATTCAATAAATTCCTGAAAAAGATTAAATAATAGGAATCAAGTAGGCCTTTATATTACTTTATATTAGTATTACTGTACGTAGATGGTATTGAAATATTGTCTGTAACTTCTTTGTGGCATAATTGTATATATTAACTTCTTTAATTGGGGAACGTTTGCCACAAAAATCAAAATAATAAAATAATAAATCAATATTTGGAAAATGACCTTGCTTATTAATTTTGATAGATGTGTCAAATTTGTCAAGGGTCGTTTTTTCAAAACTGAAAATGCCTAACAAAAATTTTTCTAAGCTTTCGACAACCAGATCGGTTGTCATTTTCAAAGATAATTTTTTTTTAAATACATTTTTTTATTTTATTGTATCTATAGAAACAAGTGTTAATCAAGTGGAACTTTTTAATTTATAGCGTTTTCGATTCTTGAGTGATATCACAGCTCGCTTTACAGACACTATATAGTGCAAGTTGTGCATTAGCTTTCAAACCAGAAACAAATTTAGTAAAGTGCAGGTTGCGCAAATGTAACAAAATTACACTTATACTCACTGCACTACCTCTACGAGATAATGCCTATTTATAGCACACTGACATTAGAATTGAATATAAAACTCGTTAAAAGCGCAAGTGCACCGAGCGAAATCGGATAAACCTTGAAATTCGAGTTTTTGCTAGAAGTTATAGAATCGAAAAATCTATTAGAGGAATTCTCAAATGTTCAAGATGATTACATACCTCATAGATAACGAAAAAAATTGTAGGCATACGTATTACACGTCGTTAGTTAGTTGTCGTCGGAGACTACCAACTATGAAACAGAACACAGCTTAAACGTTCTGAACGGTAAAGTATAGGTTTGGTTAAGAAGTTTTGAAAGCGATACCTATTAACCAGTTGAGGAATCAAAATTTAGACGCTGTTGAATATTTGAATGCACAAACAATTCTATTTTGATTAAAAATTCATTGTTTGTTTACAAAGCATTTGAAGTTGACGTATAAGTGTACTTTGTTGCAATGGAAATAACCAAAAATCATGCAGGAACCAAATTTTTTGTTTTGGAATGATTGCCAGCAAAAGAAATTTATACCAAAGTGGTGAAAGTGCTAAAGGAATGTGCTTCTTCATTTTTAACTGTGCAATGTGCATGGATGGGTTTTAGAGTTTAAACGTGGTCGTACAAGCGTCGAAGATAAATTACGTCCAAAAAGTGCAACAACAACAGAAATCATCTATGATATTATATTTCTTAAGATCCAAGTATGACTAAGCGTGAAATTGCTAAAACCATAGGCATCTCAGACGCACGAGTACTCCATAATTTAGTCGAAGAATTACCCATGAAATCACTGTTCGGAAAGTTAGTACGCCATTCATTAACAATTAAATAAAAACTGAATAGAAAACAAATCTCAACCTAATTTGCAGCGTTTGAAGCAGAATAAAACCGATTTCGTACGTCGCTTGCCTATATAAATTGCGCAAGGACCCCAAAATAAGTACCCTCAAATTTCAAATACGTTTTTAGTTAAGAAAACAAATATTATTTTTAATGCTACAAACAAAATTTCTGAATATTTGAAGAGATTCTGGTAAGGGCACGTTTGAAATTTTTCAGCAGTAGCATTTATTAATATGAGATTTGTACCTATATCTATATCTATACATATAATAAAACTGTAGAAATGTATATGTTTGTGCGCGCATCACATGAAAACTACTGATCCTATTCGAATGCGGTTTTCAAAGACGTATTTGTCTTCTTTAAACTTAACATCTGGTGTATAAAACTTTCTCCCCTCCACCCCTTTAACGGGGTAAGGAAAGAAATTTTTATACAAAAATCAAAACGCCACGCGAACGACGTCGCGGGTACATCGAAATAGAACCCAAAAATGTGGTAAGATTTTTTTGTTCGTTTGTCTGTATGTTTGTGCGCGCATCACATGAAAACTACTGATCCGATTCGAATGCGGTTTTCACAGATGTATTTGTCTTCTTTCAACATAACACCGCCACGCGAACGACGTTGCGAGTACAACTAGTATTTAAATATTCTTCCTGTCAGTGATTGTATACTTACTAATAGTAAAATCAACAAATAAATATATATTTATAAACTCAAAAAAAGTTTTAATTATTTAAAAGCACCCAAAGGTATTAAAACAAAAGAGAAATAAATAAATCTAACAAAAAACAAATAAATTTTGTATAAAGTTAAATAATTGTTTTTTCCGTAATTTTAGAAAAGGAGTGTTACCGTTGAAAACAACTATCTATATAAAAGTTTTTATTTTAATTTTGTAATAAAAAAAAAGATCTTCATAGAATATTAACTTTGAAAATAATTATATTGAATCGCAGCATGACATCATGAAAATATGTGCAATTGGTATAGTTGTTCCAAAGTCAATGTAAAATTTTTTGCTCTTTGTTGGAATTTTAATGCCTTTGAGAGCAATGCCGACCATTGGCGTGAAATTAAATAAAAAGGGTTCATAAATTTTTATTAATTTTTGTTTTAAATTTCAAAAGAAAAACGGTTTTTGTGTATTTGTAAATTTTGTATCAATTTGAAAATTGTCAAATAACAAATTAATTCTTTCAAATTAAAACTTGTTAATTTTAGTTATTAATAAGAACATTTGACTCATTTTTCAAATAGTACATAACTCGTAATATTTTTATAACAATTGTTTACAAATAATACTCATTTTGTCAGATAATCTTAAAAGATTGTCTGTCCAGCAAGGACCACGAGAAGGTATGAGCCTTCCTTGCCTGGAAAGGAAAGGGTTGGGTATGTTAGTAAGAATATAAAATTAGTTTGTTTTTGAAAACAAGTTTTCAAGATACATCACGATAGTTTTAAAGGAAATTGGTTAGAATGACTAACAAGAATTGTCAGTCTTCTGAAGTAGAATCGTTCCCAGGTTAAATAACTAATGGTGCTATTGGCGGTAAAACAGGCTATTTATTTTCTATTTTTATAACATAGGTATGCTTCGCATTTTTTCCATAAATCGCTATTAATGCCACTAATTACCTCTCGAATATTATCAAGAACAACTGCGCTTAAGGTTGGTGACTGATTATATTTTCGTAAACGTTTCTTTACAGTACTCCAAACCATTTCGATTGGATTAAAAATACAGTAGTATGGAGGTAAACGCAAAAGGGTATGACCATGTCTACTGCAAATGGTGTCAATGACGTATTCATTTTTAAAATTCTGACTTTTGATCATTCTTTTTAATTCCTTCTTTACTGGAACCTTTTTAGGAACATTATCTTAACATAAATCTTAAAATTTCATTCTTTTTTGTGTTATTATTGGGTATTTTGTTTAATATGCGGAAATGATACGACGCATTGTCCATAACAGTTACTGGATTGTAAGAAAACCCAATAGATAGTGTTGAATTTCGATTCATAAATAAATAAATAAACGAAAAACTAAAAGAAAGTGGAAAATTAAAAACAGAAAATATGCGAAAAAAATAAAGTCAAAAAATACCTTTCTAAATCCAATAATATAACGCCACCGTAAGGTGGCGCAGTTATTATCTTATATATTTAAACGAGAAATTCTTACTATATTAAGTACTATCAAGCCCACCGTAATATATATCTAACTAGCGGCCGCCCGCGACTTCGTCCGCGTGGACTTCCGTTTTTTACCACCGCGTTTCATACAAAGTTGAAACCCCTATTTTAAACCTATTTTAAACTTTTTTTAGTACACCACTACGTAATAAAACAAATTAATACTCCAATTTTTAAGACTCTAGCAGCTACCATCTCACCGCTTCACATACCTATTATTATTTTAAAACTATAAAAACTTCTTACATATTGGTTAAAAAAAAATACTGTAGGTAACCGGTAATTTTGTTCAAAAAGAACTGCCTGTGATAAATAACATATTTATTTGGATAAGGATTAAGGAGAAAGTTTAAAAGTATTATTATTAATCAGGTATAGTTTTTGCGGCTTTATTTAGGTACCTATAGTATGTACTATAAGATACGGCGGCCACTTATCATTGGGTATATGTAACTGAGTGAAAACAAAACGATAGCGCGTTTTAAAATACTACTAACGCTATCTATTGTCAACATTAAGAACTAAAAATTATTTTGTTCGTCGTAATTTATTAGAACCATTAGGTACTGATAGGTTTAAACTAACACATTTACATCCTCCATCATCCCTTATCTCATCCCCATGGGGTTAAATTTATCAAAATCCTATTTAAGTGGACGTCTTTATCACAGTAGCTTCAATCTTTAATTTTATTTCAATCAGTCGAAAATCTAAGAAGATTTATAGAAACTTTTATCCCCTTAGGGGTGGAATTTATCAAAATCCTGTCTTAGGGAAGACCTACGTTGTTTTGGATTATTTTCCTCGCTGATTGCTTTCTTAAATGAGTGGACTGTATGTAATAATTATTTTACTTTAATTTTATTAAACATTTATTTAAACATCAATTGACATGAATTTGCATGTACTCTTACATAAACGTATTCTACGACTCTGGTCCTCTATGCTCAATGCACAGACGCACAGCACACATTTGCCGTGTTGTCAAATTTTAAAAAAAATACAAAATATAAATGCTTGCCGTAACATTCCGGCCGACTTGAAAGTACCTAGTACTTTAAACTAACAAAATAAAAGGCGTTAAAATAATCTAGTATTAAAAAACAGTACATAAATTACAAAAACAACAAATAGTCAATACAAATTATAGATATTTAAACATAGGTGTCCTAATTGATAGGTAACACTCGGATTTTAGTAACAGCACGTGATAAAACACTACCGGATACCTTTAAATCAACTACCCTCACTATATTATCCTTTCCAGGATGTAACTTCACTATACGTCCTAGCTGCCATTTCATAGTTGGTGAATTATCATTTTTAATTAATACCAGTGCACCAACTTTCAATGAATTGTCAAAATTTTGTTTCCATTTTGTTCTTCTTTGCAATTTTGACAAATATTCACGTTGCCAGCGCTGCCAAAAATGCTGTATCCTACTTTGCAATTGTTGCCATCGGTTGAGACGATTTTCAGGGACAGTTGTTAAATCGATCTCTGGTAAATTCGTAAGAGGTTTCCCAATTAAAAAGTGTCCTGGTGTAAGAGACGAAATATCTTCTGGATCGTCAGTTAGAGGGCACAACGGTCTTGAATTTAGTATTGCTTCAATCTGAGTCAAAACCGTGTTAAATTCTTCAAAATTTAAACGATTTTCTCCAATTACACGTTTAATATGTCGTTTAGCGCTTTTAACCGCCGCCTCCCAGATTCCCCCAAAATTTGGTGAACGCGCAGGCGTAAAGTGCCATTGAATATTTTCATTTAACAGCTCAGAGGATATATTTTCTGATTTATTTTTTAAAAATTCGTACAATTTATGAATTTCATTTTTTGCCCCTACAAAATTTAATCCGTTATCTGAGTAAATGTTTGTCGGTTTTCCCCGTCTACTAATGAACCTTCTTAAAGCTGCGATAAATGCTTCAGTTGTCAATCCCGAAACTAATTCTATATGTACAGCCTTTGTACTCATACAAATGAATATGCAAATATAAGCCTTAATTATTTTAGCTCCGCGAGTTACTCTATCCTTTAATAAGAATGGACCGGCAAAATCCGTGCCCACATTTGAAAAAACGCTAAATGAACTTGTTCGCACCTCAGGAAGATCTCCCATTAAATAGTTCGTCTCCTTTGGTGCTGCTTTAATACAAGTAATACAATTTCTAACTATATTTTTACATGTATTACGACCCGCAATAGGCCAGTAGATTTCCCGAATCGAATGGAGTAACTGCTGTGTGCTACAATGAAATAAACGTTCATGTTCCTCTCTTAAAATTAATTTGGTTAAAACGTGACTATTTGGTAAAATAATTGGATGTTTTTTATCAAACGGCTGATTCGAATGTCTTAACCTACCACCAACTCGTAATATTCCATCCTTTAAAAAAGGATTAAGGGACAACAATTTACTTGATTTATGCAGTGGTTTATTATGACTTAAATTGTGATACTCTTGAGAAAAACACTCTAATTGTACATTTTTAATTATTAAATTCAAAGCCTTATCAATTTCTTCTGGTGTTAAAAGTCCATACTTCCTTACTTCGGACTTAGGTAATATGTAACTTACAAAACGAGAAACATACGCGACAACTCTTACAATTTTTTTTAATGAATAAAGTCTATTTAATAAATGATTTATATAATTATTTGTTTTAAACGAAATACAGGAAACAGTTCGTAATTCAGGAATTTCTGAACTGTTTATTAAAGGTAATTTTAGCTTCCAATTTGAATTATTTTCAAAAAACCATCTGGGACCATGCCACCAGAGTTCTGAATTCTTTAAACCTTCCAATGAAGTACCCCGTGTTAATAAATCGGCAGGGTTGTCTTCGGAGCTAACATGATTCCAATCTTGAAATTCAGTTAATGATCTGATTTCACTAATTCTATTTGCAACGAATGTTTTAAACTTATTCGATTCCGATCTTATCCAAGATAAAGTAATCGAAGAATCTGTCCAAAAGTAACACCTTTTAAAACGTATCTCTAAACAATCTATAATCTTTTTTGACAAATTTGACAGCAATAAAGCTCCACATAATTCTAATCTTGGTAGACTAATTTGTTTTAAAGGTGCAACCCTGGATTTTGCACATAATAAATTTGATGTAAAAGTTCCAAATGATGTCAAACACCTTAAATAAATACATGCACCATACGCTTTAACAGATGCATCTGAGAATCCGTGCAGTTCAATTTCTATGTACTGTGAGAAGACAGTGCATCTAGGAATATCAAAATTAGAAATTTTAATTAAATCATCACAAAAACCATTCCATCTATTTAATAATTCTGCTGGAACTTTTTCATCCCAACCTATGCTAAGTTTCCAAAGCTCTTGCATTAGTAGCTTAGCAACGATTATTACCGGTCCTAACAATCCTAACGGATCAAATATTTGGCAGATAACAGATAAGATTGTTCTTTTGGTAATTTTACTTTCACATTGTTTTTCTAAGTTAATTCGGTATTTTATTACATCTTGATTAGCGTCCCAATAAATCCCTAAAGTTTTATTATTTTCAGATTCTCCTATACTTAATATGCTTGCATCTAATTTTTTATTTACCTGAAATTTTGATAAAAGATCTCTTTTATTGCATAAAAATTTACGAAGTTCAAAACCATAACTCTCTAATAAATTTACAATATTATTCTGAGTTTTTAATAATTCCTCTTCTGAATCAAACCCAGTTAACAGGTCATCCATGTAAAAATCCCTCTGTATAATTTTTGAGGCTAGAGGATATTTAATTTCGTTATCCTTTGAAATTTGTATTAAACATCTGACAGCTAGATATGGGGCAGATGCAGTCCCATATGTAACAGTGTTTAATTTATACACCTTAAGTTTTTCCTTACAATTTGATCTCCAAAAGATTTTTTGATATTGCCTTTCTTCCTCGTTAATCCAAATTTGGCAATACATTTTTGAAATATCCCCAGTCATCACATATTTATGAATTCTGAATCTACTCAAAATAGAGAACACATCTTGTTGTAACGTTGGTCCAACAAATTGGACATCATTTAATGACATTCCACTTGATGTTTTTGCAGACGCATCAAAAACTACCCTGCATTTGGTAGTAATACTACTATCCTTAATTACTGCATGATGTGGAATGTAATAACCTTCTAATTCATTGTCTTCAGTTTCGGACATATGTCCTAGACCTTTATATTCTTCCATAAATACACAGTAGTCGTTATGTAATTTATTATTTTTCTCAAATCGTTTCTCTAATAATAAAAATCTTTTCATTGCTACCTCACGAGAATCTCCTAACTTATTTAAATTTATTTTAAACGGAATTCTCACAATAAAGTTTCCTTTTTCATTTCGTTTTGTGGTTTGTTCAAAATAACGTTCACAATATTTTTCATTTTCTGATAACTTTAATTGTTTATTAGTTACCTCTTCAATTTCCCAAAATTTTTTAACTGTATCATCAATATATGACTTTGTTTCATAATTTAATATATTCAAACAATTTATCGATTTATTTCCTGAAGCTGGACCTAAATCTAAATTTCCAGCTATTACATAACCCAATTCTGTTTCCTGTAACACCGGTAGATTTTCACCAAGACGCAACTGATTCGATTTCATAGTTATCCAAAATACCTCCGAACCTAATAATACTTCAATATCATCAGACACATTAAAATTTGCATCCGCTAATGTAATGTTTGAAGGAATTTTTAAACAACCTTTATTAAATGATATAACCGGTAATTTATCCGTGATACGAGGAATAACTAGGCAGTTAATACAACTTTTGAATGAGCTTGTACAGGAATTAAAATTTACTCGTACTTTATTATTAATATTTGTAACAAGCTGGCCTACACCCTTGACTGCATGATTAATTTTAATTTTTTCCAATTCTAATTTATTACAAATCTTTTCAGATATAAAATTGCTTTGTGAACCGCTGTCCAGAAGGGCACGAACAATTACAGATTTATCCCCATTTACTAAACGAATATTTGCTGTAGATAACAAAATCTGTGAATATCTTTCTCCTTCAGAAAATCCGACAACAGTGGATTTGGTCACATGCGAAATAATAGAACTATTTCCCGAACCTGTAGGTACTACGTTCAAGGTTGTTGCTTCCACCGGTGGCGAAGCGCTACCAGGGGTGGCATTGATTTGTTGTACATTTGTATTATTAAACGAATCTAAATGCAGTAAGGAATTATGGGCTTTTTTACACTTAAAACATTTAGGCTTAATACACCTCCATGAAGGATGTGAATCTCGAAAACAATTTAAACACAATTTAAGTCTTTTTATTTCATTAATTCTACTATTAATATCCAAACTCAAAAATGATTGACACTTAAATATTGGGTGCGATTGCTTACAATAATAACAATGTCCCTTATTTTCATTATTATTGGTAACCGTGGAGGCAAAACTATTACTATGTTTCTTTATTTGTTTATTATTATTATTTATTTTATTTAATTTATCGATACCACCACAGTTACTTGAAATTTCAATTTGTTCTAGCATTTCACACTTCGATTTCAAAAATTTATTTAAATCATTTAATGTTGGTAACTCACCTTCTAATTTGTGAGTTTCCCAATCCCGACGAGTCACAGAATCAAATTTATTTGTCATTATATATATCATTAAACTATCCCATGAATCAGTCTTTTCACCGAGACTTTTCAGGGATCGTAAATGTTTAATTACTGAATCATATAAATTCCTCAGTTCTATATAAGATTCTTTGCATATATTTGGATGTTCGAAAATATCCTTTATATGACTATAAATTATTAACTTTTTATTTTCAAACCTTTCAGTTAAAAACTGCCATGCAATAGCATAATTTGCCGATGACACCTCTATTGACTTTATTACTTCAACTACATTACTAGTTAATGATGATCTTAAATAATAAAATTTTTGAATTTCAGTAAGAGTGGAATTGTTGTCAACTAGTCCGATAAAAGTATCTTTGAATTCAAGCCAATTAGAATACTGACCATCAAACGTGGGTATTTTAATCGGTGGTAATTTAACTGTTGACTGAATACGACTATTTCCCGCAAAATCACTGTCTGTACTTTGAACTGAATTTACTGAAGCATTTACCTCGCTTACATCATCAAACCTTTTACATAAAGCTTTCATATCACCCAATAATTGAAAATATATTATATCAAAATTATCCCTTTCATTATCATCACACGCATATTCTTCCTCATCATTTTCGATTTCAAATTGAATATTATTAAACTCATCCCAAAGTGGTTCTAGTTTTGACATTCGCGATTTAACCTGTTGAATCGTATTTTCATCTAAAGTATCTTTATCGAGTGAATTAAAATGGTTTTTAAAACGAGTAATTTTGCTTTTTATTGAAGTTCTTTGCATTTTTAAACGAGCAATATCCGCCATCTTAACTGTGAATGACTCAGACTTACAACACAATACTAAATAAAAGATAACTTACCGTTGAAAACCACGCTACTTGACTTCACAACTTTCTTATTCAACACTTTATTTCTTCGATTTGGCTCGAAATGACCAATGTTTTGGATTATTTTCCTCGCTGATTGCTTTCTTAAATGAGTAGACTGTATGTAATAATTATTTTACTTTAATTTTATTAAACATTTATTTAAACATCAATTGACATGAATTTGCATGTACTCTTACATAAACGTATTCTACGACTCTGGTCCTCTATGCTCAATGCACAGACGCACAGCACACATTTGCCGTGTTGTCAAATTTCAAAAAAAATACAAAATATAAATGCTTGCCGTAACATACGTCATAGTAGCTATATGCATGCAAAATCTCAGCCTGATCGGTTTAAAATTAACAAAGTTTTATCCACACTTTTATCCCCTATTTTTCCCCTTGTGAGTAGAATCTATGAAATTCCTTTTTTAGCAGATGCCTACGGCATAACATCTACCTGCATGCCAAATTTCAGCCTGATTCATCCAGTGGTTTGACCTGTGCGTTGACAGATCACTATGTCAGTCAGTCACTTTTGAGTTTTATATATATATATATATATATATATATATATATATATATATATATATATATATATATATATATATATATATATATATATATATATATATATATATATATATATATATATATAAACAAAAGGGGAAAATTATTGGGCATGTTTCATTATCAAAATAGGGAAGTTGTACAAAAAACATTGTATGGTATTTGTGTAAAAAGTGATTTTATTTTGTTCGTGAAATTCTTCAATTCGCTCCGCTCATTTCACAAACGTTTTCACTCACAAAATAAAACCTCACTTTTAACACTCATATCATAAATAACTATTTTATAATAGAAAGTTTTTTACTGATTTATAGGTCATATTTTGTGTCATCTCAACAATGCACAGCATCCCTGATTTTGCAAAAATATTAAGTCATACAACGCTGTGATTGATCATATTAGAGAAGATTGTTTCCTTGTTAACAAAATCAAGGGTAGTTGTATCTAAAAACTTTCTAAAACAGTTTATTTTATTACCAGTTAAAATAATAATTACTGTTTTCACATGTAAGAACAAAAAAAAAAGAAAAAAAAAACTTCTCTGTCGCGTAATCGATCCCATTATGATAACATAGCAGAACTGTCACAAGTGGACTGATCCGTCGCCTAACCAACTACGCTACGAACGATTTATATAATAACTTTCAAAATAATATTATCTATACACAACTTAGATCATGTTTAATATCAATTCGGTATAAATTTCGAAATCTATGTATATGCCTAAACACACTTGAAACATGCATTGTCATCCAGTTCTTAGCTATCCTGAAAATTTCAGAGCTCTAGGTAGTCGGGAAATAGGTTTAAATTCGATTACAAATTCCACGGAATGACACAGAGACACAGAACACGGCGAACATATAAAAAACTTTCTAAAAATTACAATCAATCAAATTCAAAAATTATTAATCAAATCAAAAAAACAATCATCCGTCAATAATCCTTTCCATAACATTTTTCCTCATATTTATATCAATTATCAAAAAAAATAGTCACTGGTCTATGTCGTCATACTATACAGTAAGATATTTTAACTTACACAATAGACACAGTGATACCATAACAATATATATATATATATATATATAATAAACAAAGTGCCAAGAAAATGCGTATTAATATAAACAAAAGGGGAAAATTATTGGGCATGTACGCAAAAAGGATCAATAAGGCCACGAGTAGGAATGGTAACCGCAGACAAGCATGTTTCTGGCTCATTAGCCGTCATCAGTGCGGCATAACCAAGTAGGGTATTGCACTTGGTATTGCACTTGGCTAGCAAAAGTGCTGGGTACTTGGGAGCAAAGGATGTTGGGGAAACATGTGTAAAGAAACATAAAAACACAAAAACAACGGAAGCTCACACAGGAGTCCTATCGCCATTTTGCTAGCCAAGTGCAATACCCTACTTGGTTATGCCGCACTGATGACGGCTAATGAGCCAGAAACATGCATGTCTGCGGTTACCATTCCTACTCGTGGCCTTATTGATCCTTTTTGCGTACATGCCCAATAATTTTCCCCTTTTGTTTATATTAATACGCATTTTCTTGGCACTTTGTTTATTTCATATCCTGGGCTTAGAACGACTCAAACACAATGAGTCCGTTTCGCCAACGTTGCGACGCTGGTTGCTAGCCGAAAACCCATTGGCACAGCTGGCCGAAAGCACAAAATGGCGATAGGACTCCTGTGTGAGCTTCCGTTGTTTTTGTATTTTTATGTTTCTTTACACATGTTTCCCCAACATCCTTTGCTCCCAAGTACCCAGCACTTTTGCTAGCCAAGTGCAATACCCTACTTGGTTATGCCGCACTGATGACGGCTAATGAGCCAGAAACATGCTTGTCTGCGGTTACCATTCCTACTCGTGGCCTTATTGATCCTTTTTGCGTACATGCCCAATAATTTTCCCCTTTTGTTTATATTAATACGCATTTTCTTGGCACTTTGTTTATTATATATATATATATATATATATTGTTATGGTATCACTGTGTCTATTGTGTAAGTTAAAATATCTTACTGTATAGTATGACGACATAGACCAGTGACTATTTTTTTTGATAATTGATATAAATATGAGGAAAAATGTTATGGAAAGGATTATTGACGGATGATTGTTTTTTTGATTTGATTAATAATTTTTGAATTTGATTGATTGTAATTTTTAGAAAGTTTTTTATATGTTCGCCGTGTTCTGTGTCTCTGTGTCATTCCGTGGAATTTGTAATCGAATTTAAACCTATTTCCCGACTACCTAGAGCTCTGAAATTTTCAGGATAGCTAAGAACTGGATGACAATGCATGTTTCAAGTGTGTTTAGGCATATACATAGATTTCGAAATTTATACCGAATTGATATTAAACATGATCTAAGTTGTGTATAGATAATATTATTTTGAAAGTTATTATATAAATCGTTCGTAGCGTAGTTGGTTAGGCGACGGATCAGTCCACTTGTGACAGTTCTGCTATGTTATCATAATGGGATCGATTACGCGACAGAGAAGTTTTTTTTTTCTTTTTTTTTTGTTCTTACATGTGAAAACAGTAATTATTATTTTAACTGGTAATAAAATAAACTGTTTTAGAAAGTTTTTAGATACAACTACCCTTGATTTTGTTAACAAGGAAACAATCTTCTCTAATATGATCAATCACAGCGTTGTATGACTTAATATTTTTGCAAAATCAGGGATGCTGTGCATTGTTGAGATGACACAAAATATGACCTATAAATCAGTAAAAAACTTTCTATTATAAAATAGTTATTTATGATATGAGTGTTAAAAGTGAGGTTTTATTTTGTGAGTGAAAACGTTTGTGAAATGAGCGGAGCGAATTGAAGAATTTCACGAACAAAATAAAATCACTTTTTACACAAATACCATACAATGTTTTTTGTACAACTTCCCTATTTTGATAATGAAACGAACGAATTTTCAATGACAACAAACCAAACCGTGTTAAAAGTAAACTAAACCGTGTTAAAAGTAAACTTGTTTACATGGCAACGTGTTAAAAGTATTTTTAACACGCTGCTATGTAAACAATCGTTTTTAACATTGTTTGCTATCATTAAAAGTGTCACTTTTAATGACAGTTGTACAAAAAGTTCTTTTTGTAAATTGTGCTTATTATTAAGTTAAAGTTAAAAGTTAAATAAAAGATTGAATTAAATGAAAATTTGGTTTGAGTTGAATCAACAAAGAAAAAGAGAAGGACCCATACCCAAAAGCTGTGGCATAGAAGAGTAACCATTACAAAATTGTCGAACCAACGTGGGGCCCAATACAAGTCAACTACTAGCACCCAGAACTGCAAATTCGAGTCCACTGCAAGCACCTGAACTGCAAATTCGAGACACCTACAAGTACCTGACCTGCAAATCGAGACACCTACTAGCACCTAGAACTTCAAAATTCGAGACACCTCCAAGGACTTTGACAGACGGGACTGACAGATAGGTAAGATATTTGCATTTATATAATAGACGCAGTGATTTGTGGGGAAAATTTTATTAAAACAATTAAACATAAATTATAAAACTAAAATTATATAATTGAAAATTAAAAATAAATTTTAAAACTAAAAAAAAAAAAAAATAATTATGGAAACAAGAAGACAAAGACAGGATAGGGATAATGCACAAAAAGGAGATCATCAAAAAGATGATATAAATATTATGGAAAATAATGAATCGGGAGATGAAAAAGAGAATACTACAATTATAGAAGCAATTATAGAAAGTAGTGGTAACAAACATGAAGAAAGTGACATGGAAAGGATGTTTAAATTTTTAGAAAAAATGAATGAAAAACAAGATAAAAATATGAAAGCAATAAATGTAAATATGGATTCTATGAAAAAAGAAATAAAAGAAGATATAAAAAAAGAAATAAAAGACATGAACAAGAATATGGAAGCTTTCAAAGATGAAATGAGGAAGCAAATGGAAATGTATAGAGAAACAATAAAAGATATGAAAACAATTTATGACAAATCAGTAATTAATAAGGACTATGAAACTGAATCTCCTGAAGACAAAGATATGGGGGAAAATAAACTTAAAAATGAAGATAATTCTGAATTAATAGAAATATATGAAACAAATATAAATAAAAATAAACCTATGAGACGATATAAAGAAGAATATATTTACGAAGACATTTTACAGAATGGAAAAAGTAAAAATAACTATTATAAAGAACATGTTACATATAAAAACAAAATGAAACAAGAATATGAAATTATGAAATTAAAATTAAATGATGAATATGATGATGATAAGAAGAAAGATAAAGATAAGTATTATACAAATGAAGAAGCAAAATATGAAAATAAAATATATGAGGGTGATAATAAATATAAAAACAGATTAGATTATGATAATGACAGTAAAATTAAACGTAAAACTAATTTGAATTACAATTATAAGAATAAAAGGAAGTTTAAACATAAAACTTATAAAGAAGATGATATAAATTATTTTGAAATAGATAATATTAATAGAAGATTAAGGAAGATTTGGATGAGCATTGTATATAATTATAAAAGGAGAAAAAAATAAAATAGTTAAATAAAAGTAAATAAGATTAAAACAAAATTAAAATTAAGATTAAAATTAAAAATATGGATGAAAATAAATAAATAAAACTTTTATAAAATGTTTAAAACAAAATGTAAAGGAACACTGAATAAAAACGTTATAAAAAAAAAATAATAAAACAAAAAAAAAATTAAAAGTAAATTTAAAAAATTAAAATATGTCTTTGAAGAAAATTTTAATTTTTTTTAATTGTGGGGATTTGTTATGGTATCACTGTGTCTATTGTGTAAGTTAAAATATCTTACTGTATAGTATGACGACATAGAGCAGTGACTATTTTTCTTGATAATTGATATAAATATGAGGAAAAATGTTATGGAAAGGATTATTGACGGATGATTGTTTTTTTGATTTGATTAATAATTTTTGAATTTGATTGATTGTAATTTTTATTAAGTTAAAGTTAAAAGTTAAATAAAAGATTGAATTAAATGAAAATTTGGTTTGAGTTGAATCAACAAAGAAAAAGAGAAGGACCCATACCCAAAAGCTGTGGCATAGAAGAGTAACCATTACAATATATATATATATATATATATATATATATATATATATATATATATATATATATATATATATATATATATATATATATATATATATATATTAATTGAGCAGAGTGCTATTAAATTTAGCCGTGCGTTTTTGAGAACGAAATCAATTTGCCTTTATTTTAGTTTTTTCAAAATTATTCGACAAATATGCAGTTTTAGAAGATATTTATACAAATACCTTCTGTAGAAAATTAAATTTCCTACACAATTATGACCTTTTAAATTCATATTTTGCTTGGATTTATTTGTCAACAAGTTTAAAACCACATTAGTAGCGGTGCTTAATAACTCTGGAGGCGTTTTGCACCTCTGGACATAATCGTCACTGTCAATTTTAAATATAAATTAAAAAAATTTAAGCAATATGTAACTATACCTGGATTTGCATTCACATGGCATTGACGTCATTTGACGTATATGCAAGTAGAACCAATAGGGTAGACTGGGTACGGTTGTGCCAGGGTACGGTAGTGACAGTTGTTATATTAGCGCTTGTATAGGGTATTGCCGAACTGTTCCAGGGGAGGGAATAGTGGCTTGTGGATTTGAAATGTGTCACAGTGTTTCGTCAATCAACGTGCATTATAACTACAAAAAAAGCAGATTTTTATTTTTAACGGTCAAAAGTAAGTATTTTTGTTAAATTTCTTTTGATAAATGTAGTAACATGTATATAAATAGAGTATTTAGTGTTTCTCATCAAGATAAATAAAATATTAGAAATCAAAAACCCGTAGTTAGTTTGTTCGTAGCTTGTTCGGTGTCAACATAATATTTGTTTATTTACAAAAAGGTGCATTGGGTACGGTTGTGACAATTTTCTTGGGGACGGTTGTGACAAATATGAAATATTTTTTTTTATTTTTAGATGCCCAGAAAACGCACAAGGAAAACATAAGAAGGAAAGCATGAGATAACTGACTATGTAAATGCTTTAGGCCTGGTAACCAAACACCTCCACCTTCATCTTTAATCATAAATTTGAATCCCACAGAGCCAACTGCTTCAACTCAGCTGTTTTTTCACCTGAAAGTATCAGACCCTTTCCGAAGGCTCCACAAATAAAAGTAAGGGGTTCTAGGGCTAAGAAGTCAACTATTTATATTGCCACCCCTGAAAAGGAAGCAATAAAAGAGCAACATGAAGCCAAACAACAACGGTTGAAGGTGAAACAGGCCAAGAAAAGTTTAATGGGTCAAACAAAGGAAAAGGTAAAGCTACAAAGGAGCAGATATCACCACAACAATCATCTGAGGAAGAGAAGTATTTTTGTGTGATTTGCTTGGGCGGATTTTCTGAAAGTAGACCCGGAGGAAAGTGGATAAAGTGCCAAGGAAAATGTGAACTTTGTTCCCACGTAGACTGCACAGATAATAGTCGCCATTATTTTTGCCATAACTGCGATTAGTCTGACTAGACTAAATATGTTTTATGTTTTACTAATTTATTGTTAAATTATTAAATAATATTGATGTGTTTTGGTAGTTTCATAAATGTTTGATTTCTAGCTTTTATTTTATGTTAAAGTTCTCTCTACAGTTTATTTTATATAGATACTTATCTAAAGTTCCTATTATTAGTAGTCATAGTGATTTAAGATTCCGTTTTTAAATTATTTTTTGTAACCAAACTTTGTGATTTTTATTCCCAAAGACGTTATATTAAGTATTTTGTGCAATTAAAATAATTACAGATTATTTTTGACTATTTTTTCTTTTGTCACTATCGACCCCAAACACTGTCACAACCGCCCCTAGGGTGGGGTCGATTGTGACACTATCCTTTTTTTTAAACTTACTCCTATGAGATACCTATTGCAAATAAAGTTAAAATTTTAATATGCGTTCGTAGAGAGATTACTATAAAAATCAATTTTCCTTCATCTAACTGCCATATACACAGAAATATGACGGATCAACTGAAAATTGTCACAACCGTACCCAGTCTACCCTACGCGGTAAGTCTTCATATGTTAAACCTGGCAACTACGCTTGATTCCTACGGCGTATTGGTCTATTTGCATATACGTCAAATGACGTCAATGCCATGTGAATGTTTACGACGACTAGATACAGGATCATGTGAGCGATGAGTGAGAGAGTACTCACACCGATGAGTAGTCGTACACGAGAACTCTCACAAGTTACAGAATAGGGGTCCAGGAGTCTACACGGTACTTTTCCATAATATTTCTGGTCTCAATAATCAACCCAGATCATAGTTTTATTTTTTGCCACTGGCGTCGCGAGTAACCAGAAGAACCCATGTTTATGACATTCATGACATTTAAATTTCGCGAAATTAAATTCAATATATAATATTAATTTATTTATTTAAAACTAGCTGACCCCGCGGACTTCGTACCGCATAAAACTGATGTATTTTTTGGTTTTTTCAAATTTTTACGATTTTATTTTTTTTTCAATTTTTTTTTGGTTTTATCGTTTTTATCATATTTTTTCGTAAATTTTCAGCTGTATACTATTTTTTGATTATATTTTGTAATTTATCGATTAAATATATTAGGTAGCAACTGCGACACCTTACGTCATATTATTTAATTTAGCAAGAATTTGTTGAAATATATGAGATATATGCGAAATAAACCTTAAGTAAGAATTGCCCGTTTAAATATATGTGATATTAACTGCTCCACCTTACGGTGGCGCCATAGTACTTTATTAAGTCGTAATTGCTAGTTTAAATATATAAGATATTAACTGCGCCACCTCACGGTGACACACTCAGGCTTGGAACTTCATTACTGAACCGCTAGATGGCGTTGAAGAAGCTAGTTTTTGTGATTTTTTAATAAAAAGTATCCTATGTTGATTCTAATACCTCCAAGAATATGTGTAAATATTTTCATGATGATCGGTTGAATAGTTTTCGCGTGAAAGCGTAACAAACAAACTTACATTCACATTTATAATATATAGGGAAGGGATAGGGAAGGGATATAAAAAATCAATAAAAATCACTAACGCTACTGTGTACTGTAATGGGGAACAAGACTATGCGCGGTATTTAACTCATGTCACATTTTGCAATTTTCCTCTTTGATGTTTCGTTTGATGTACCACCGCGCTTAGTAAAGGCCGTCGGCATTACTTTACATTAATATCAAAGGGGTGCGAACCGACTTGGAAATGGCAAACTATATAAACAATGTTGCCGTTCCTCAAAAATGTCTTTAAGTATAAGTAATATATACAAAATTAATATCATTAGAAGTGAAAACTGTTTAAATATGAAGAACCTAGTTAATCCATTTAAGTATATATTTTTTAAGAATATTTATATATTATCTTTCTAAGAGTCATTGACGAACAATTGAAAAGTAAAGTAGAGAGAACATTTTCAAAATATATAAACTTAGGAATTTTCGAAAATATATCTGGCAACCCAGATTCGAAAGTCGGTTCCTTTGTTGGGTTAGAAGGCGTGGTTGTCTTTTTACATTAATATTTATTAGTTAAACTATACATGTAATAATCATGTCCCGTCCGTTTAGATCTTAAAACCAAAAATTTTATTGGATATAAAAACATTAAAATCGAAAAAAAATGATAACTTATTTTTATTTTAGGAAAATGGAAAAGAAAAAATTATGTGGAAAGAAATTGATCGTATTGCAAGAACAGTTTTTCCATCGTTTTTCTTCTGTTTTACAACATTATATTGGATAATACTTATATTTGGTAGCGGTTGACATTAAAATATTTATAAGTGATTTATTTAAATATTTATCTGTTTTGAAATATTTTTATTTTAGATATATTTTACTGAGTTTTTTTATAGTCAATTTTTATGAATGAGTGAGTAATAAACAATGCGTGGCCCAGAGACGTGCCACTTATTACTAACCCTCAGTTATACAAAGATAAAAAAAGTTAATTGTTAAAAATAAACGAGTTATTTCATTGTTATAAAATTTTATGTTTATGTAAACAAAAGCTACCTATTTTATCACACACCATAATAAAATTGGTTGGCTTATGTTAAAAAAGGGTATAAAATATTTTAAAAACTTCTTAAGTGTGTTTAATAGTTACAATTTATTTTTCAAAATAAAAACTCACTGGCTTACGATAGAGAGGGTTTGATTGATTTAAAATAATAATAAATTGATAAAAATCTAGTAAAAATAAATTTTATTAATCTGAATGGAATAAAATAGTATATGTTTTGACGTGAGAGTACCTAATAACTTCTATTGACCATAATAACCATAATAACAAACTTATTGGCATTCGTTTAAGTAGTATACCATCAGTTACAAATAAAAAAAAAAGGAACAATAGTATTATACGTTTCAAGGTCGGTAGGTAACTTATTACATTACGAGTTAGTTTACAGACGAGGCGACGTAGGAGCCGACTCTGGAAATGAAAACGAGTACTGTAATAACACCTAACCACCATGTATCGTATTATATTTTATTTCATCCTGTTTTTATAAATTAATAAATTCATAAAAAATTTAAAAATAGTTAATAACTTGACTAGTTACGTCAAATTACCTTAACTGTCAGTTACTGTCAAATATTTTAAAATTTTTGTATCAATTGTAAATTCGTTTTTTAAATTAAAATAAAATAAAAAGTAAGTAATTAATTATTTTATTTTAATTTTATAGTCATTATAGTGTTTTTAAATGTCAAAAATTAAAAAAGTAATTTTCTTCCCTTAAGCAATCATAACAGAGTACATGATACCGTAATGTTTTACTTACTGGCGCCGAATTGATTATAGGGAAGTTATTTTACTGGACAGAATGAAATAATATAAAATGATTATAAAGTTTATATTCCACATTTTATTAAAATTTTAAATTAAAACTTACAGCTACTTCTTTTAAATCCAAATCAGATTCAGAAGACACACTTTTGGAACCAATATTTTCAATAACCGGCTCTATCAATTGATCAGTAGGTATTATTGTCCAATTTTTACATTTTTTCCTCTTCTTTAATGAGATGATTTAATGCCTATTCCCAGTTTTCAGGTTTTACATTATTTATGGCCACCAAAAACTACTGTTTTTTATCATGATTTTAGAATTGGTATTTTTTCTTGAAATTTCTTCCTGTATCTCTGCCGATACCATTTTAGTCATTGTTTAGTTTACAATGATATCGTGGGGATCTAAGTACTGTCATTAAATTTCTATGAGATCACACGGACACTCTATTCTTTTGAATGCAAAACGATTTTTTTTAAATCGGATTATAAATGCCAGAGATATTCGGTAACATAAAACAAACTATGGTCGAATTGAGAATCCTCTCTTGTTTAAAATCGCTTGTAGTGGGACAGCAACGCGCTAATTATTATGTTTTTATGTTTATTTATTAATTTAACTGCCGAGCTTATTTCGTTGATTTTTGTGGTATTTTCTGGAATATCTTTCACATTGATGACCAGACCTTAACCAAATTTCTATGGGACCAATGGGAAACTTTACTCTTTTGAATGCAAAAAGAATTTTTCAAATCGGCTTATAAATACCGGAGATATTCTTAACTGCCGAGGTTATTCTGTTAATTTTGGTGGTATTTCCTGGAATATCTTCCACATTGATGACCAAACCTTAATCAAATTTGACCAATGGGACACTCTGCTCTTTTGAATGCAAAAAGATTTTTTCAAATCGGATTATAAATACGGGAGATATTCGGTAACATATATAAAAAAATATGGTCAAACTGAGACCCTTCTCCTTATTTCCTAGAATATCTTTCACATTGATGACCAGACCTTAACCAAATTTCTATGGGTTCAATGGGACACTCTACTCTTTTGAATGCAAAAAGAATTTTTTAAATCGGATTATAAACACCGGAGATATTCGGTAACATTCATAAAAAAAAATAAAAAAAAATATGGTCGAATTGATAACCTATAAATATAAATCAAGTAAAGTCTAAAAATTTAATTTTCTCACCTAACTCTCAAGCTAAGATATATAATTTTAGAAAAGCAATTTTTATAGATCTTTACAATGATTTATCTGAATTAGATTGGAGTTTCCTAGATACACACGAGGATATTAATATTGCGGTACAAGAATTTTATGATAAAATTTATAATTTATTTGATCAGCATATACCAGTCTATAAAACTTATAAACACCGTTATCCTCGATGGTTTCATTCAGACATTATTAGAAATATTAAACTGAAGGCTAAAAATCGAAAAAAATACAATCACTGGACGTCAAGATTTTTTATCTGAATTTAAACGCCTAAGAAAAGTCATTAAAGAACAAATTCAAGTAGCTTATAATAACTATTTAGAAGAAATTCAACTAAGTATTTCTAGTAAGCGAAGAAATGTGCTTGAATTTTCGTCTGTAATAAATCTCAAATTGGGAGAGTTGCAGCGGGAATTAAATCACCGAAATAGTGTAGTAGTACGTGTAAAGTGGGATGCTTAGTGCAGTTTAACGGATTTCACTAGTAAGTTGAAGAACCGATCTTAAAAGAACAAAAACTGTGAGTAATAAATAAATAAACTAAAAATATAGCTGACAAAAAAGAGTCTACAAAACCTAGTATTGCTAATTTAAAGATAACGAGCAACGGAACTCCGACCGATTTAAAAGCGGTGTTGCCAGAGTGCGAAATAAATCCTATAAGGCAATAAGCGGTACTGATAGGAGAATCTAACTTCCGAAGAGTGGATCTGGGTTGTTTTCCTTTCGCAGTATCGCGGTGTAAGTAATAAATAATAAGAAAATGAGCGGTACGGACACCGATGAGGAGTCAAAAACAAAAAGAAGCTCAATGGATGAATTTTTCGGAAGATCTAAATTAACAAAGAGGTCGCCTTCAAAAGGAAGCAAAGAAGAGGCAGGGACTAATGAAATACTGATAGGAATGATGAGGGAACTGATGGACAAAAACGATAAGTTAATGGAAGAAATAAAATGTGTCAGGAACGAACAAAGGGAAAGTCAACAACAACTTAAGGAGGTTATTAAAGAAAACAAAAAGATGAAAGAGGAAATAAAGAGCTTATCAGGGAGGTTAGATATGCTAGAAAGAGAAAATAAGAAGAAAAATTTAAGAATATCGGGCCTGAAGGTAGATACTAACGATGATAAAGCTTTAAAAGAACAGATAGAAAACTTTATGCAGAAGGAACTTAAAATCAATGTAAAAATAAGAGATGCAAGAAAAGTGGGGGATGAGATCTGTATAGTCGAGACAGAAACCCTTAAGGAAAAAATTGATGTATTACGGAATAAAAGTCAACTAAGAATGTTACCCCAAAAAATATTTATAGATTCGGAGCTGACAAAAAAGGAGCAAGACATTCAGAAACAAATAAAAATAATTGCTAAGGAAGAAAGGGAAAAAGGAAAACAGACGAAAGTTGGGTATAGAAAATTGAGAATTAATGATAAGGTATGGAGATGGGATGATGAGCAAGGACGTCTGCTAGAAGAAAAAGGAGGGGACAGCTCAAAAAACTAATACGTACTAATAATCAGGACGGCAAACAAGAAGATAATAAGGCAATGAATCAGGAAGCGAGCAAAAGGGATAACGAAGATGATAATATAAATATTAGAGACAATACAAGGAAATGCAAAACAAACAAAAAAAGGAAACGGAAGATGCGAGATGATATAGTAAAAGTAGGTACTTGGAATGTAATGACGACTTTTGAGGAAGGAGCCCTGTGGAATCTAGTTGAAACAATGAAGAAGTACAGAATTGATGTTTTAGCCTTGCAGGAAACAAAGCAAAAAGGTAAGCTCACAATGAGTATAGACGGGTATGGGTTTTTTAACAGCGGAAATGATAACAACAGACTTTTCGAAGTAGGATTTATAATAAAAAGAGAATTAATGAAAAGTGTTATCAACTTTGAAGCAATTTCGGAAAGGCTATGTAAAATAAGGTTGCAGGGCAAGTACAGGAAAATAACAATAATAAACGGGCACGCACCGACAGAAAATAAAGAATTGACAGAGAAATACGATTTTTATGAAGAGATGGCAAGCGTACTGGAGGGAACCCAAAGGTATGATATAAAAATGGTGGTAGGAGATATGAATGCTAAGGTGGGAAGAGAGGCGATTTACAAGAAAGTAACAGGAGGAAGAAGCAAGCACGAGCAAAGTAACGAAAATGGAAAGTTATTGATAGAGTTTGCTACGGAACAAGATATGAAAATAGCTAGCACAAGCTTTGATCATAGAGAAGTACATAAAATGACATGGATTTCACCAGATGGAAGAACCAAGAATCAAATTGATCATGTTCTAATAGAAAGAAAACATCAAAAGTTAGTGAAAGATGTTAGAAGTTACAGAGGTGCAGACGCAAATACAGATCACTTTTTGGTGGTAGGAAACGTCAAGCAGCAGCTGCCAAGAATACAGAAGGTAACCAACAGAAGGAAAAAGTATAATGTAGCAAGAATACAGGAAAACGGGGTAAGAAAAGAAATGCGGGAGTATTTTAGAACAAATTTGAGTATAATGAAGGAAGAGGACAATGTTGAAACGGAGTGGATGCAACTAGAAAAATTAATGAAAGATGTGGCAGAGCAAAAGCTAGGTTGGGAGAAGACAACAAACAAGAATGGATGGTTTGATGAGGAGTGTAAAAAGAAAATAGCGGAAAAGAATTTAGTACGACTAAGGGCACTAGAAACTGATTCGACAGAAGTCAAGAGCAAATACTCAGAAGTCCGAAAAAACACCAAAAAGTTACTCAGGCAGAAGAAGAGAAATTATATGCGGAATAAATTACAAAATATTGAAGAACACTTTAAAAACAAACAATTAAGAAATTTTTACCAAGAGGCCAAGATATCACGAGAGGGCGCAGTTAATTACCAAGTACCTTATATTAAGGATAACGAAGGAAGGATATTGGCAGATCCAAGAGAAAAAGCAAAAAGATGGGCGCAATACTTCGAAGAAGTGCTAAATGGTCAAGAAAAAGAACCAGAGCAGGAACAAGAAGTAGAGGAGGAAAGAGAAAATGTGGATCACGTGGAGGAACCAACAGATAAAGAAATCTTAAAACAGATGGAAAATTTGAAGAACCATAAGAGTGCAGGAGAGAATGGGATCCCAGCAGAAATTGTTAAATACGGGGGAGAAGAGATACAGAAAAGAATATGCAGAATAATACGTAAAATATGGAACGAAGAAAAAATGCCTGAGAGATGGAACAATGCAATAATATGTCCAATCTTCAAGAAAGGGGACAAAAGTATATGCGAGAATTATAGAGGGATATCACTTCTGGATGTGGTGTACAAAGTTTTGAGAAACAGATTGAATGTGTACCAAGAAAGAATAGTGGGAGAATACCAAGGAGGTTTCAAGAAAGGAAGAGGAACAACAGATCAAATATTTACCCTTAAGACAATAATGGATAAAAGCTACGAGCGAAATTTAGGACTACATGTCATGTTTGTAGATTTTAAGCAGGCTTATGATACAATATATAGAAACAAAATGTATAATGCCTTGAACTTACTAGGAATACCAAAGAAAATCGTGAAGCTAATCAAGATGACATTGGACAATTCATACAGCAGAGTAACGAGCGAAGGAACTACTGTATCAGACAAATTTAGAGTCCAAAAAGGATTAAAGCAAGGAGATCCAATATCGACAACGGTTTTCAATCTAGTGTTGGAAAAAATTGTACGAGATAGCAACATACAAACAACAGGGCTTATTTATCACCACAAGCAACAGATAATTGCATATGCAGATGATTTAGCTTTGCTAACCAGAACAAGGAAGGAACTGGAAAGAGCATTCTGTAAGTTGGAAGAGGCTGCAAAAAATTACGGACTTAGTATAAATCAGAAGAAATCAAAATATATGGTGCTAAACCATCAGAATGTGGACGGTAAAAAAGAATATATAGAGATTAAAGCGGGGGAGGACAGAAAATATAAAATTGAAAAAGTCTGTGAATTCGAATACTTGGGTGCAACGCTGACAAATAAAAACGAAGAATGGAAAGAAATAAATAAAAGATTAGTGAAAGGAAGTAAAGCTGTGGGATCTTTAAATAAGTTAATAAGATCAAAGGAGTTATCTAGAGAAGCCAAAATTAAAATTTATCGAACAATAATACGACCAACAGTGACATACGGAAGCGAAACATGGGTTTTAACAAAAGCGGAAGAAACAAAACTGGATATATGGGAAAGGAAGGTACTAAGGAAAATTCTGGGGGGATTAAAAACAGATGAAGGACTCTGGAGAAGAAGAACTAACCAAGAATTAAAAGATCTTTATAAATACCCATCAGTAACAAGCTTCATAAAAGCTCAAAGGGTGAGATGGTTCGGGCATACTAGGAGGATGCCAGAAGATAGATATGCAAAAAAGGTCATTAAAGAAGGGGAAGGAGGTAAAAGAAAAAGAGGGAGACCAAAGAAAAAATGGTTGGACGCGGTGTTGGAAGATATCAGAGAGGTAGAACCAAATTGGGGTGCAAAAGTACAGAATCGCAACCTGTGGAGAGAAATTGTTAAGGCAGTTGAAGAACGATAAAGAAAAAAAAAAGTCATGGGCCTCAAAGGCCTGCAGTACTGTACTATATATATTTCTAGTAATCCTGAAAATTTTTGGTCCTTTGTTCATTCAAAACAGAAATCATCAAGGATACCGGGTGAAATGAAGTTTGAAGACAAAATATATTCTGAGCCACAGGGCATAGTTGATGCATTTAAATCATCGTTTGAAAGAGTTTATGATCCTATTGATCAAAGGGATTCGGTGGACACATCTAACTGTATTACAAGTAATTTTCCGGTAATCAATTTCAATTTAGTCAATGAAGGAGAAGTTAAAATTGCTTTGAAAAAAATGAAAAATAAAATGACATCTGGACCAGACAATATCCCATCCTTTTTCATTAGGGATTGTTCAGAAGTACTTGCTGAACCACTATTAAAAATGTTTAACCTATCAATTAAAACAGGAAAATATCCTGAAAAGTGGAAAGAGGCTAGGATATGTCCTATATTCAAAGCTGGAGTAAAGTCAAATGTTGAAAATTACAGACCGATATCTCTCCTTTGTAACTTTTTAAAAGTTTTTAAGATGGTAATGTATACGCGTGTATATTCCTCAGTTAAAAGTTGTATTTCAGAGCACCAACATGGTTTTATGGAAAAACGTTCGACAGTAACAAATTTATTAATTTTAACTCAGTATATTTCAGAAGTTTTGGATAATCAAGGCCAGGTGGACGTAATATATACAGACTTCTCAAAGGCTTTTGACAAGGTAAATCAACGTACGTTAGTTAATAAACTTTCAACCTTAGGTTTTGTGGACAATGTATTGAAGCTATTTTCGTCGTATTTAGCAGACAGGAAACAGTTCGTTGCGTACAACGGATACACATCTGAGATTATTTCTGTTACTTCTGGAGTTCCCCAAGGTTCCAACCTTGGTCCTTTATTGTTTTTGATATATATAAATGATTTGCTAGAGATTTTGGACTGTGAAAAATTAGGATTTTCGGACGATTTTAAAATTTTTTCAAAGATTAACAATATTAATGATTGTAATGAGCTGCAGAAGAATTTAAACTTGATTAATAATTGGTGTAACAGGAATAAATTAACTTTGAATGCCAAAAAATGTAAAGTAGTAACCTTCACTAGAAAAAATGAAAATGTTAACTATGCATACTCTGTCCAAATGTCGAAACTCGAAAAATGTAATACTATAAAGGATCTAGGAATTGTATTTGATACCAAATTAACTTTTTCAAACCATATTGAGCTAAAAATATCGGAAGCCATGAAAATGTACGGTTTTCTTATTCGAAATTGTAGAAGTTTTACAAATACAACTCCGATCAAATTATTATTTTACTCACTAGTACGATCTAAGCTGGAATACGAAAGTATTATTTGGTACCCCATATATAATTGTTATATATCAGGCATTAAAAAAGTTCAGAGAAAATTTTTGAAATATTTGGCTTTCAAAACTGATGGTGTATATCCAGAACGAGGTTGTGACTATGATGCACTTTCTGTTAGATTTGATTTTGATAGTTTAAATCTAAGGCGAGACCTCTGTTCATTAAAGTTTCTTTACAAACTGCTTCATAATTCAATTGATTCTGCAGTTATTCTGTCACAAATTAATATAGAAGTGCCAAGTTTTAATTCCAGAAATAAATTAACCTTTAGGTGTAATAGAGCAAGAACAAATATCCTTAGAAAATCCCCAATAAATGTAATGTGTACGAACTATAATAAGATATGTACACATTGTGACATTTTTTCTTGTTCCATAAATACCCTCATTAATACTGCCACTGTTTTCTTGGACTAATATATTGTTTAAATATTTAGTTAGATATAAGTTTTTCTATTATGTAAATTTTGTAAATTGTCCTATAAATGGATTTCTGTTGGGCAATAAAGCTATTATTATTATTATTATTATTATTAATATTATTATTATTATTATTATTATTATTATTATTATTATTATTATTATTTCACGATTTTAGCAATTTCAATCATTTCATATTTTTTAAATGTTTCTTTATAAAGAAACACGACGAATAAAGTCACTTTCTTATAGATCCCGGATGGAACTTAATATTTGTTGAACTCAGACAATTCTACAAATCTTGTTTAACCACTTTGTTGTGGGCAAATTTTTTATCTGTCTCAAGTGATAACTTGCATAATCCATTATTATAACACAGTTCTTAGAAAGAAGATTTATCATTTGTTCAAACCATCAGCGTTCATGTCCTCATAGTAGCCACCGCTACGAGTTGATTTAAAAATTAATAAACCACGTTTAACAAAACCGTCTAACTACCAATATGTATTATCAGCCTGCGGATGGTGGGTTTAAGGCAGTAGATAAATTATTTAAAAAAGCCTGGCTTCGATTAGTACCTATCAGTTTTATCTTGCTAAAATTTCTTAGCGTACGGCCCCCCATTGATCCATGTTTCATCACGATTTTCTTTTGTTTCTTTTTTTCTTATGGTCGCTTCGATATAACAATATCGCTTTTTTTAAATAAACTAGACTTTATGGAATTCTTTTTCTAGCGGAGACCCATTTCTTTTAAAAGTTTTCATAACGTAGTTCGACTCAATTTAGTGCAATCCTTATAATGTTGAACTGGGGCAATAACTTTATCCAATGTTGGAAATTCTATTCCAAAGAAGAATTCTTGCACTTTCCGTCGAAGTGATTCTTTTAAATGATATTCTATTTTTGAATAACTCTGTAAATTGTAGATTTTCAAACACCATCTATATCTATTTAATATTAATGTTTTTTCATTAAATGTTAAAAGACCAATTTTTCGGGGTTTACACGGCAGCTTGCAACTGAATTACCGACTTTTAGTAAACTGTGAAGAATTTGAAATACACAACTTGGACCTTACTACAAAATGGAACAACCAAATATTAAATTTTAATGTCATGGCCTCTCTCATTCGGCTTCTGGCGATATTGGCTTCTGACTGCTGGGGACAGGAATCATGACAATGATTACGTGGCTCTTGAACAATTACATTTTTTTTTGTCTTCATTAACGAATGGCACTTAGTTTGTCTATTTTGACGGCATCTCCATGTTTCTATTCCGTCATCAGTTGTTCGAAAAAGTCTGTATTCAAAACCGTTGTAAGCAAGAGGTCGTTTGCCTTTCTGAGTAGTCGAAAACTCCATTTCGTTCGTTATAATAATACAACTTAACTTTCTCAAGAATTAGAAAATATTGAATGAACTTTAAATTATGCAAGGATACCCCTTCATATTTTTTGTTTAAACTGTACCTACTTAATGCCCTTCATAAAAATTAATGTTAGAAACATATATTTCTAAGAAAGAAAATAATAAATTTGTTAATGCTAGTTTTAAAATTACTTTAAATCGGTAAAGTGTCATTAACGTTAATCTTTTTATGGGATCATTCAGGAGAAACACCAATTAAGACATTCAACACAGAATACGGATTCAAATTTTATTAAAATGTCATTAGTCCTGTCTGCCCCAAGATATAATTTAAGTTTTACACCATGCAACAAATTTTATCAAGAATGAAAGTTTCTGACAAATGAATAATAAAAAAATTTCTCATATATTGTGTAAAATGAGATAGTTATTATCAAAATCGTTTCTTGTTTTTTTTTTAATGTTATATAGCTTATAAACTGCACTCTTAAATAAGAGTCACTGAAAAAATTTCACAATTTCAAAATTTAAATCTACTTTTACACCTTTCATCCGCTCAGCAGCGAATTATTTTTCTTAGGTTTGATTTTGCATTTTTTTCATGTGGGCTTTTTCCGCGTGCGCGTTTTTCCGTGTGCGCTTTCTTCCGTGTGCGCTTTTTTCCGTGTGCGCTTCTTTCCCTGTGCGCTTTTTTCCTTGTGCGCTTTTTTCCGTGTGCGCTTTTTTCCCTGTGCGCTTTTTTCCGTGTGCGCTTTTTTCCGTTGTGCTTTTTTCTTTGCGCTTATTTCCGGTGCGCTTATTTCCTGTCCGCTTTTTTCCGGTCACCGTTGATATCCACTTTTCTCATTACTAACAAAAGGGGTAGATAACATCATACAGTATGATTTCAAATAGCTTTCCAAAATTACACAAAATAGCTATAGGTCTATAATTACTGATAGATTAGATAAGATGTTTATTGGGTTGGCTGTTAGCCTGTATCACTGCGACCTTTGCAGATCTATTGTGACCACCCATTATCTCAGGAATAGGATTAGAGAACCTTGTCCAGCCCTGCCCTCTTAAGAAGACTTAATAGCCTTGACAGTAGCCACTCCGCATAACTTGGAGCAGCCGGTTTCTCCTCTCCCAGTACTAGATACCGGCGATACCGTGTCCTTGCGAGGCCTTCGCATTGGCATAGGACATGAAATGCGGTCTCCTCCTCCTCTTGGCAGTATCGACAGATGTCTTCATCTGCTAAGTTCAACTGACTCATGTGTTTCTTGATGTCCTGTCAAGAGACTGACAATCATTCTGACATCGTTTCGCCTTTGTGATAGCAGCTCTGCAGTAAACTTCACCGAGTGTCCCTTTATGAAGACTTTGGCTTGTCGCTTGCCCGGTGATTTTTCCCACCACTCCTGGGCCTTCTCTAGCCTCCATTTCTCAATGGCTGCCTTTCTAAATGTTTCAGCAACTCCGCCGAATGGTTCCGGGCCAATCATTGGGGTATTAGCTCCCGCACGGGCCAATTCATCAGCCTTCTCATTGCCTCAAAACCCTGAGTATCCTGGTATCCATGCCAGTGTCAGAGAATTTTGACTTGCGGCATGTGTCAGGGCCCCAACGCAGTCTCACACAAGCTGTGAGCTTATTTGTGCTGAGACTATCGCCTTTAGAGCTGCTTGGCTGTCCGAGTATATGACTACGGTTTTACCCGTTATACCCTGACTTACGATCTCCGTTGCACAGTGTTGTATGGCCATTACTTCAGCCTGAAACACTGTGGCATACGCACCTAGACTTACTTGGACTTTTATCCTGTGTCCTCTACTGTATATACCTGACCCTGTGCCTTTCTCAGTCTTTGAGCCATCGGTATACCAGATTGACTCCCCTTGGATTGGGGGGCCATTATTCCATGATTCCCTTTCGAGTATTTCTACTCGAAAGTTTCTCACAAAGTTATACCTGGGGACTATCCTGTCCTGAGGCATGCTCATTATTTGATCTGCCTTAACCCTATTGTATAACTCTGCTTGCTTTTTGCCTTTTAATAAGGTAATAGGGGCCTGGCCTTGTAGCAGCCTGTGAGCAGATGCCATAGCCTCGCCCTGAATGTAAATGTGCAATGGTGGTAGGTTGAGTAGAACCTGTAGTGCGTCCGTTGGGGTGGTTCCCATGGCACCTGTAACATTCAGACATGCCTGCCTTTGAATGCTTTCCAGCTGCCTGATCACCCCGGACTGCTGCGTTCTATTCCACCACACCACCGAACCATAGGTTAACATTGGTCTTATGACTTGTGTATACAACCATCAACCATAGGTTCATTTTGGGGTTCAATCCCCAGTTCTTGCCACACAATTGTCTACACCTACCAAGCGCTATTGTAGCTTTATGTGTGACCTTTTGAATGTGTTGGTTCCATGATAGCCTCTGGTCAAATACCACACCCAGGTATTTGGCCTCTGTGGCTATTGGAACCAGAACGTTATTGAGCGTTATTGGTTTTAAGCCTTGTAACGCTCTTTTATTAATAAATGGGACAATAGGGTACCGGACAGTAATCGAAAAAAAATCTAAGATGTGTTTTAAAATAAAGTTTGTTATACAACAATATTACTCAATAAAGATTTTTAAGAAATAACAATGATTTATATTTTTAAATCAATAAAAAAAAGTTGCGTAAATAATCTGTGACGTGTAAGAACCCAAACGCCAATCACAGTGCGTAACGTCATATGTAAGTAGCCATAAGTAAACAACACTGCTTTGTATGTTATTTCGCGTTTTTCTACGATTTATTTGCATTATTCTAAAAATATTTAATTGTAATTAGTTACGAATTGAAGGACTATAGTCATAACAGAAGTTGTCGTAAGTGCTTGAAGCCTTCTGTTAAGTTTTTATTATGGAACAAGGTTATACAAAAGCCGACAATAGAAATCTCCCAAAAGTTGATATTTTCATGGTCGGCAGTTTCTTTGCCACTAATTCCGACATTTGTTCTGCCGAATTTAGAAATGTGAAAACATTTGTGTAAGTATTTCAATCTCTTTTTGTTTATCTTAACCATGGAAATGATTGAAGAAATAAGTAAAACATAACCTATAACACCTACATTACATACACACTAAATATGATTATTTGTATTATGGGCTGTGTAATAACACTCTAGGTACAGTACTTACATCAAAGTGATCTTCACAAAAGTAAATTGGTGAAGTAACAGACATTCCATCGCACTTTCGTCTTATTAGGTCTAACCATTTCTTTCGTATGTCTGGTTTTCGAGGTACATCAATAAAAAAGTTATTTGGAGTAGTTACTGATGTATTTCCACATCGATATCTTTTTCGGTCCATGATGATTAAGAAACATAAAATACTTAATTTATCCAAGCACTGATCACTTGTAATATGGCTCGTAGTTTGTTTACCTCCATATGACGTCACGCGATCTGAATTGACATGAAGTGCTGTTTTCGCGGCAATTTTAAATAAATTATGTTTTTGACGTTTTCAAGTACTCCAGAGGATTTATTTAATTAAAATATTATTTTTTATGGCTATATATATGAATAAAGATTATTTTTAAACACTATTTGAAAAGTTGTCCGGTTCCCTATTGATGCTTTTTGTGGATTGACTGTTAGGCCTTCATCCTTGCACCACTTGTACACCATATTCGTTGCGGACTGCACCCGCTCTGAGACTGTGTCCAGAAACTTCGCCTGAATGATTATGGCCATATCATCTGCGAAGCCTAGGCAGTGAAGGCCTTCATTGAGGAGTTTTTTAAAGAGGTCATCCACAAGTGCTGACCACAGCAGAGGCGACAGTACCCCTCCCTGCGGACAGCCCCTTTTCACTGTTGCCTCAATGGACGCCTCACCTAACTTGGACACTACGATCCTATGCGTTAGGTTGGCATACACCCATTGGCATATTAGTGAAGGGACTCCCCTCCTTGAAAGTGCGTCGGTTACTGACTCGGGTCCCACATTGCTGAAGGCTCCTTCAATGTCAATAAACGCCGCTAGGGCTACTTCTTTGTCTCCAATTGACTTTGATAATAGCCTGTCCAAGTCATCCAGCGCTAGATCTGTGGATTTTCCCCGCTGGTATGCATATTGACGATCACTTAATGGGTTCTCCGTTAAGATTTCGTCCCTTATATATCTATCGACCAGTTTTTCCAGCGTTTTTGCTACGAATGACGATAGACTTATTGGTCTGTATGACTTGGTCGTTTGGTCCGTCATCCTCCCCACTTTAGGGAGATATAAGACTTCCACCTTTTGCCAAACAGATGGTATAAATCTATAGGCCAAACAAGCCTTAAAGATTTTACACAGATGTGTTATAATTACATCCAGCCCTTTCTGGAGTAGGGCTGGGTATATTCCATCCGTTCCTGGTGTTTTGAATGGACGGAATGTGCTGATAGCTCATCTGATTTTTGCAGGTCTGGTTATTTCGGTAGCTAGCTTCCAGTCATCCCTTGAGGGCCTTACCGGCCTTTGACCGTGGCCTGCGCTATCCTATCCAGCTTCCATAAACCGTGAGCCAGGAAAGTGTGCCAAAGTTAGTATTCTTAAACTTTCCTCCAACGTTTTGGTGTATGATCCGTCCTCCTTTTTGAGAAGGCCGACCTCTTTCGCTATACTATCCTTAGCCAGGACCATGTGGAGTCTTAAACATGCGGGGGTCGTTTGGACTTCCTCGCAGAACCTCCTCCAGGAGGTTTTTTGGCTTTTCGGATTTCTTTATTGTACAGCGTTAACTTTTGTCTATACTCTTCCCAGTTATGAACGGTTTTGGCCTTATTAAACAGCCTTCTCACCTGAGCCCTAAGCTTCTGTAGGTGTTCGTTCCACCAGGGAGTGTTTCCCGTGTACTTTCTTGTCTGTTCCGGGCAGTTTTCACGATAAACCGACCTAATAGCCGCGCTTACCCTGTCCACCTCCCGGTCCAAACTGTACACATCTCTTATTGACACCGTTCTGTCCTCGAGATTTTCATTGAGAGAATTTACATAGTCCTCCCAATTCGTTCTCCGTGGATTTCTGAACGTGGTCTCAATAATTTTAGGGGTAACAATATTAAACATAACATGCCTGTGATCCAACCCAGATGGCTCGTCCGAGACATGCCAGTTTTTAATCTTGTCGTAGATGTTGTTTGTGCAGAGGGTCATATCAAGGACCTCCCTGCGCGTAACTGTTACAAATGTTGGCTTTTTGCCTCTGTTTAGTATCTGTAAACTATTACTAAGTATAAATTGTAACAGATACTCATCCCTAGGGTTGACGTCCGTACTACCCCACGCTATGTGATGAGCATTGGCGTCGGCCCCCACGATCAACGGTAGGTTTTCCCTCCGGCTGTAGCTTATGATGTCCATTAGGTGGCCTGGAGGACAAACCTTGTCCTCTCCAGGAAAGTACGCCGAGCAGACCATAAGCCTTCTGATGCCTTCTTCCGTGTATATTGACAGTATGGCTGCAACGAAATCCCCAGTGCATAGCACCGGAATCAGCTTACATCCAACTGTCTTAGAAAACAATATACAGGCACGGGGCTTTATAGCCTTTGTGTCATATATCAACTCGCCATGGTGCGGTTTTAAGCCTGCAACCCTACCTCCGTATAGCCATGGCTCCTGCAGGAGGGCTACATCCACGCCTTCTCTCCCAAATCTCCGACACACTATGGCCGATGCAGCCTTTGCATGTTGGAGATTTGCCTGCAGGACCCTGACTGTACCTAATTCTTCAGAAGGATCCATACGAGTCCCACGAGAAGCTAGGGAAGGGATGGTCTACCTGGTCAGAGCCCCGCATAACCAGGTAAGGCTAATTACAAGGGGGTTTCGCCCGGTGCCGCCAGGGGACCGTTCGCGACCAACTTAACCCGTTGGCCATATGATTGGTGCACTTATTACTTATGAAACCAAATTGATTAGGAGTCAGTATTTTATATTTGGACAAAAATGATTGAAGCCTTTTTTTACTAATCTTTCCATAATTTTTGATGTGGACAAAAATGCAATGGAGCAGTAGTTTGAAACTTGTTCTTTATCTCCTCCTTTATGTAATGGACCAATTATTGCCGTTTTGAGGCAATTGGGAAAAGTTCTGTTTCAAAGACTTATTAATTAGGTCTGTTAGGTGGTGTAATGTACGATCAAGAAGATTACTGAACATCTTCAAAGTAAGCCCATCTAAACCAGATGATGATTTGTTTTTTATTTCATTAATTGTCTTTATTACGGGAGTGTAAAAGAAACTATGTGAGTTTTCATTACAAAGATATGAAACTGGATCATGAGAAGGTGTTATGATAGATATTAGATTTTTAGCCACATTAACAAAGTAAGTATTAAGGTCCTCAGATGAAGTAGAGATAGTACTAGATGAAGAAGAAGTTTTATTACTTAGTGAACCATGGCTTATGATCTTTAATTTTAATAGGCCTATAAGGAAAGGAGCTGCAATAGTTAATAATGACTTTATGAATCTGGAAAACTCACTATTGATATCCTCAGTGAAAAATACCCAGTCAATCGATTGGCATTGTTGCTTAAAATTTCTAAAATATCTCACACCAAAAACACGGCCTAGTTTATACAAAGAGTTTTTGCTTCTAGTGTGTAAAGAAAATGTAGTCAATATGCCCTTATGATCAGAAAAATCCGAATTTAAAACAGTATTGTCGACGGATGTGGAAGCGAAAGAAGAGACAATGTAGTCGATGGTTTAATTATTCTGGTTGGTGAATTAATATGCATAGCTAAACCCATTGTATTAAAAAAAGAGTGTGCGTGTAACCTTTACGCGCGATTGAAGTAAAACTTGTTGACGTACGTATCGGAAAATAAATATTTAATTACAAATCAAGCATATTTATTGCCTATATACTTTACAAAAAAAATAAGATGTTATATTTATATTATTCATTAGAAATAGGAATTTGAAAGTTATCATTATTTTTTTTATATATGAAATAATAGGTTTATGATAACTAAAATGTGAAACATAGATTTTAGTCTATAAATACCACTAATGTATTTGAAACCGTTTGAAAATTTCATAAATAAATTTCGGAAATTTAAACTCCTCCCATAGCTTAAATTATACAGTTACTTCCATCAGAATCTTCCGTTAGAATCTACCCCTAGTCGTGCCTAAAGAAGTTTTGCTTCAATAATAGGTAAACAATATTAAAAATATACACACATTACGTTTAGAATGTGTGATTTTGTAGCTGTATCTACCTTATTGTAATACATCACAACACAAGAGCCTTCGATAGTTAGATAACCATTTCATTTTGTAGCATTTTATAGCATATTCCATAAAATTTAAAATCCTGAGTTAAGTTTGTTTCCTTCACGTCTACGAAGGATCTGTTATTGGTGGTAAGAGATCAGCTATCTTGACTAGTGGTTTTATGGCCTTTATGGCTACCTAACCAAACCTAAAATAAGTATAAGAAACTGTTAAAATATTTTGAATATTATAATTTTATGAACAAAAACGTGCAACATGCTTCTTTACTCAACTTAAAGATTCCGTATAAACAATTATTTACTATCATAATATGTATGTATGTATATAAACTTACTTAATCAAATAATAATGAATGTGGCTGTCTCGTCATTTTTCTTCAAATCTTTCTGGCGCTTATAATATCCCCTTTGACGTTCACAATTTCTTTTTCTTTTTAGCTCTGTAAGTCTATAAAACGAAAATAGCTAGGTATAAATAATAGGTATAAATAATTAGGTATAAATAGTGTAATTACACACCAAAAATAAAATTTATGCATATAGAGTACCTACCTATTCACTCATTTTCAATCAATATTTTTTCATCACTTTCTTCATTAATAAATCCACATTGTTTATTCATATTTAATACAAACACTTTATACACAAAAACCTATTTATATAAAGGAATGTATTTCGATTGACAAGATGATCAGCTGTCAATTCATACAATTACAGATTTAATTTTATTTAATATAGGAGGCAAAATCGCATGAGCGCCGCCAAGATTATTTTCAGGGGGTGCATCTGCATCTACACACTATTATGATCTAATATATATATATATATATATATATATATATATATATATATATATATATATATATATATATATATATATATATATATATATATATATATATAGAATGTAGAATGATTTGGACAGCAACCGCGACGCCTTTAGTTTTTATTCAAACAATAATTTAATAAAAAAATTAAAAAAATATATAATTTTCTGGTAAATTCAGGTATTTTCTTTCATAGCAGGGGTGTGCAAGCGCATCCTCTTGCACCCTGCTGCCGGCGCCCATGCAAAATCGTGTCAGTATTAGGTTTTGTTTCCGGTTTCTGTTATTGGAATGACGTCACGTCCGTTAGAATAACTTTTTTACTCCTAGTGTCGCTAAAGAAGTTTTACTTCAAAAATTTTACCTTTTTGTTCTGGCCTAATTTATACGTAGGACTATAAACAAATTATCAAGAAATAAGGTATCGCTATCAGCACTTAACGATTTAAGAAGTACTTTTTACATGATGAGGCGAGGCAACTATTATACCAATGATTTCTTAATTGATGTCAACACGTAACCAATGTTCGATAAATCACTTGATTTCAAATTCTTAAACAATCAGTTTGATATAAATTTCACGCAATAAATATTATTTAATCCCACTAAAATTAACAAATTTGCTAGAGAGAAATCACACACAACCTACCGATACTCTTTTGTCAATGTTTGACTTTCGTTAAAATCTGTGACAACCTCCCAGCCTCGATCCACTCTCATGTCATTAGCATGTACAAACTTTATTAAATTATCACTATGTACTAGATATGTGCAATAACTTAGAACTTTCATTACTTTCCCTTTCTGCCATAATTTAGTTGTTTTATTTTTAATATACACTCTATCATTTATTTTATATAATTGAGAATTTTTAGTGGGACTATTAATGTTAATTTTATTATAGCAATAAGGTTTTAACAAGTTATACCTAGTTCTAGGTCTAATTTTAAAAACACTTTCAGCAGGAGAAACCCCTGTTGCTGTTGAAGGAGTGGTTCTGTAAGAAAACAAAAAGTTTTGTACTTTTTGTATAATTAATTTTTTTGTTATCTCTTCTTCTTGGTGCACCAACAAACTTTTCTCCAAATGTTTTTTGATTGATTTAACACTACGCTCTGCCGCCCCATTACTCTGTGGGTGATATGGGGGTGCTTTTACAGGGTTAATACCATTTGCTTGGCAAAATGACACAAATTCGTTTAAGTTAAAAGGTGATCCATTGTCTGAAACTAATTCGACTGGTAGACCAATTACTGTAAAAATATCACGCAACTTTGAAATGGTTTCTGATGCATCCGTTCCATTTGACATAAATTTAACATCTAACCATTTAGATTTTTGATCAATTAATGTATGTCTGTATGTCTGTATGTACTCAAAAACTACAGGACCGATTATTATGAAAATTGGTATGTATATGTATTTTTCCACGGAGAAGGTCTGTATGATATGCTCATTGAATTGATGCCACTCGCCCCCAGGTGGCGCTGCAGACTAGCAACTTCTGTCCCGTTCAACCGATTGTCATGAAAATTGGTATGTATATGTATTTTTCCACGGAAAAGGTTTATATGATATGCTCATTGATGCCACTCGCTACCAGGTGGCGCTGCAGAGTAGCAACTTCTGTCCCGTTCAACCGATTGTCTTGAAAATTGGTATGTATATGTATTTTTCCACGGAGAAGGTTTGTATGATATGCTCATTGATGCTACTCGCCACCAGGTGGCGCTGCAGACTAGCAACTTCTGTCCAGTTCAACCTATTGTCAGGAAAATCAGTATGATGATGTATTTTTAACGGGTAAGATGAATATGGTATTCGTATTAATGGAAGTTACCACCAGATGGCGCTTCCATGTATCAAATTCAATACTGATTAATAGATATCTACACGAATCCGTATAAATATAAGTTCGAAAAATATATTTTTGGTGCGATAAGTAAAACAAAACTATAAACTTTCTTTCCTTCTCTATCTCTTCTTCTCTTTTATTTTTCCTAAATTTATTGTAGTTGCTGGCGTAGCAACGCGCGCCGGGTACAGCTAGTACTCTATAAAAATTGTGTGGTGATGTAGGCCACGAACATAATTGATTATTTGAATTTGTGAAATTTTGACATTGTTAGCATGTATCGCAATATGATATAAACTTTTCTATATCTGCGTTCACATTGGGCCACCAACAATATGAACGTATCAACATTTTTGTACAGACAATACCATTATGTTGTTCGTGAAACAATTTTAAAATATCATCCTGTAATGTTTTAGGAATGACTACTCTATTTCCTATTAGAATACAATTTTTTTCTACCGACAATTCATTTTTACGTTTAAAATAAGGTTTTAAACACTCGTCTCCCACTTCCTTAGGCCACCCCAACACAATAAAATCTTTCACTTTCACTAACACTAAATCTTTGTTTGTTTCCCTCACTATATGATTAAAATTTAAAGGTATCTGATTTACTAAACTAAAAGAATATAACGAATCTGTTATTTCGGTGGTATTTGTACAGGGTAGACGTGACAATCCATCAGCATTGTTAATTGTTGCACCTTTTTTATACTGAATATCGTACTGATAACCTGATAAAGTGATAGCCCATCTTGTGATTCTAGCAGCCGCTAAAACCGGAATACCCTTATTTTTTCCAAAAATAAATTGCAGTGGTTGATGGTCTGTAATTAGGGTAAATTTACGGCCATAAAGATATTTATGAAATTTATTCAGTGCAAACATTATAGCAAGCGCTTCCCGTTCTAAATTACTATATTTTTTTCTGCACTAGACAATGTGCTTGACGCGAACATGACAGGCTTTTCTACATCATTAATTTTATGACTTAACACACAACCGACACCATAACCACTAGCATCGCATGTTACATAAATAGGAAGTGATGGGTCATAGTGTGTAATTACACTGTCTGACGTAATCCATTGTTTTCTTTCCTGAAATATTTGGTCACATTCCTTTGACCAACTAATATCAAACTCAATATTATTCTGACAAAGATCGTACAAGAGTTTTAATTTTGAGGACAGCATAGGAATAAATTTTCCATAATAATTTAATAACCCTAAATAGGATTTTAATTCAGTTATATTCTTTGAGGTCGGGCCGACTTAATTGCTAAAATCTTTTCATCAGTGGGATGCACCCCCTTAGCATTTAAAATATGACCTAGAAATTCTACTTTAGTCCTAAAAAAACTTACACTTATTTATATTGACCTTTACATTATAATCTTGAAGGCGTTTAAGAACGTTTCTTACATTTTATGACATTCTGTAAGAGACTTACCATAAATTAAAATATCATCCAAATAACATTTGGTATTTGGCAGTTCACTTAATATGCTATCCATTACGGACTGGAATATACCTGGTGCTGAACTTATACCATATGTTAATCTGGTGAAGGCAAACAAGCCTATATGAGTATTTATGACCAACATTTTCTGTGTATTTTTACTAACTCTGAGTTGCTGATAGGCCCCTTTTAGGTCTAAGACAGTGAAATATTTATGACCACTTAAACAAGCAAATATATTTTATCGCAATGGTAAAGTACAGTGATCACTATCTAAAATTTTGTTTAATGTTTTCTTGAAGTCTACACATATTCTTAAATCTTCAGAGGATTTTTTTGGAACTATTACTATTGGGCTAGCCCAATTACTATAACTAACTTTTTGTAAAATGCCTTGATTTACTAATTTTTTTAATTCAACTTCCACTTTATCTTTTAAGGCAAAAGGCATATCATATGCTCTATGAAAAATGGGTTAAGCATTTTCTTTTAATTTTAATACTGACCGACAGTATTCAAAATATGACTTTTAGATCTAGATTTATATGACTCATTTATTTTCCTGGTTGGGGTATCACTCTGAAAAATATTAATTTGTTCTCTCCAATGAGAGTGTAATACATTTAACCAATTTCTACCCAAAAGAGGTGCAAAATTATGCTTGCTATCTAGGACCACTATAGGTAATTTTAAAATTTTATTTTTATGTTTTACTAATAGGTACATCAATTTCCCCAATTATTTCTACTCCCTGACCAGTCAATACGTTTAACTTATATTTAACAGACATAATATTTAATGATGACAAAAACTTTTTATAGTCATTAACATGTATTACTGTGCGACATGCGCCAGTGTCAATGTCAAATATTATTAAATTACCTTCAACTTTCAATTGCGCTTTTTCAGGCGCTGAATTTTTAGGTTCTAAGGATGAAAGAAACCCAAGCTCTAATGAATCTTCCTCCTCTTGTTCTTCGTGTAGTTCCTCTTCTCTTAATAGACTTACTTGAGACCCGCAGACAGTACTAATATGTCCTACTTTCTTCAAAAAAGATTAAAGTTATTAAAAAATAAGTAAAACCGTGAAGTAAAAAATAAACAGAAAAAGAAAAAAATAACAAAAAAATTGGAATGAAAACGTAAGGAAAATTGATACAGTTTAAAAATCAAAAAGATTACAAAAAAAGTTTAATATCATCTTTGAAAATGTGTAAAATCTAAAAAATTAGAATAAAATAAAAAAACCTGCCTTTTGGCAGGTTAGTTCCTTTCCATTTTCTGAAAAACTTTTGTTTTACTGTACTCCTTATTTTAAGTTTTTCACATTAGTTACATTAATAAAAGTTATTTAATGATTTTAGGTAATTTTTCAAGGTTAATTGTTTATTTTGCATTTGAAAGACAAATTGGCCACGCACTCATGCAGATTTATGCTCCATCGATTTTGATAGTAGTTTTGTCATGGTTTAGTTTTTGGTTAGGCTTTTGATGCAATTCCTGGTAGGATCACTTTGTTAGTGACTTGTTTACTTTCTTTAGTAACAATGTTCAATGATTTACGAGTAGAGACACCGGGGATGGGTGATTTGTGATAAAAGTATTCGTGGCAAGGATTTACTTGTAGTTAACGGTTACAAGTTTAATTTCCACAAAAAACTGAAAACTTCAGAAGAAACTTGTTGGAAATGTATCAACAGAAAATGTAAGGCCTGTATCTATACATTAGGTGTATCAAGTGCAATATTCGTGACTAAAACTGCATCCGAACACTGTCATCTTGCGGACATTTCAACGTTAAATAGGCAAACAGTGTCTGCAGTTTGCAAGAGAAAAGCTGTTGACGATATTTCTGAAAAACCGTCAAAAATTATACGTATGGCATTGAAAGAAAATTTACCAGCGACACTAACAACCAGGGACGTCGAGTACGTTAGGAAGAACATGTAGGTATAATAGTCGACGTAAGTTTATACCAGCGCTTCCGAAAAATATTAACGATGTACATGAAATTTTGAATTCGATTGACGTAAAAACTTCGCGTGATGAACAATTCCTTTTTATTAATTGTGTGTTAAATAATATCATTGTGTTTACGTGTCTTTCAAATCTTGAAGCTCTAGGGAAAACGCAACGAATCTACGTCGACGGCACATTTGATTATTGTGCCAAATATTTCACACAAATGTTTACAATTCACGGTTTTTTACACGGACATTACACACCTTTAATGGTATGCCTTCTACCCAATAAAAAATCGGAAACATACGAAAGACTGTTTCTTTTAGTTCAAGATAAGTGCTCCAAAATTAATATTAACTTCGATTTTAAGGAAATAGTGTGTGATTTTGAAATGGCCATACATAAAGCCGTTCGAAAAGTTTGGCCTTCCACCCAAATCATCGGATGCAGATCTCATCTCGCCCAGGCATGGTTCCGGAAAGTAGATGAGCTATAGGCATACGAGCCCATTTTTTGAACATAACCTCACTTTTTTTTGAGCTGGCTGTTTGCCCTAAATGTTAAAGGCCATTCTTCTTTTTCGAGTGGCCTCTGACAGTTGGCACAAACAGCCAATTCTTCTTTTTCGAGTGGCCTTTGACATTTACTTTTTCGAATGGCCTTTGACTTTTAGCGCAAGCAGCCAACTCTTCTTTTCGTTATATTTTTGAATTTTTTCGCGCTTCGCTGTTATCGTACCAACTTTTTATGCAACCAACATTACACAGTGCTACCAACTTTTGCGTTATAACAATTTAATTAAAAAAATTCCAACCAAGCAGAATTGAACCCGGGTCCCCCCGTATGATAAACAAATACGTTAGCCACTACACCATCGCAGAATTTAATAAAATGTGACAAACAATAGTAGAAAAAAAATAATAAACAAGTCTTATCGCAATAAAGATAACAGACTTAGAAATATTTTAAATTGGTTTATTCCAAAAGAATTTAATGTATGACGTATCATTGTAAAGGGGTTGATGTATAGGGTAAGATTAAGCGTCAAAAAGACCGTATTTATGCTGCCAAAAAGGCATTATAGCTATATCTCGTAAACGGCCCAACGGATTTCAACGTATGACGTATCATTGTAAAGGGGTTGACGTATAGGGTAAGATTAAGCGTCAAAAAGACCGTATTTATGAGGCCAAAAGGGCATTATAGCTATATCTCGTAAACGGCCCAACGGATTTCAACGTATGACGTATCATTGTAAAGGGGTTGATGTATAGGGTACGATTAAGCGTCAAAAAGACCGTATTTATGCTGCCAAAAAGGCATTATAGCTATATCTCGTCAACGTCCCAACGGATTTCAACGTATGACGTATCATTGTAAAGGGGTTGACGTATAGGGTAAGATTAAGCGTCAAAAAGACCGTATTTATGAGGCCAAAAGGGCATTATAGCTATATCTCGTAAACGACCCAACGGATTTCAACGTATGACGTATCATTGTAAAGGGGTTGATGTATAGGGTAAGATTAAGCGTCAAAAAGACCTTATTGATGAGGCCAAAAGGACATTATAGCTATATCTCGTAAACGGCCGAACGGATTTCGGCGTATGACGTATCATTGTAAAGGGGTTGCTGTATAGGTTAAGATGAAGCGTTAAAAAGACCGTATTTATGCTGCCAAAAAGGCATTCTAGCTATATCTCGTAAACGGCCGAACATATTTCGTCACGTGACATATCATTTTAAAGGGGTTGCTGTATAGGGTAAGATGAAGCGTCAAAAAGACCGTATTGATGCTGCCAAAAGGGCATTATAGCTATATCTCGTAAACGGCCGAACGGATTTCGGCGTATGACGTATCATTGTAAAGGGGTTGATGTATAGGATAAGATTAAGCGTCAAAAAGACCGTATTTATGAGGCCAAAAGGGCATTATAGCTAATCTCGTAAACGGCCCAACGGATTTCAACGTATGACGTATCATTGTAAAGGGGTTGCTGTATAGGTTAAGATGAAGCGTTAAAAAGACCGTATTTATGAGGCCAAAAGGGCATTATAGCTAACAAAAAATATATTAAACTTTAATAAAACTTAAATAATATACATTCTTAGAAGCCAAACTATCATAAAACTAAAAAATTTTGAAGGTAACGATGAAATGTATATTTTTTACATCAATATAATGTTTTCAATTAAAATTTTTTTAAATAAAAAATACTTATTTTATTAATAAAAAGGAATAACATACAGTTATCAGAAACAAAAATTCGGTTTTTATCAGGAAGCTGTGGTTTGTGTCGATGAAAATAGGATGCCGCAAAAACAAAAAGCTATGACGTTTATTTGGTTGAGTTATGGTATACATAGACATTAGCGTCACATGTGATTGGTAAATATAATATTAAATAAACAACATATAGAATATATTGTAAAGCAACAATTAGGTTTTAAGAGGAACAGGAAAACAAAGTATTTTTCAAAACGAAGCGTGTATTAAAAATTTTTTAAATTTGTTAGCTGAGCGCTTTCGGCCTACAAACCGGCCATCTTCAGAGCTAAAACTAATTGACATATTGAAAAACAAATTAGGTTTTAATTTTTATCGACGTCTATGTGTTTCGGCTAAGCCATGTATATTTAAAGAAGGTCCTAGATTTAACTTGCTCATTATTGTTTTGATACTCCATAGATCCAGTTCTGAGTTCAGTTTCAAGTGCAAAAGTTTTTGTTACATACCCATAAAGGTAAGAATTTTTATTTTATTTCAAAATTTTTAATTTAATTTTAATTTTTATTGCTTCTTGAATTATTTTAATTTTTGAGTTGATTTAATTTTATTTTTCTTGAGTTAAGTTTATTTGTCATAATTTAATTTTTTTGTAATGATTTAATTTTATTTGTAGTTGGATTTAACTAGAATAAATTCAAAAGAGAACTATTTTAACACTGAAGTCCACTTGTCAGAAGAAGTGTCTGCCGGAACTTACTAAAATCAAGATATAAAAGGAAAAAGCAAAATTGGGGAAAGCTAATCACTCCGATACATTTGAAATAGTTTAGGAATATAACTTCTTCTTCTTCTTCGATATTGTTTTCCTCTTTTACAACCACACACAAAGGTAAGAATTATTATTTTATTTTTAAGTTGATTTAATTTTTTATTTTTCTTTAGTTATGTTTATTTTGAGTTAATTTAATTTTTTGTAATGATTTAATTTTATTATTTGTTTAGGTAATTTTATTTTGAGTTGATTTAATTTGATTTTTAAGTTGATTTAATTTTTTATTTTTAGATGGATTTAACTAAAATTAATTCGTTATGTCTTGCAGAAAAAAATAACGAGAAGATTATTATCAAATTAGGAGAACTTCCAGTGGATGTTCCGCAAAAATTATTGAACGCTAAACTGGTCCAGAGCAAATTTGGAGAAACAATTTTGGTTGAGCTAGAAAACGGGCTCTGCTTTTTACCTAAGAGAACCATTGGAACACTGAAGCCTCACTTGGCAGAATTGTCTGGCGGGCATTATTTTATCAAATATAAAGGAAAAAGACAAATTGGTCAAGCTAATCCTACCGATACATTCGAAATAGTTAAGGAATAATTTTTTTGTAAGTTTTTTTTATTTTTTATTTCGTAATTATGAATAACATTGTTGAAGATATTTATAAAACATATAAAGCGTTAATCTCCAGTTTTTCGCATAGGGAAGCAAATAAATTAATCAAACAAATTAAACGGCATGTTATCAGTTTTCATAAAGATATTCGTAGGGGAAATTTAGATATTGGGACACTTAGAAATTTACAAACAAATTTAGGACATTTAAAATCAATAAAAGAAAAAATTTTTAATTTGTCTAAGCAGGGATCGGGGCTAACTGAAAAATCAGGGGTAAAATGGGTCGATCTAGAATCTATTTTTCATTCAAGAATTAGGACTGCTGTTATTGTTAATTTAAAACATAAAGGCCTAAATAGTTTTTTTGCTGATGCGTTCAAGTTGATTAAGGGTAGAATAGGTAACAGTTTAAAAAAATTTAACATGATCAAAGTAAATGCAACATTTTGCGGGGAATTTATTAAGAAATCTAGGGAAATCGAAGACATTTTAGAGTTTAAATATTTCAACACTAAAAACGCGGTAATAGATGCAGGTACGGATCTTGCATTGTGGTTCAACGAAAATATTGTTGATAAAGTAATGAGTAAATTATCGGAATTTCAACTTAAAGATTCTGGATGGGCTTTAGACAAAATTATTTCATTGGAAATAAACATTAATAAATATGAGATAGGTAACGGTGCTTCATCATACATTAAGTTACCTGATCCTATACTAAAAAAGCAAGCATGCATTAATATTAAAAATTTAGATGAAGCATGTTTTTACTGGTCGGTAACAGCATCATTGTATCCAGTTAATAAAAAAGTAGATCGTGTATCGTCGTATCCTCACTATGCAGCAGTTTTAAAAACTCAAGGTTTGGGCATGCCAATGCCACTAAATACTATTTCAAAATTTGAAACATTAAATAATATATCAATTAATGTGTACGCTTTAGAATTAAATACCGCGAAAGATAAATCATTTTACACAATTTATCCTGCACGCTTAACAAAAGAAAAATTAAATAAACATGTAAATTTATTGCTTATTCAAGATAAATACTTTCCAAAATTAAACGATTATGAAGCTCCATCAATGGATATGGAAAATGATGATATTAAATATCACTATTGTTTAATCAAAGATTTATCTCGATTAATATCAAGTCAAGTTAACAAAGCTCATATGAAAAAATATATTTGCGATCGATGTTTAAATTATTTTCATAGTCAGGAAAAATTAAGTAAACATGAAGATTACTGTAAAGATATGAACAATTGCAAAATATCGTACCCACCATTTAATCATGTAGAGTTTAAAAACCACGTATACAAGCAGACTACACCTTTTGTCATTTATGCAGACTTTGAGTCAGTGCTACGTCCTCATAACAAGAACTTGGGGAAACATACACGAAAGTTTCAGAAACACGAGGCGTATAGTGCAGGATATTATCTAAATTGCTCCTATGATAGTTCGCTATCATTTTACAATGAATATTGTGGAGAAGACTCCATGGATTGGTTCGCTGCTGAAATGACAAGGATGGCTAAATTAATTGAAGAGAAAATTAAACATATCGAACCAATGATTGTCAAACCTAGTTTACTTAATGCAACAACATGTCATATATGCGAACACCCCTTCAAAGAGAAGGACACCATCGTTTTAGACCACGATCACTTTACGGGGAATTTTCGAGGGTTTTCACACCAAAGCTGCAATTTAAACTATAAAAAAAAGTTTGTTGTACCCGTAGTCTTTCATAACCTTTCGGGATATGACTTACATTTTTTAATTAGAGATTTATCCAAAAAAGGTAATATAAGCTTGCTTCCTATAAACAAAGAAAAATACATTTCATGTACATTAAGTAATGACGAGAGCGAAGTAAAGTTTAGATTTATAGACTCGCTACGATTTTTAGATTCCTCCTTAGATAAACTGTCTGCTTTACTAGAACCATCAGATCTACATTATCTACGTTCACAATTTCCCAATTTAACATCTGAACAGTTTGAACTATTAAGTAGAAAAGGGGTGTTTCCTTATGAATACATTGATTCAATTGAAAAATTAGACGATACGGAACTGCCATCCAAAGATAAATTTTATAGCACACTGACAGATGAAAATATTACTGACGATTTATACATGCATGCAAAAAAGGTTTGGCAATCATTTAAAATTAAAAATTTAAAGGAATATAGCATGCTGTATATGAAAACTGATATCTTGCTTTTAGCATCTGTGTTTGAATGTTTTCGTGAAAAATGCCGAAAAACGTATGGTCTCGATCCTGCTTGGTATTATACGCTCCCCGGTTATACGTGGGATGCTATGTTAAAATATACCAAATCTAAATTGGAAATACTCAAAGATATAGACCAAATCATGTTTATAGAGAAAGGTATAAGAGGAGGAGTCAGTCAATGCAGCAATAGATATGCTAAAGCAAACAACAGATACATGAAAAATTTTAATCGAACAGAATCTGAAAAATATTTAATGTACTTGGATGTCAACAATTTATATGGTTGGGCTATGAGTCAACCTCTACCATATGGGGATTTTAAGTGGGTTGACACAAACATCGATGTGACCCAAATCACAGACGATGCTGATGAGGGATATATCCTCAAAGTGGATATAGAATACCCTCAGCATTTACATGATCTACACAACGATTTACCGTTTTGCCCAGAACATCGAAAACCCCAAGGATCAAAAATACAAAAACTAATGACCACTTTATATGACAAAGAAAAATACGTAATACATTATAGAAATTTAAAGCAGGCTATAAAACATGGATTGAACGTGAAAAAGATTCACAGAGTGTTGAAATTTAAGCAAAGCCCATGGTTAAAGTCTTACATCGACCTAAACACAACTCTTCGAACAGCTGCCAAAAATGATTTTGAAAAGAATTTATATAAACTAATGAATAACGCTGTATTTGGCAAGACGATGGAGAATATAAGGAAACACCGCATTGTTAAACTCGTTAGATCTTGGGAGGGTCGATATGGAGCAAAGAACTTGATAAGCAGTCCTAGGTTTAGTTCGAGCAAAATCTTTGATGAAAACCTTGTAGCGATAGAGCTTCATAAAACCGAACTGGTATTTAATAAACCATTGTACATTGGCATGTCGATTCTTGATTTGTCAAAGACTTGTATGTACGACTTTTATTACAGTTTTCTACTGCCTACGATGGGTGTAGACAACTGTAAACTCTTATACACCGATACCGACGCTTTTCTTCTAGAACTGCAATGCAATGATGTTTATACCGAACTAATTAAGGCCTATCCAGATAAATTTGACACCTCAGACTATGAACCAAATAATGCGTACGGTATTTCACTCTTGAATAAAAAAGTCATAGGATTAATGAAAGATGAATGCAACGGCAAACTTTTAACTGAATTTGTGGGGTTGCGTTCAAAAATGTACTCATATTTAACAGAGGATGATAAATGTATTAAAAAATCAAAAGGGGTTAAAAAGAATGTCGTTGCTAAAAAAATTACTTTTGATGACTACATTTTATGTCTGAGAGATAGTAAACTGAAAACAGTGAACCAATGCACGTTCCGTGCATATAATCATAATGTATATACAATCGAACAAACCAAAATCGGTCTAAGTCCACACGACGATAAACGCTTTTTATGTAATAAATCATTTAACACTTTAGCATGGGGTCATCGAGATATAATGCTCGAATAATGTTATTCATAATTAAAAAAAAAAAAATAAAAAAAAAAAAAAAAATAAAAAATAAAAAAAAATTTGAATGTGTATTGTAAATTAATTAGGTTGGTTTTCTATTGTTTATTGTATATCTAAAATTAAATAACGGTTGTAAATTAATTAGTTTTTAGTTTTCTATTGTTTATTGTAGGTATATCTTAAACTTTTTATGTTTACAATAAAAATTTTTAATCTGAATCTATGGTGTATTATTTTCTTTTAAATATGTTCTGTTGAAACGATCAAAAAAACGTTCAAATTCATCGTTTAGACATCTATTATTCGATAGTTTAACGTTTATGAATTTAGGAACGAAAAAAACGATGAAAAGTGTCACTTTTTGCCACTTTGAAACGACATTTTTCCATAAGAAATACATGTAAATCGTAAATTTCTTTTAACCAATTTTTTAATACGTTATTGTGACAAATTTTAACGCTATTTTGACGTTTGGACGTTTCAAATTTTAGAACTGTGACGTACATAAATTTTGTCTCGATAAAATAACATTTTTTGATGCTATAATTATCGATTTTGAAATAAAAGTCATTATTTTTTTATAAAAGTTTATTGTATATTTTCTAAATCTCTTATTACATTTTGTTTATAAAAGTAAATATACTGACGCAAAGCGTTACATAATAAAGGATCAGTACATATTTCACAAAATACATCTAATGCTTGAAAGCAGTTATCACTAAAATTTCTTTTTACAATATCTATAACATTAGTATAATAAATATCAAAGTTAATATTTTCTAGAATTACAATCTGATAAGCTATTATACAATGGTGTACTCTAACAAGTTCATCTGCATCCTTTTCCGTTAGATGATATCTTACGCCATGTTTTTCAACTTCTATGAACTTGGTATCATCGTACACCAACTGTCGTATTGTACAAAAATCTCCACAGGAAAATGTTACTGGATCATACTCATCTGCGTAGGTTGGTAGTGGTTCAATAAAAAATGTGCTTTTGCTCAAAAATTCTATAAGATCAAGCCATTCCATTTTCCCAAACGACAATTTACTTGGCTTGCAGTATTCTGATAAAATAATAGCTGGAGAAAATGTTCTTGCAGGAGATAAGCCAACTGTTATAACATACCCCTCAATTGTGAAAGATGATTGTAGCAGCAAATAATTTTCACGTTTTACTTTGTCTTCGTAAAAATTTAAAATTCTGTTTACTTCTTCCATATAGATAGAATCTTCACTACTACTACTACTCTCAGAATATGACGGCAATTCTTCACTACAATAACCACTGTCTTGTGTCAGTCCAAGGACGCTTCAGTTGGTGAAAAAGCCGCAGCTTGGCTAACCACAACCGCAATGAAAGCTAAACGTAAACTTGGCATCGGTGTTAGGAAACCCAAATCGTTTAAACGCAATATTATAAGTAAAATACAAAGAGATATAAAAAAAGCTGGTCCTTCGGCTACATTAAAACGAGCAGTCAGTATTGCTCTTAAAGCAGCCAGGGTAGCTGTTCAAAATGCTGGTGGGAAAAATCAGGTTAAAGTACCTAGAATTATTCCCATCGAACCAAAATCTGGAGGCTTTTTACCGTTAATTCCGTTATTTGCTGGACTAAGTGCACTCGGGGCGTTGTCTGGTGGAGCTGCTGGAATCGCTAAAACTGTAATTGATGCGAAAAATGCACAGAAAAAATTGGAAGAAGAACATCGACATAACAAAGCTATGGAATCTCTCGGTAAAGGACTATATTTACGAAAAAATGCCAGAGGAGGTTTCGGTCTCTTTCTAAAAAAGCAAAAAAACTAATTCAGCTACCCAATCGAGGATTGTATGATTATGAACTAAAACGATATGCTAAACGTCTAAAAATCCCAAATTTTAGAGGTGTATTTATGCGAGACACATTGCCTAAAACCGGTCCTGTTCAACGCGAATGCGCAATCCTAAATTTGGATGAAAGCAAAAATCATGGAACTCATTGGGTGGCGTATCGGAAGATTAACAATAACGTCGAATATTTCGATTCATTTGGCAAGTTGAAACCGCCGAAAGAACTTGTGCAGTATCTGGGACCTGCAACGAAAAGTGTTTACAACCACGATCCTTACCAGACTTTTAATCAAATCAATTGCGGCCATCTTTGTTTAGAATTTTTATATGATGGAGGCTGTTTTGGCGTACATTAATCATGAAAAGAAACTGATTGACTTTACTGAAGAGGAATTGGTTAGTTTTCCTATATGTTATTTGAAAAGGTACGCAAAACCTTGTGAATTATTACAAGTTTGGTGTAAGTTGCCGCTTGAATATAGATTGGATTTTGAATTGCGAACCTGCCTGCCCTGCTTTGTACATCATAATCGTCCTGAATGGACCACCCATGTTGACGGACCTGCGCAATCACAAGGAAATTGCAATATATGTAAACTAGGTTTAGAAAAATGTAATGAACTTGTAAAAAATTATTTAAATAAATGTTAAAGATATACAATTTTATTTCTTTGTTTAACCTCCAACAGTTATGTTGTTGACGCTAGAGAGTCGTGATTATCAATTTGATTGGACTCCTCCGGTTCCGTTAAGTTTAGATCCGAGGAAACAATACAAGTTGGCATTTCTGTTTTTCTTTTCGTACAACAGTATAACGAATGTAGAGATTGGCAGTAATGCTTTTTACTATTACGAAAATAACGATAAAACTAAATTGCAGAAAATAACCTTAAATACTGGTTGCTATGAAATTTCCGATATTGAAGAGACGATTAGAAATTTACTACATATACCACCAAATGCAAAGATTGAAGACGTTTTTTCATTAAAGCCCAACAATAATACACTCAAGTGTGAAATATTCAGTAGTCAACATGCAATAAATTTCGAGCATGAAGACGGTATAGGCAGAATGTTGGGTTTCTCAAAGAGAATTCTGGAACCGAACGTAAGACATAGTTCCGATCTACCTGTGGAAATTGTTAAAGTACGAACGATTCGTTTCGAAACAAACATTACCACCGGAGCCTTCTACAACAACAGACCTACTCACACTATCCACGAGTTTGGTATATCCGTAGACCCTGGTTACGCTATTGACGAAATTCCGAAAAATATCACGTATTTGCCGGTGATTGATATACCTGAGATTACAAATATTACTATACTGGCATTGGATCAAAATTCAAGGCCTGTAAATTTTCAAGGTGAAAGAAGCATATTGGGTTTGGAGTTGAAAGAATGGGATTAATTTTCAACTATATAGCACCTTCATATTTTCAGAAGCCTGCAGTATTGAACAAGTCGTTAAAGTGTTCAGTAGGACAACAGCGACGACGACAACTTACTAGAGACAACGTTTTATTTTTGAAAGCTCTTGGTTTCAAAGTTATTAACAATAATAATGAATCGTATACGAACAATTCAAGATCCAATGTTTGATCTCTATCGAGAACCGACTCAGGATGAATCGATTAGAAAATCCGAATACCGATCTTACACACCATTCATCAAATCGTTTAGCTGCAGCGACATTGTAGAATTTAGTGTAAATCAGGTGGACTTATTCTTTGCAATGCATGATACGTTGTTGGCTATTAAAGGAAAATTGGATGTAACTGGTAATGGCGATGTTAGTTTGACACCAAACTTTGGAGCATTTCTATTCGACTCGTGTACGTATACCGAAAGTGCAAGAGAGATAGAAACAGTTCGAGATCCTGGAATTGTTAGCACTGTAAGAGCTTTAACATGTTACAATGAAGAAGATTCTCGTCACCTCGCCATTGCTGGTTGGAATTATCCTGTAAGTCCCATTCTCAATCCTGATGATAAATCATTTAGTTTACTGATGCCGCTTAAACACATCTTCAACATTTTCAATGATTACCCAATGGTAACTTGTGGACGACAAACGATTCGATTCGTTCGAGCTCGTAATGATCTCGATAGCGTTATTGTAACAGAGAAACGAGATGCCGCTGGCGTAGCTACTGTTACAACCGTACAGATTATGATTCATTCGATGAAACTGAAAGTTAAACATATTTATCCAAATGATTTTGTTAAAGAACAATTGATGCGATCAATTCAAAGCGATCGTCCAATCGTAATTCCGTTTAGAAAATGGGAACTACATGAGCTACCATCTTTGACCGCAGGAGCAACACAAGAAATTTGGGCTGTTAAAACAACGTCTGCAATAGAGAAACCTCGATATGTTATTGTATTTTTCCAAACTAATAGGAGAAATCTGAAAATTGCAGATCCTTCTTTATTTGATCATGTAAATCTACAAGGTCTCAGACTTGCATTGAATGGTGAATATTTTCCCAATGAAAGGATACAACTTGATTTTGACAAAGGCGATTTTGCGCTAGCTCATTACAACTACAGCGAATTCAATTCCAGTTACAACAGAGTATCAATGAAACGACCATTAATGGATTTTCTAGCATTCCGAAATCGTGCTTTGTTTGTTATTGATTGTTCTAAGCAAGAAGAATCGATGAAATCATCGACTGTTGATGTACGACTAGAAATTGATGCCGACAAAGGATTTACCAAAAATACTAAAGCATATTGTATCATAATTCACGATTGTTTATTGGAGCATTATCCCTTAACGGAAGTAGTTAAAAATATAATATAAACTGCTAACTATTTAGTATTTGCTCAGCTTTCAAAGAAGTTTCATCGTCATCGTCGTCATCATGAGAATTGCAGTAGTCGACATCCAAGGATTTATAATCGATGAAGTTTTTTATCCAAAAGAAGTCGCTTTTCAGATTGGTGGTATAAAATCGAATTTTTTATTTAAACCTCCTAAACCATTTCACGAGTTGACTGTTAAAGACAAGAAAACTACGCGGTATTTGGAAAAATTTATACATGGAATACGATACGATTCTGGAGATGTAGATTATTCCGATGTCAATGCAATTTTGGAGAAACACCTACTTGGCAACGTTGATTTGATTTATGTTAGAGGAAATCAAAAAATTGACTTTTTAAAAGCAAAATGTGAAGAACTTGGACTCCATCTATTAATTTATGATGTTGTAAATTATGATGGGACACCCTGTGCAACGAAAAATTTTGAAGCTGTATATTCAGGATGTCCTCACCACGCCAACGGTAAATTTATGTGTGCATATAATAATATTCTTTCTTTGTATAATTGGTTGTATTATACTGTATTACCTAAATAAAGCTATAAAACAAAAATTAAGGTTTTTTATTAAAACACCTTTTACAAGTTTACAAATATTTATTGTTATTATTTAAAAATACATTTCATCGCTTCATTCTTCTTTTTACCTATTTTGATATAATTTTGAGAATTAATAAGTAAACTCCTACTAACGTTGCCCATTCTATTTGTACGATTTGGCACATTTTCTTTTGCATTGGATCCTCCATAGTAATTTCTAGTTGTTGCATTGGGATTTGAAGATTTGATCGCCACTCGCCCACTCCTTCAGAGTTATCTTTAAAAATTAATTTTAGCTTGTATTTGAGAGGTGATTCTGTTAAATTCAATGCAAACACCGGCAATTTTCCATCATTGACTGTTAACAGACTCATCATTTTCCATGTATTGCACTCTTGTTTTGTTCCGTTTGTGTCTAAACACACACCAATATGTGCAACGTTTTGTGGAACGTTAACATAAAGCATGTTATTTAATATTGCTGTTAAAAGAACAAAATTTGCTTTTAGCAAGGCCATGGTTTTATTCGTCTTGTGGGCGTTGATGATGTTGGTAAATATTTTTCAAAAACTTTGTCCCACAAACTTAAATTTTCAATCTTTTTTAATACTTCTTTTTGGTCTTCGTACATACAAATTTGTTTATTTAATTTTCTTATATTTTCACAAAACTCTTCAAGTTTTTGACTGTATTCTCTCGAAGTCATTCTAAAACTAAATATTTTCCATGATATGTTTTATTCTTAATTGCGAAATCAAAGTCTGTTATCACTCTAACACATCAGTCGATTACGTCACACATCGCGAACCTGCTAATGCACCAAGGTCACGCGCTTTTAATATTTTAGAAGATTTGAACACTTCATCTTACCCTATACATCAACCCCTTTACAATGATACGTCATACGCCGAAATCCGTTCGGCCGTTTACGAGATATAGCTATAATGCCCTTTTGGCAGCATCAATACGGTCTTTTTGACGCTTCATCTTACCCTATACAGCAACCCCTTTAAAATGATATGTCACGTGACGAAATATGTTCGGCCGTTTACGAGATATAGCTATAATGCCTTTTTGGCAGCATAAATACGGTCTTTTTGACGCTTAATCTTACCCTATACATCAACCCCTTTACAATGATACGTCATACATTAAATTCTTTTGGAATAAACCAATTTAAAATATTTCTAAGTCTGTTATCTTTATTGCGATAAGACTTGTTTATTATTTTTTTTCTACTATTGTTTGTCACATTTTATTAAATTCTGCGATGGTGTAGTGGCTAACGTATTTGTTTATCATACGGGGCGACCCGGGTTCAATTCTGCTTGGTTGGAATTTTTTTAATTAAATTGTTATAACGCAAAAGTTGGTAGCACTGTGTAATGTTGGTTGCATGAAAAGTTGGTACGATGACAGCGAAGCGCGAAAAAATTCAAAAATATAACGAAAAGAAGAGTGGCTGCTTGCGCTAAAAGTCAAAGGCCATTCGAAAAAGTAAATGTCAAAGGCCACTCGAAAAAGAAGAATTGGCTATTTGTGCCAACTGTCAGAGGCCACTCGAAAAAGAAGAATGGCCTTTGACATTTAGGGCAAACAGCCAGCTCAAAAAAAGTGAGGTTATGTTCAAAAAATGGGCTCGTATGCCTATAGCTCATCTACTCCGAAAAATTAAAACTATCGGTCTAGTTGTGGAATATAACGATGCGAGCAGTGATATTGGTCGGTGGTTGCACTTGACTTTTGGTCTTACTTATTTAGATCCTAATGAAGTGGGTGATTGCGTTGCGTTCGAACTATTCGAAAATAGATCAAATGACATGAGATTGGAGAATTACGCTGATTATCTAATCAAGAATTATGTTGATGAAGAATCTCTTTTTCCACCGACAATTTGGGCCAAAAATTCGTCTGATCTCACGCGAACCACAAACGCTTGCGAAGCTTTTTACAGAACTTTTAACGATTCATTTTACAAAGAACATCCAAATATAATAACATTTCTTGAGAAATTAAATGAATTCCAAATCTAAACTTATATCAAGTTGCAAAGTTGTCATTTGAAACATTATGTAAGAGACCCTAAAATTAGAAATCGTCAAAAATTTATTGAAAACCTTATAGAAAAATACAAAAACTCTGAAATAGATAGAACTCATTTTTTAACATGTATTTCATTTAAATGTGTAAAATTTTGAAATTCTCATTTGTGTAAAAATTATTTATATGTTCATGCCATAGAGTTGATATTAAAACTTTTAAACTATTTTCATGTTTTGATTTTGTTTCTTCTTTGAACCGAAAGCATATACCTGATTGCGGGGACGAAATTACTTGTAGGGAATTTATACCTGTCAGCCATGGGGACCAAATTACCTTTTGAAATTTCGTGACGTCATCTTTGGGGACCAAATTGTCAACTCCGGAGACACCATTGGTTGATTACGTCAAAGTAAGTAGGTATTTTAATAAATTTCTATAAGCTAAAATCTTACAAATCTCACATATTGCTGAAGCATGCTCTTTAAATCATTAAGAGAAAATTCTATTCCAGTAGTGATATATCGATATAAATAAATAATGTGCATTTTAATATTGATTTTAAAAGTAAATTTTGATTTTGTAGTTTTTGATTTGTTTCTCCAAAAGTAGCAAACTTTTTTCCCAAAACTACTAAAATATTATTTTGTAGAGAATTTAATTATCTTTACAGTAATAATAAACTAATAGACCAGTGGAAATATGTCGAAATGCAGACCCATAACAACTAAGGGATAAACTTAATTTTTTTGTACTTTTTTCCAATTATTGCTATCTTTTTGAACAATTAACAATAAATTTTCAATTTCTAACTAACGAAATATTCTGTAATTAAATAACGAAATGTTTAACTTCCTATATTTTTTTATCTAGGAGCAATATTTTCCGAATTATCGATTATCGATCTTGGGCACATCGTGATGCGATTCCAGCAAAAAATAGCTTCCTATGGAAAATGTCCATTCCAAAATAGATCCCGACTATAATGAATATGAGTATTTTAAATATTTCTATTAAATCAAAAGTATCTCGTTTGTTACAACGACGTCTATAAATTGGAAACTGATAAATCTAAAAAATGGAAAGAAAGGAATCTTAAGAAGAGCCCTTTAATTTAGAAAATATGTCAGAAACCGGAAGGAAATACAAAAAATTCACGGAAAATGTGAAAATTCCAGGAAAGTTCACAAAAAAATGATAAAATCAAAAAAGTTAAAAGTCTGAAATATATATAAAAAACCTAAAAACTTAACATTAAACAAATGAATTCTTTTTTTATACAGTATTAAAATAAAAATATTGATTTTAAATTTAAGCATTCCATTTTTTACTTTCTTTGCTCAATTTTAACGATTTTTTAAATTTTAACCATTTTACACATAATTTAAAGTTTATTACGATTTTATCCTTTTTTTTAACAGTTTTTTTAAATTTTGTACTATTTTTTGATTATTCCTGATGTTTATTAATGCGTTATTTTATTTTAGATTTTTCCAATTTTTCATTCATAAGTTTTTAACAATTATATACATTTGTTTCCAATTCTGGCCTGTTTTTTTTATTTTTTACCATTTCCATTTATTCTATTTTTTAAAAAAATTTCCAACTTTTCACAAGTCTTTTAAAGTTAAATCATTTTGCTTCCAATTCTTAAAAATAAAAAAATGAAATCTAAAAATTTTTATATTGCTAAATAGGCAATTAAATGCTGTTTGAAACAAGGTATCACATGAGCCCTCATGCCAGTTATATGACTCAAGTTGCTAAGTGGACATAAAATAATCTGCTTACATATATAATTTACCTTTTTTATAAAATTAATAATTACTGTATTCTAGTTTGAAATCTCGAAGTGTTAAGATCAAAATTTAATTAAATATTTTGTATGTTAAAAATAAAATTGTTTTTTAAAAAAGTAATTTCGAGTAAAAGTTATTTAACTGGCGCAGTCAGTAGGATTTATCGCAGTAATTTTACGAAAAGCCACGGCATCGAGACCGATTTTCATAAATTTCGTGAGTTTCAACTCTTTGGCGGTAGAACCTACACAACCACTTCAGAACCAGATTTTGGAAAACTAGGATCACCAGGAATAGAAAGGAATAATTTTATACGTGTAAGTACCGAGTATTCCTTATTTCCTAATTTTTCTTATTCCTGTACTTATTTACATTCAATAATAATTAATATATACTTAGATATACAAATAATAAAAAAAAAAATATTTTTTATGACTAGTGAAACTGAAGTTGAGAATTTACTAGTAGATTTTAATAAAAAAATAAATTTAAAAGAAATGCCTGAAGTTAATATGCAAATGCTTAAATTACATATTGATATGATCCCATTTTACAATGGAGATCAAGATTATTTAACAAAATTCATTAATAGCTGCGATTTTGTTGTTAATAGTTACGCAACCGTAGCTGATGTAGCTATTCAAAATTTTATTGTTAAGACTATTCAATCAAAATTAACTGATAAAGCAAATCTTTTGGTTGGATCTCAAAGCGAATTAAATACATGGGCTGCAATAAAAGTAGCTTTGCAACAATGTTTTGGAGATCGTAGATCTCTAAAATGCTTGGAACAAGATTTATTAATGGCACACCCATTAAGAAACGAACAACCAATCGATTTTGCTAAACGATTACAAGTTTTAAGAAGTCATTTAGTTGGTAGAATAAATAATTTTTCAGACACTGAAATGTCTTTACAAACCAAAGAACTGTACAGACGACAATACCACCAACTGACATTAAGAACTCTTTTGAGAAATTTATCAGGCAATTTACAAACTATCATTCGACTTAAAAATCCGGACAGTATCGAACAAGCTATAACATATATCATTGAGGAAAAAAATTTTTCATATTCACAGAATAATTTTAGACAGACAGAAACAAGAAATTTTAATAAAAATAAACCCCAAACTAATAATAATTTTTCCAATTATAATAACAAAAATCCCCTTTTTAGATCTAATATTAATCAATTTACTTCTAATACTGAACAATACAACAACCAACCAAATTCTCTACAAAATAATCAATCTTTTCCATATAACCAATCTAACCGGAATAATTGATTCCCATGTCAACCAATTGCTATACAACCGAGACCTATTAATAGACATTATCCAACAAACAGACAAGTATTTGGATCACCAAGAAATGTTTTTGCACCAACAGGACAAAAACCCCAAAATAATCCGGAACCAATGTCAACAACTTCTAGGAATACTTTCAGACAAAATAACTTTGGACCACAACCTATGTCTATTAGTACTAGAAACACATTTAGACCCAGACAGAATAATCAACAAAATTTTATTTCTGAAAAAATGTTCCAAACTAATACTATCGATTCCGAAACCCCATTCGAAAACAACGTTCCAACCAATAATAATACTTTCGATGAATATTCTAAACATTCTCAAGATTTAGAAAATTGTCATTACCCAGCTGAGAACGAAAATTCTCAAAATTTTCAGATGTACCAGTTAGACTATCCCCCAACATAAACGAAACTTTTTCTGACACACATTCTACAGATTTACCCTATATTAGTATTAATATCCTACCAATAAAACTATTAATTGATACTGGCAGCATGTCTAGTATGTTAAGCCCCCATATAGTTGAAAAATACTACCCTAATAATATTTATAATGACCCCACATTAATTGTTACTGCTATCGGAAAAGAACCAACTCAGTATAAAGCTAAAATCCCAGCTTTTCCAGAATTTAATTCAAGTAGTATATTAAATTTTATAGTTTTTAAGTTCCATAAACATTTTGATGGATTACTAGGATTAAGCGATTTACGTAAATTAAATTTTACGGTAGATTTAGAAAGAAATGTATTAAAAAATAAAAACATTCAAATTCCAATTTTATATAATCTTAACAGAACAAAGTATAATATTTCTGTCGATGCCTTTCACATAGCTGCTATCGAGATACCGGTCAGTCATCCTAATGGAGACGTAATTGTACCTGAAATGAGATACGGTAGCTTACATTTCCCAGAGACGTTAACAATTTCAAAACACGGTTTTGCGAAAACTGAAGTCGTTAACAATACAGATAAAAGAATTACAATTACATTAGATAAGCCAATTCAGGTTTATGCATTTTCAGAATCACAAAAAAGTAATTTTGAATTTTATCATATTGAAGATTTTTTACCAGATCTTTCTAACGAAATTTTGGAACAAGATATAGAAAATTTATCAAGAGTAGAACATCTTAATTCAGAAGAAAAATCCGCAATAATAAATTTGTGTAATGAATATCAAGATATATTTTATAAACAAAATGAAAAATTAAGTTTTACAAACCAGTTAAAACATGAAATTAAAACAATAGATGAAATTCCCGTTCACTGCAAATCTTATCGTTATCCCTTTGTCCACAAAGAAGAAGTTCAACGCCAAATAACAAAGATGTTAGAAGACGGAATAATACGACCCAGCCAATCTCCTTGAAGTAGCAATATTTGGGTTGTTCAAAAGAAAGCTGACGCAAGCAATCAAAGAAAATATAGAATAGTAGTGGATTATAGGAAAGTGAACGAAAAAACAATCGAAGATAGGTATCCACTTCCGAACATAACTGATATTTTGGACAAATTAGGAAGATGTCAGTACCTACTTTACTACACTCGACCTAGCTTCAGGTTTTCATCAAATAGAGATGGATCCTCAGTCAATAGCTAAAACAGCTTTTTCTGTTGAAAATGGGCACTACGAATATACCCGTATGCCCTTTGGTTTAAAAAATGCCCCGGCAACATTCCAAAGAGTAATGGATAATGTATTGAAAAATTTACAAGGACAAATTTGCTAAGTATATATGGATGATATTATTATCTTTAGCTCAACATTAGATCAGCATATTCGAAATTTAAAATTAGTTTTTTCACGATTAAGGGACACTCGACTAAAAATACAATTAGACAAAAGCGAATTCTTACGAAAAAAAGTAGAATTTTTGGGACACGTTGTAACTTCCGAGGGAATAAAACCAAACCCTAACAAAATAAAAGCTATGAAAGAATTTCCGATACCAAAATCTACAAGAGATATTAAATCAATTTTAGGACTTCTAGGTTATTATCGTAGATTCATAAAAGATTTTGCAAAATTAACGAAACCTTTGACAAAATGTTTAAAAAAAGGAGCAAAAATTGAACATACTACAGAATTTTTATAATTATTTAACACTTGTAAAACTTTGTTAACAAATTCACCAATTCTTCAATACCCCGATTTTAATAAAGCATTCAATGTTACTATAGATGCGTCTTCCTTTGCAATCGGTGCCGTCCTCAGTCAAGGCAAAATTGGTAGCGATTTACCAATCGCGTACGCTTCTCGTACCCTAAATTCTGCTGAGATAAATTACAGCACAATCGAAAAAGAATTACTGGCAATCATTTTTGCATTAAAAACCTTTAGACCTTATTTATTTGGACGAAAAATAAATATTATAACCGATAATAAACCTTTAAAATACCTTTTTAATATGAAAGAACCAAACTCAAAATTTATTAGATGGCGACTACTAATTGGCGAATTTGATTACGAAATTCACCACAAACCAGGATCATTGAATAAAAATGCCGACGCTTTAAGTAGAGTTGAAATTAACATCCTATCAGACAAAGAACAAGACAATGCTGCTACAGACTATGACTCACTGTTAGGAGAACCAGGAGACATTAAGCAAATCTGAAGACGATAACTTACAACAACTAAAATCACCTATACTACCATTAGAATTAGGCCAAACTAAACTTATATTGACAATACATACCTTCTTACATTTTATAGAAACAGAACTATTAACATCTCAACTAAGGAAAATTGAATTATTTTATAGTAGGTACATTAGAAATATATTTAAGTTCGTCAAAATTTGACGATATTAATTAATTCAATAATCTATTTGAACATGCAAAATATCTATTGAATGAAACTAAACTAAAGTTAAACAATTTCGTTTTCTCTAATAATAAAAGAAATAAAAGAGGTTTATTTGATGGAATTGGCAAAGCAAGTAAATGGCTTTTTGGAACTTTAGATAGTGATGACGAAATGAAATATAATGCTCAAATTCAGAAACTTACCGAAAATCAAAATTTAATTTCTCAACAAGTCAAACCCCAATCCTCGCTCAATGTTCATCTTATTGAACATTATAACAAAACGATTAGTAATCTATATCATAATCAGTTACTCGTACAAAAAAGAATAGAAGAAATTTATAACCAATCAAAAAATTTCACAGACGAAATGTTCATGTATATTCGATTGCCAAACGCTCTTGACCAAGTAATCTTAAATTGTCAAAATTTAATGAATTTTGTAGATAATTTAGAAAACTCTATAATTTTTGCACATTTGGAAAATTTGCATACTTCATTTATTTCGCTAAATCAATTGCTACATTTAAGAGATAGAGTTTCTCAATTATATGGTAAACAAAAATTATTGATTTCAAAAATCCATACAATTACTATCAACTAGCTGGTACGCAAGTAAAATTTGAAGATTCTAAAATAATATTTGCTATTCATTTGCCTATATTAAGTAATGATAACTTTCTTATGTATCATATAATTCCATTACCTTACATGAACTCCATTCTTATTCCACAATCCCCTTTCCTTGTACTCGGTACAAAAACACATCAATACGAAGAAGAAGTCTGCCCATGCCTAGAGGGAATATATTTCTGCGAACGACACGATGCAATCCTTAACGACACATGTATAGTTCAATTAATACGGGCCAAAAAACCCACCCGTCACACAGAAAGAGCAGTCTTAGACCACACCATCATAGAAAGAATAGATGCCAACCTCTTATTGATTTTACCTGCTTCTAAGCCAATAACAGCCAAGTTGGATTGTGAAAAACGAAAAATGTATTTGATTACAAAAAGTTCTCTGCTAAAAATACCAATAGGATGTAAGGTTACAGTCGAAAGTATTGTCTACGAAACAACCAAAGAAGGAACCTATGGAAATCCACTTGTACTACCAAAAATGCAATGGGAACCTAAAGCTTTTAAAAATTTCGAAAAACCAACACCACAGATAAAATTATAATCGTTAAATTTAAAAAAACCTTTAAGACTTGCAACGAGAAGCAGAGCTCCAGTTAGTCAGTGACAGAGAAAAAGAAATTCATCCAGCTATTTGGAGCACTCCTTCGTTATTCCTGATAATTCCGATGATAATTATGTTCAGCTTATGGTATAGAAAAAGAAAATCCAATGTGACTCAGAAACAACCCAAGGGACACAACACCAACGAAAACAATTCTTCATCCCTATTGTTTTCTTCTAAAGAGGGAGGAGTTATATGACTCAAGTTGCTAAGTGGACATAAAATAATCTGCTTACATATATAATTTACCTTTTTTATAAAATTAATAATTACTGTATTCTAGTTTGAAATCTCGAAGTGTTAAGATCAAAATTTAATTAGGTAAATATTTTGTATGTTAAAAATAAAATTGTTTTTTAAAAAAGTAATTTCGAGTAAAAGTTATTTAACTTGCCATTTAAAAAAATGGGGTGCTCTCACCCCCTGGGAAGGGGTTTGAAGTGGGGGGTGATTTTTTAGCGCCATAAAGTGTCATTTTAAATTTATAAATTGACGTGTTTCAGGATTTTTCTTTTACACGCTTATTAACGGAGAAAATGAATTTAACCGTTACTTTTGGACGTCACTGTATATCTTGTATATAAATATTTGAAAACACGTGCTTACCACTTTGTGTAACTCCTTTCTGTACTAAAGGTATCATTAAAAACTTCGCTTCGCATTAGATGAATTTTGAAGTTCCACCCATCAGTTTGTATCTTAAAATATAAAACACGAAAGAAAATCTTGTGATAAATCCAAATTTGACATACCAAACAGAAATATTACTTTTCAAAAAGAAACTCAATTCTACTATTTTTTCTTTTAAATTTTCAATTTTTGATTTGTTTCTTTTTGCACTTATAGAAACAAAAAAAAACAATTCATTTTAATTATTTAAATTTTAGGCATTAGATCTGTGGATGGCAGGGTGTATGTTTTCAGTTTTTGCAGCAATTGCGGAATTTGTTAGAGCAAAAGTATTTTTTGTTAAATATACGGAACTGCAGAAAACGAAACCCAAAAAGAATGTCAATAGTGTATGTAAAAAATATGCCTAATAGTTTCAATAATGGTTCGTTCTTGGTCCGTTCTTGGTTTGGTAAAATATTGAAACGGGATAACCGTAAAGGAAAGGACCTTAATTTGAAAGATTGTTATTCTAGAAATTTCTAAACACACTGACTAGATTAAATAATATTTCTAGAAAAATCTAGAAACTTCTAAACACACTGACTAGATTAAATAATGTTTCTAGAAAGTTCCAGAATGTTCATTTGTAGTATATAAGGGGATGTATGGGCAGTTAACGGGAGTTCAAGTTCAAATATTCACAAGAGTTCATTGTATTGTCAAGCAGTTTATACGTTATCCAGCAGAGTTCTGTGTATTTTAACAATTTTGTTAATAAATTGTGTAAAAGTCCCCATAAGTGTTTCAAATTGGTGTCAGGTGTGGGGTGAAGATACAAGAATGCCTGGAAAAAAGATAAATAAACTATTGGTGGCTGAGCTCAGAAGAGAGCTCGAAGAATTAGAGTTGGAAACTACTGGGAGCAAATCCGTATTGTTGAGAAGGCTACGTGAATACTACCTAGATAATAATATGGACCCTGACGTTGTGGAGTTTGATGACCCGGTTCAAATGGCAATTTCCTGACTACAAGAAGAACAAACTCAACAACTTTCCCGGCTGCAAGAAGAACAAACTCAACAACTTTTCCGGCAGCAAGAAGAGCTATCCCAACGAATGAAGAACCAACAAGAGGAGCTTTCCAGTCAGATGAAGAGCCAGCGCGAAGATATGTCCCAGCTGACACAACGAATGACGAACCAACAAGAGGAGCTATCCAGTCAGATAAAGAGCCAGCAAGAGGAGCTTTCCAGTCAGATGAAGAGCCAGCGCGAAGATATGTCCCAGCTATCACAACGGATGTCTACCCTACCAGAAGAGTTATCCAGTTCCTTCTTCCTGCAAATATCGCATTTGCGCTCCGAAATATGCAACTTGCGAGACGAGCAAAACCAGCAAGTGGACAACTTGAACCAGCAAGTGGTCAACATGCGAGACGAGCAGAATCACCAAGTGGCCAACTTGCGAGACGAGATCAACCAGCAAATGCAGTCCGAAATAAGGAAGCTTCAACAAGAACTGGAAGCTTGTCGCCGAAACCAAATCATCCACCACGGCGACGGAAATGCAGAAAGGAGGGAAACCGGCCACGTAGACGTCGAACGACGAGGAAACGGAGAGGCGGTCAAGGTACGAATGACGATAAAACCCCTGACCTTCGACGGGATGACTTCCTGGTCAAATTACCTGAAACAATTTGACGCAGTGGCCAGAGCGAATGGATGGTCACCCCAGGAGAAGGCATTGTTCCTAACCATGGCTCTGCGAGGCGAGGCTTTACACGTCCTGCATGTATTGACACCGGATGAGGTTGACAATTTTGAGCTATTGGTGAATCGTCTAGAGATGCGTTATGGTCAAAGTCATCTATAACCGGTATACCGAGTGCAGTTGAAAAGCCGGAAAGTGCAGTTAAAAAGCCGGAAGCAGAAAAATGGAGAAACTATCCAGGAGTTCGAGGCAGAAGTGGAAAAAATGGTACGGTTTGCGTATCTAAATGCAGCGGAAGATTTTCTGGAGTGCCTGGCGATCCAAACCTTTACCGATGGTCTTCGAGACGCCGGGTTGTAACGTGCTGTACGGTTGGCGAGGCCGAGATCTCTTGTAAACGCCTTGACCATTGCCCTGGAGTTCGATACGGCGACTGCTCGACTAATGGAAGACACTGATGGTAACTTCGACCATGCCGTTTATGCCGTCAGCGACGTCGAAGCGGTAGTGGAGAGGTTAATGAAGTTTTCTTCAAAAAGAGGGCGCCCAGTGAGGTGCTGGAACTGCGGAGAACTAGGCCACACAAGAAATACTTGCCCCCATTGTACCCGAGTGGAGCCCAACGAGGGAAAACACGCCTTAGTTAAGGTTGTGCCAGAAGACGAGAGCTCTATGCTGGAGAAGCAACAAGAAAACGATCCCGTTCTGAAAAAGATTCGGGAATGGAAGAGAATGGACCGTCGTCCGTTGTGGAGAGAGATATCCTCATCCTCTCCTGCTTTACAAGCATACTGGGCCCAATGGAACTCTTTAATTTTGGACGGTGGGCTCGTTAAAAGACTTGTAGAAAATTCCGAGGGCACAAAAACAAGGAAACAAATAGTGGTCCCAAGAAATGCTGTACCGGAAATTTTCAAACAGATGCATAATGATAGTTCTGGAGGACATCTGGGTATCACGAAGACGCTGCAAAAGATCCGAGATAGATTTTACTAGGTAAATTGCACTAATGATGTTAAAGATTGGTGTCGTAAATGCACATGTGCTGCCAGTAACGGTCCGCACCGAAAGTCGAAGGCGGAAATGCAGCAATACCTGGTTGGAAGTCCTTTTAAAAGAATCGCAGTAGATGTATTGGGGCCACTTCCACAGACCGACGTAGGAAACAAGTACATCTTTGTTGTAATGGACTACTTCACTAAATGGGTTGAAGCCTAAGCAGTTCCCAATCAGGAAGCCACCACTTTAGCAGATATATATTAGTTGAAGAATTCGTAAGCCGATTTGGGGTACCACTAGAATTACATTCAGACCAAGGAAGACATTTTGAGAGTAAGCTGTTTCAAGAAGTTTGCCAAAGATTGGGCATCCACAAAACGAGAACCACAGCGATGCACCCTCAGTCTGATGGAATGGTGGAACGAATGAATCGGACTATAACCAACTATCTGTCAAAAGTGGTGTCAGAAGGATTGGGATCGACATATTCCACTATTTCTAATGGCAATTCGATCGGCCATTAACGAATCAACTGGCCAAACGCCTGCGAAGGTCCTGTTCGGTAGAGAAATGAGGCTACCATGTGACTTGGTGTTTGGTTGTAAACCTGGTGAAAAAGTCGCCCGTGAACAATATGTCGCCGATCTTCAGAATTGAATGGAGAATATACACAAACTGGTGCGAGGAAAACTTCAATTATCTAGTGATCGGATGAAGAGGTACTGACACGCGGACAATGGAAAAGAGTTACCAAGTTGGAGATTTAGTCTGGCTCTATAACCCCCGACGGCGTCGAGGCATTTGTCCCAAATTACAGAAGGACTGGGAAGGTCCATACACCATCAAGAAGAAGATTAACGATGTCATTTATCGGATCGTGAAAATTTCCAGAGGGAAACCCGTCGTGGTCCATCATGATCGTTTGGCGCCTTACCAAGAAAACCACAGTGGAGATGTGCAGAAGCTCCAAGAAGATGGTTTGGCTGGCTCAAGAAGTGTGCGGGATTCCGATTTAGGAAATAACATTCCAGGAGGAATGAATCTAAGGAGGGGGCAGTGTAACGGGATAACCGTAAAGGAAAGGTCCTTAATTTGAAAGATTGTTATTCTAGAAATTTCTAAACACACTGACTAGATTAAATAATGGACAGCCTAAGTCTGACGTCACAGAGACGGGCGGAGCTTAGACTGGCTCCAAACAATCGTGTTGACAATGTTAAATCCTCATAAGGAATTTTTCTTTTAGTGTTTTTGTGATTTATGTGATAAAATAAGACTTTTCCGGTGGATATATTGTTAAAGGAACTTGTTATTTAAGTGTTTTTTATTCGTTTTTGCCCAGGTGAGTTAATGTAACGTATTAATTCTGCTTTAAACTTGTTTGAGGTTATGTCTGTTTAAGCTTTTCAGTACCTTTTTGTTTGTTTTATTTTCAGATCCATTTGTTGTTACGAAAATAATGGCTTTTAAATATGTTCTAAAACTTTCTAGCATCAATGCTTTTATAGATGACAACAAAATTATAAAAAAAGGGTGAAAACGCCTTAGAATCCAGTCATGTGAAAAAACTGGACTTTGACTCTGATTTTCAGATTATCAGAGGAGAAATATTTGCCAGTATGAAAGACAAAAGTTACAAGGTATCTATGACTGCCAGCAACTTTGAAGCTATAATTGCAGCGTGTAGGAGAAACAGATTCCCAGTTAGTTTGTTCAACACACTTCTATGTGAGTAACAAATCATATATCTATTACATACTTTTGTCATAGATGTTATAAATAATTTGATAATTGCTCCTCTGTTTAATTTTTCAAAAAGTAGTCTTTTCAAAAACGGTATTTTATATAGCATTTTCTTACTTTAGTTTAATTTGACATACATTTTTTATTATAATTAATTCATTATTTTTCTAGGTGAATACAATTTGGATGGTATCAAAGCAATCCAGTGGGGTAGAACTCATGAAAAAGATGCTGTAGATCATTTGACGCAGGTTTATGATTTAAATATTCGGCCAACTGGAGTATGGCTAACAAATTCAGGACTTCTTGGTGCTAGCCCTGATGGAATAATTGATGAAGAAGAAGCCATTATGAAAGTAAAATGCCCATATTCTTTTAGAAATGATCAGTTGTCCGAAAAATTGAAGAATTATAATAAATATATAATTATTTATGACGATAGGTAAGGGTAACATGTTCTTAAATACAAATCACAATTATTATCACCAAATTCAAGGAGCTTTACATATTTTAAAAAAGAAAAAATGTTACTTATGTATTTATACATTGAAAATTGAAAGAAGTAGTTGTGACAATTGTAGACTTTGATGAATCATGGAAAGAAAACATTTCACTCTTGGAAAATTTCTACACAGAACATTACTTACCAAAGTTGTTAGAAAATTGTAAAATTGCTAAGATAATTACTATAAAATTTAGATAGAGCGTTTATCAATGTGACTTATTCTACCGTGTTAGCAGATATTTAATATTTACTTTGTGCACCATTATTATGTACTTATGTTTTTCTTCCAGAGATTTTATATCAATTGTTTTAGTAACAATCATTACTTGGCATTAAATATTTTGTCATTCAATGAGAGAGGGTTTGGAGTCAAAAAATACCGTAAAATTGACGAGTTATGGGGTCCTTATCTCTCTTTAAACGACAATTATATTTTTCTTGCAAGCTAATTTATGTTATTAAAATCAATTTAAGAAATTTGTAAAATTGTTAAGATAATTTTAGTATAAAAATCATAAATAAAAAAATAAATTAAAAGTATCATATAAGTATATCATGTATATTTTAAAATAATCTTAAAATGTAGCCTATATGCCTATATGAATGTACAAATTACTAAATTGATAAAAATTTTAAAACTTTTACTGTATATTTGCAATGCTATTTTGTCAATAAAGATTTTTTTTAAACAAACTGTTTTAAATTGGTGTATTGAATGTACTATAGTTGTTTTTCTGTAGATGTTACACAAAACTTGTAAGTAAAATAAACTAAAACAATGCTTGTGGTTTAATATTTTTTAATGATTGTAAAAACTGTACTGTAGGAAATATATTGCTTAAATTAAAAATATTTGTGACTCCAAATTATATGTCGTCCTTCAATAATACTCCTCAACTTCTTTAATTGGGGGATATTGGAAGTTTGTGAGGGCTGCACACAATTGAAAAATAATTGAAATTTGTAATATATAATATGATGGAACTTGCTGCAGAATATTATAACACTCAGCCAGAAGGTTTTTTACAGTTCGCTTCCTAAAAAAAGTGGTTGATTAGACTAATGGATTTTCTGCAACAAAATTCATACCTTTTTTCTAGTGATTTTATATTAAACTTCTTCTGAACATTAAAATTAAATAAAGTTGGTCCATTCTTTCTTTCTTTATTTAAGAAGTGACAATCACACACAAATTCACTTGGATCTCTATCTTTTCTTCTGTAAATAAATTTAAAACATAAATCTTTTAAAGTGAATGTTAGCATTTTTTTACCTTATGAGAGAAATCCATCTATTCCTCTCGGTCTTGTTTTTTGGGAACCGAAAAAACTTACATGGATGCTTTAAACTGTAATGTTTACAGTCCGGAACAAAGCACATACCCATTGAAGCAGTATTAGATCCTTCTACCCTCCATAATTAGATCTTAAAAGCCTAAAAACTAATGTACCTATTTATACTCGACAAGTCAACAAAAATTAAATAGACATAACCTCAAAAAGTTTTAAAACAGAATTAATATGTTACATGAACTCACCTGGCGAAAAACTAATAAAAAACACTTAAATAACAAGTTCCTTCAACAATATATCCAACTGAAAAGTCTTATTTTATCACATAAATCACGAAAACACTAAAAGAAAAATTTCTTATGAGGATTTACCATTGTCAACAAGTTTGTTTGGAGCCAGTAAAATCTCCGCCCATCTCTGTGACGTCACCACTTAGGCAGTCTATATTTCTAGAAAAATCTAGAAACTTCTAAACACACTGACTAGATTAAATAATGTTTCTAGAAAGTTCCAGAATGTTTATTTGTAGTATATAAGGGCATGTATGGGCAGTTAACGGGAGTTCAAGTTCAAATATTCACACGAGTTCATTGTATTGTCAAGCAGTTTATACGTTATCCAGCAGAGTTCTGTGTATCTTAACCATTTTGTAAATAAATTGTGTAAAAGTCCCCATAAGTGTTTCAATATTATTAAACACGAAACAATGAATGTATTCAAATTATCCTTAACAGCTAAGTTTCGGTACAATCAAGCACTAGCAAAGATCCATCTCAAACAATATTTTACTAAACCAGATCGAACCACCGCTCTTCCAGCCCCAAAAATTTCTTAAAAAAAAATTGTTTATACCTATTAAAAGAGCTTAATTTGCAACTTTCAAAAACGTATATTTCATAATTTGCACCCACGTACTTTTTTGATAAATTTGCTTTACTTAAACCAGATTCAAATACTCATTTCTCACTCCCTAAAGAGTATTTCGATATCCGCCTTTTACCAAAAATTTGCAATTTTAATTTTCTAATTTGCACCATCGTAAAATTTGCGAAACACAGTAACAATTATTATAAAAATTAATAAAATCATTTCCTGGCTGATGTACGTTCAGAAATAAACAACTGCGCATGCGTTCACTACCCGCAGTTACTTATTTCTCACAGCAGTCAGAAACTAATTTTATTAATTTTTAGAAAGTTTTTTATATTTTCGCCGTGTTCTGTGTCTCTGTGTCATTCCGTGGAATTTGTAATCGAATTTAAACCTATTTCCCGACTACCTAGAGCTCTGAAATTTTCAGGATAGCTAAGAACTGGATGACAATGCATGTTTCAAGTGTGTTTAGGCATATACATAGATTTCGAAATTTATACCGAATTGATATTAAACATGATATAAGTTGTGTATAGATAATATTATTTTGAAAGTTATTAAATAAATCGTTCGTAGCGTAGTTGGTTAGGCGGCGGATCAGTCCACTTGTGACAGTTCTGTTATGTTATCATAATGGGATCGATTACGCGACAGAGAAGTTTTTTTTTCTTTTTTTTTTTGTTCTTACATGTGAAAACAGTAATTATTATTTTAACTGGTAATAAAATAAACTGTTTTAGAAAGTTTTTAGATACAACTAACCTTGATTTTGTTAACAAGGAAACAATCTTCTCTATGATCAATCACAGCGGTGTATGACTTAATATTTTTGCAAAATCAGGGATGCTGTGCGTTGTTGAGATGACACAAAATATGACCTATAAATCAGTAAAAAACTTTCTATTATAAAATATTTTTTTTTTAATAGTTATTTATGAAACAGTTCGTGAAGTATGCTTTTTGCGCACGCACGCGATGTTTAAAACACGAGCGAAGCGAGTGCTATATATCGGGTAAGTGCGCAAAAAGCACTTCACGCACAGTTTCATACAATATTTTATCTACGATAAACAAATAAAAAATAATTACAAATTCAAATTTAAAAATTTAAACTACAAAACTGTCAGAATGACTTTTGTTGAAATTTAATGCTCTCATAGCAACACCGTGACAACGCGAATGCTAAGGATATTTGATTATATGAAGGTGTGTCAAAAACAGTGCGAAAAAGTAAAACCCATTTAAAATACATTGTTACTTCACGCACACTTTCAATCCTTCACGCACTGCTGTCTATAATGACAGTTTTCACAAACTAAAAATTGATACATAATATGAGGTAGAGTAGATAATAGTTATTTATGATATGAGTGTTAAAAGTGAGGTTTTATTTTGTGAGTGAAAACGTTTGTGAAATGAGCGGAGCGAATTGAACAATTTCACGAACAAAATAAAATCACTTTTAACACAAATACCATACAATGTTTTTTGTACAACTTCCCTATTTTAATAATGAAACGAGCGAATTTGCAATGACAATAAACCAAACCGTGTTAAAAGTAAACTTAATCGTGTTAAAAGTAAACTTGTTTACATGACAACGTGTTAAAAGTATTTTTAACACGCTGCTATGTAAACAATCGTTTTTAACATTGTTTGCTATCATTAAAAGTGTCACTTTTAATGACAGTTGTACAAAATAGTTATTTATGAAACAGTTCGTGAAGTATGCTTTTTGCGCACGCACGCGATGTTTAGAGCACGAGCAAAGCGAGTGCTATATATCGCGTAAGTGCGCAAAAAGCACTTCACGCACAGTTTCATACAATATTTTATCTACGATAAACAAATAAAAAATAATTACAAATTCAAATTTGAAAATTTAAACTACAAAACTGTCAGAATAACTTTTGTTGAAATTTAATGCTCTCATAGCAACACCATGACAACGTGAATGCTAAGGATATTTGATTATATGAAGGTGTGTCAAAAACAGTGCGAAAAAGTAAATCCCATTTAAAATACATTGTTACTTCACGCACACTTTTAATCCTTCACGCACTGCTGTCTATAATGACAGTTTTCACGAACTAAAAATTGATACATAATATGAGGTAGAGTAGATAAAGTTCTTTTTGTAAATTGTGCTTATTATAATAATTGTTACCGTTTTTCGCAAATTTTACGATGGTGCAAATTGGCAAATTAAAATTGCAAATTTTTGGTAAAAGGTGCATATCGAAATACACTTTAGGAAGTGAGATATGAGCATTTGAATCTGGTTCACAAATAAAGCAAATTTGTAATCAAGTTTATAAAAAAAGTACGTGGGTGCAAATTATGAAATATACGTTTTTGAAAGGTGCAAATTAAGCTCTTTTAATAGGTATAAACAATTTTTTTTTAAAGAAATTTTTGGGGCTAGAAGAGCGGTGGTCCAGATCGAACTTGGAACGGCATATTCTGATAGTACGAATGTTCATTTGTTCTCGGCTCAGTTAGTTCACTGTAATAGAGACGAGTATATTATTGAAATTAAATAGGAATTACCATAGGATATATTACTAGAAATATCACTACTCAATCAAAATATTGTACAGTAATGAAAACTTTATAGCACAAAAATATTCTATTTTTTATGATATTGTAACGGGATAACCGTAACGGAAGGGACCTTAATTTGAAAGATTGTTGTTGACAGTTGATTTTTAGAAGTTTGTAAAAAAATCAACTGACCATTTTAAATAATGTTTCTAGAAAATTCTAGAAACTTCTAAACACACTAACTAGATTAAATAATGTTGTATATAAGGGGATGCACGGACAGTTAACGTCAGTTCGAGTCAAGTGTTCAGAAGAGTTCATTGTATTGTCAAGTAGTTAGACGTTATCCAGCAGAGTTCAGTGTATCTTAACAATTTTGTAAATAAATTGTGTAAAAAGCCCCCATACGTGTTTCAAATTGGTGTCAGGTGTGGGGTGAAGATACAAGAATGCCTGGAAAAAAGATAAATGAACTTTTGGTGGCTGAGCTCAGAAAAGAGCTCGAAGAATTGGAGTTGGAAACTACTGGGACCAAATCCGTATTGTTGAGTAGGCTCCGTGAATACTACGTAAATAATAATATGGACCCTGACGCTGTGGAGTTCGAAGACCCAGTTCAAAAAGCAAATTCTGAACTAACTCAACAACTTTCCCGGCAACATGAGGAGCTATCCAGTCAGATGAAGAGCCAGCGCGAAGATATGTCCCAGCTGAAAGAGGAGCTATCAGGACGAATGACGAGCCAACATGAGGAGCTATCTAGTCAGATGAAGAGCCAGCGCGAAGATATGTCCCAGCTGAAAGAGGAGCTATCAGGACGAATGACAAGCCAGCAAGAGGAGCTATCCAGTCAGATGAGAAGCCAGCGCGAAGATATGTCCCAGCTATCACAACGGATGTCTACCCTACCAGAAGAGTTATCCAGTTCCTTCTCCCAGCAAATATCGCATTTGCGCTCCGAAATGTACAACTTGCGAGATGAGCAAAACCAGCAAGTGGCCAACTTGAATCAGCAAGTGGACAACATGAATCAGCAAGCTGCCAACTTCAGAGACGAGATCAACCAGCAAATGCAATCCGAGATAGAAAAACTTAAACGAGAACTGGAAGCTTGTCTACAAAACCAAACCATCCATCACGGCGACGGAGATGCAGGAAGGATGGAAACCTGCCACGCAGACGTCGAACGACAAAGAAGCGAGGAGACGACCCATGTACGAACGACGATGAAACCCCCGACCTTCGACGGGAAGAATTCCTGGCCAAATTACCTGAAACAATTCGACGCAGCGGCCAGAGCTAATGGATGGTCATCCCAGGAGAAGGCATTGTCCCTAACCGTAGCTCTGCGAGGCGAAGCTTTAGACGTCTTGCAATCATTGACACCGGATGAAGCTGACAACTTCGAGTTATTGGTGAATCGTCTAGAGATGCGTTATGGTCAAACTCATCTACAACCGGTGTACCGAATGCAGTTAAAGAGTCGAAAACAGAAAAATGGAGAAACTATCCAGGAATTTGAGGCGGATGTAGCAAGAATGGTACGACTTGCGTATTCAAATGCAGCGGAGGATTTCCTGGAGTGCCTAGCAGTCCAAACCTTCACCGATGGTCTTCGAGACGTCGAGTTGCAGCGCGCTGTACGGTTGGCGCGGCCGAAGACTCTTGTGGACGCCTTGACCATTGCCCTGGAGTTTGAGGCGGCGACGGAGGCCTCACGTGGAGTTGCTCGACTAAGGGAAGTCACCGGTAACTACGACCATGCTGTTCATTCCGTTAGCGACGTTGAAGCGGTAGTAGAGAGGTTAATGAAGCTATCTCCAAAAAGAAGGCGCCCAGTGAGATGCTGGAACTGCGGAGAACTAGGCCATATAAGAAATACTTGCCCCCAAACAGAAAAATCTCCTGCTGAAGTACCCCAGCAGCAGGAAAACTAGAACGGGCCGACTCCTGGAGGGCGAAATCGACCCCAAACATTCCCGAAGCCCCTCACGCCATTAAATTGGCAACTCTGCGACATTACGTGGACAGCTTATATGTGGATGGCCTCATTGATGGAAAGAACTTTAGCATGCTGGTAGACACTTGAGCTACAAAAACTATCGTCCGACCAACCATCATTATGCGAAATAAGATGTTGCCTACCAGTTGGAGACTGCGTACCGCTACCGGAGATTCTGCTAGAGTCTACGGTGAGATACAGGTGATGCTACAGTTTGGTTCAACCTCTCTTGTTCACTCAGTGCTGGTGGCTGACGTTGATGAAGATGTTGTTCTGGGCATGGATGTTATGCTCCACTGTGGTTTTCATTTGGATCTTCGCCAACGTATCCTTCGTACTGGTAATGAAGAAATATTCCTGCACCGAAAACAAGTTGACAGTGCCTCGAGTAAGCTAATCGATGATATCGAACTTCCGGCAAGCTGCGAATGTGTCGTCACAGCGCGGTTGGATGGACTGGAGCCAGATGGTGCCCCAGCCATGATAGAGCCGAAGAACCATGACCATGAATTGGGAAAAGGACTCCTTGTGGGTAAGACCCTTGTTAGATCCGCCAAACAGGTACCCATCCGAGTTATCAACTTGAACGATCATCCAGTTCTTCTCCGAAAGGACACGGAAATGGGAAGTTTAGAACCAGTAATGGCTATAATTCACAAGATAAATGTTACGGAAACAGATGAGACCAACGAAATTGAACAATTAATGGCAAAATTAGACCCCTCTTTGTCAAAATTAGAAAAGAAACAGGTAAGAGATCTACTTTACCGTTATAAACCTGTATTTGGTTCTAAAAGTAAACTGGGAAGAACTGATGTTGTACAACATAGAATTGACACTGGTGATGCACGTCCGATTCGACAGGTACCCCGAAGGATGCCTCAAGTTAAAAAGGAAGAAGCAGACAGAGCCCTTAAAGAAATGATTCAAAATGGCATAGTCGAACCATCCAGTAGTCCGTGGGCTTCTCCTGTGGTATTAGTGAGAAAGAAAGACGGATCAATGCGGTTTTGTGTCGACTATCGAAAGCTAAATGATGTCACTAAGAAGGACAGTTATCCTCTGCCAAGGATTGATGATGCCCTCGACGCTTTGGCGGGTTCTACTCTGTTTTCTACCTTGGACCTTAAAAGCGGATACTGGCAAGTTAAAATGAATCCTGCAGACAAAGAAAAGACTGCCTTTACCAGTGGATCAGGGTTATGGCAATTCACGGTCCTTCCATTTGGCCTCTGTAATGCTCCTGCGACGTTTGAACGACTAATGGAGAACATCCTGCGGGGTTTGTCATGGGAAACTTGTCTAGTTTATCTAGACGACATCATCATAATGGGTAAGACCTTTAAGGAACATTTATCTAACCTGGAAGAAGTTTTTAAAAGATTACAGAACGCTAATCCAACATTGAATGTTAAGAAATGCCACTTGTTCCAGAGACAGGTCAATTATTTAGGACATAACGTAAGCAAAGATGGCGTTGCTGTTGACCCCGCTAAGATACAAGCCGTTCAGGAATGGCCGATCCCTATCGACAAACATCAGCTCCGCAGTTTCTTGGGTCTTTGTTCCTATTACCGACGATATGTCAAGAATTTTGGAGACATCGCCAAACCTTTGACACGTTTGACAGAACAAGATAAGTCCTTCTGTTGGGATCAGGAATGTCAAAAGGCGTTTGAAATATTGAAGAAACAGCTTACGTCAGCACCTGTTCTTGCTTATCCACTTCCTATGGTAAGCTCATTCTGGACACCGACGCCAGCAATGTGGGAATTGGAGCCGTCTTGTCACAGCTACAAGATGGTAAGGAAAGAGTGGTTGGTTACTTCAGCAAAACTTTATCGAAAGCTGAAAAGAACTACTGTGTAACTCGGAGGGAACTGTTAGCAGTTGTAAAATCCGTCGAACACTTTTATAAATATCTGTATGGCAGAAAATTCCTGATCAGAACAGACCATGCTAGTTTAAAGTGGTTACTTGGCTTTAGGAACCCAGAAGGACAGATAGCAAGATGGCTCGAAAAACTGCAGGAATATGATGTTGAAATCGAGCACAGACCTGGAACAAGACATCGTAATGCTGATGCACTTTCCAGAAGACCATGTCGACCTGATTGCCCCCATTGTACCCGTATGGAGCCCAACGAGGGAAAACACGCCTTAGTTAAGGTTGTGCCAGAAGACGAGAGCTCTATGCTGGAGGAGCAACAAGAAAACGATCCCGTTCTGAGAAAGATTAGGGAGTGGAAGAGAATGGACCGTCGTCCGTTGTGGAGAGAGATATCCTCATCCTCTCCTGCTTTAAAAGCATACTGGTCCCAATGGAACTCTTTAATTTTGGACGGAGGGCTCGTTAAAAGACTTGTAGAAAACTCCGAGGGAACAGAAACAAGGAAACAAATAGTGGTCCCAAGAAATGCTGTACCAGAAATTTTAAAGCAGATGCATAATGATAGTTCTGGAGGACATCTGGGTATCACGAAAACGCTGCAAAAGATCCGAGATAGATTTTACTGGGTAAATTGCACTAATGATGTTAAAGATTGGTGTCGTAAATGCACTACCTGTGCTGCCAGTAACGGTCCGCACCGAAAACCGAAGGAGGAAATGCAGCAATACCTGGTTGGAAGTCCTTTTGAAAGAATCGCGGTAGATGTATTGGGGCCACTTCCACAGACCGATGAAGGAAACAAATACATCTTTGTTGTAATGGACTACTTCACTAAATGGGTTGAAGCCTATGCAGTTCCCAATCAGGAAGCCACCACTTTAGCAGATATATTGGTTGAAGAATTCGTAAGCCGATTTGGGGTACCACTAGAATTACACTCAGACCAAGGGAGAAATTTTGAGAGCAAGCTGTTTCAAGAAGTTTGCCAAAGATTAGGCATCCGCAAAACGAGAACCACAGCGATGCATCCTCAGTCTGATGGAATGGTGGAACGAATGAACCGGACTATAACCAACTATCTGTCAAAAGTGGTGTCAGATTGTCAGAGGGATTGGGATCGACATATTCCACTATTTCTAATGGCAATTCGATCGGCCATCAACGAATCAACTGGCCAAACGCCTGCGAAGGTCCTGTTCGGTAGAGAAATGAGGCTACCATGTGACTTGGTGTTTGGTTGTAAACCTGGTGAAGAAATGGCACGTGAACAATATGTCGCCGACCTTCAGAATCGAATGGAGAATATACACAACCTGGTGCGTGGAAAACTACAATTATCTAGTGATCGGATGAAGAGGTACTATGACACACGGACAATGGAAAAGAGTTACCAAGTTGGAGATTTAGTCTGGCTCTATAACCCCCGACGGCGTCGAGGTATTTGTCCCAAATTACAAAAGAACTGGGAAGGTCCTTACACCATCAAGAAGAAGATTAACGATGTCATTTATCGGATCGTGAAAATTCCCAGAGGGAAATCCGTCGTGGTCCATCACGATCGTTTGGTGCCTTACCAGGGAGACCACAGTGGAGATGCGCAGCAACTCCAAGAAGATGGTTTGGCTGGCTCAGGGAATGTGCGGGATTCCGATGTAGGAAATAACATTCCAGGAGGAATGAATCTAAGGAGGGGGCAGTGTAACGGGATAACCGTAACGGAAGGGACCTTAATTTGAAAGATTGTTGTTGACAGTTGATTTTTAGAAGTTTGTAAAAAAATCAACTGACCATTTTAAATAATGTTTCTAGAAAATTCTAGAAACTTCTAAACACACTAACTAGATTAAATAATGTTGTATATAAGGGGATGCACGGACAGTTAACGTCAGTTCGAGTCAAGTGTTCAGAAGAGTTCATTGTATTGTCAAGTAGTTAGACGTTATCCAGCAGAGTTCAGTGTATCTTAACAATTTTGTAAATAAATTGTGTAAAAAGCCCCCATACGTGTTTCAATATTATACACTATTACTTTGAGTTATCGTTCCCATTAACTAAATGTAGAACCAATGTTACAAAAAATACCTGGATAACACCCGAAGTCAAAAGGTTCTCATCGTATGTACGAGATTGGTTTAACTTATATAAAAAACTCAAAATGAAGAAATATATCAAAGGTTTAGGTTAGAAAGAAAAAATTATAAAAAATTTTTGGTCAAACATAAAAAAGAGATCAATAACCAAAATATTGAGCAATCTCAAAATAAATCCACAGTATGGGGTATCTTTAATAAAGTAACTAATAAAACTTCCAATAATATGAATGATATAAAACTAGAATTAAACAATGAACTAATTACAAACCCAAATAACATAGCTCAAATATTTGCTTAACATTTTCAGCTTAAGCCTAGCTCAAATTCTGTTTCACCAAATTATGTATCATATTCGCCACATTCAATATTTTTGCAACCAACAGACTTTAATGAGGTGTTAAATATAATTAACGAATTACAACCCAAATATGCCTGTGGCATAGATGGTATACCTCCGATTATCCTCAAGAAAGCCGCTCTATACATTGCTGCTCCATTGGTTGACATAATAAATTGCTGCTTCGCTACAGGAGTTTTTCCCGATGATAGCAAAAATCATTCCTATATTTAAAAAAGGTTTAAAAACAAATATAAATAATTATAGGCCTATATCTATACTACCAAGTCCGTCAAAAATAATTGAAATAGTATATTGTAATACAAGTGTATGGAGGGTAGAGGTAAGGAGAACTGTCTCCGTGTATTGTCAAAATGTGGTAAATAAGGGTGGCGCTACGATCGTAGTAGGGTAAATTTAAAAAAAAGCGCCATAATTTCTTAGAGTAGGATAGATACATAAACAAGGAAAGACACATTTCCGCTTTATTATGACACCATTTTTAAAATAATCATAAGATACAAAGACAATCATAAAGTATAAAATTAATTTAAAATACACTAAACTGAATTCGCTGACCACGTTTTTTTATAGCACTTATATAATTTGTGACTTATATTACGAAATCATACGACATTTCAATCAATTTGTCAAAAACTGCTACATTCATTCTGTACCCTACATCTACTTTAGCGCCATTGTAGTGGCAAGTTTGAGAAGTGTTATGTACCTCTAAAAAGTGGACACATTTTTAATCATTTCCCATTTAAGATCGTTCTCCTTACCTCTACCCTCCATATACAAGTGTTACAATGACAGGTTTCGTAGTACGAGTGAAGTTTGTGAAACGAACCGCGAAGCGGTGAGTTTCGCAAAGAACGAGTACTACAAATTGTCATTGTAATTTGAGTTTTACATACTATTTTTTATAATGAACTTTTAAAAGTATAAAAAAATAAATAAAATGAGAGTTTTTCGAAATATTTATTTATGTTGGCGATCTTGACACTTTTGACACTTGACAGTTTTAATGATTTTAAATTTGAATGTTTGTCAAATTTGAATAAAATATTCTGAATTTTGCAATATCGCCGATAATGTAGTTATTACAACATATATAATTCTTGATCCAAACTCCTTCATCTTTCGTTGATAATCAGTGCAGTGCAACCAATTGTGTAAAACAAAAAGTTACCAAAAACAGTGTTACAATGAATCTATTTCGATACTGTTTTAGTGTCGAAATAGAAACTTTGTGAACGTGAATTATAAAAAAGTTATTTATAACAGACTGCTTACTTTTCTCGATCATTTTAATATTTTGAAATCCGAACAATATGGATTTAGGAAAGGCAGATCGACTGATCTTTCAATTTATAATACTGTTTCTTACATTGTAGAAAATATTGATAAAAGAAATTTGGTAGGTGGATTATACTTCGACTTATCAAAAGCATTTGACATGGTAAACTATAAAATATTACTCAGTAAACTGGAAAAGTATGGAGTAAGGGGGACTGCTTTAAAACTAATAGAATCTTATCTAACTAATCGACAGCAACTCATAGTTATAAATCAAACCGGTCAAAATTATTCTTCAGATAAGTTTAGTCTAATGTTAGGTGTACCTCAAGGTTCTATACTGGGCCCTTTATTATTTTTATTGTATGTCAACGAATTACCAGAGATCCTAAATGATGGACTAGTATGTCAATTCACTGATGACACATCAGTCATAATATCTACTACTAGCATAACTGAATTATCTAAACAGCTTTCAGGTTCAGTAGCTCGGATAAATACATGGTGTAATGAAAACTACTTGGTTCTTAATAATACCAAAACAGGACTTATACAATTTAATAAAACAAATACAACTATGGAATCGCCATATGTTTCATTTAATCACCAATCAATACCACTTCAACCATACATAAAATTCCTGGGTGTTTTTCTGGATGCAAATCTCAGTTGGGAGACACATATAAATAGTCTGAAATCAAGACTATCCTCTATATGTGGTCTTATAAGGGTCATAAGAGACCAAGTAACAGTAAAATACCTAAAAATATATTACTTTACACATATTCAATCCATAATATCTTATGGTATACTTTTTTGGGGCAACTCATCCTTGTCAGACAGAATATTTATAATTCAGAAGAGAATACTGCGATGTATGTTAAATCTCCCTTTTCATGTCATTTGTGTACCACACTTCAAACAAATGTGCATATTAACAGTTCCATCACTATATTACCTAGCTCTTGTGTGTTTCGTGCATAAACATCACTCACTATTTTCTAAGAATAGGGGCTACTATTCATTGGACATGAAAATGAATACACGATATGCTGACAATTTGTGTATCCCGCATCATAACTCTGCATTCTATGAGAAAGCAATTCATTATCAAGCGATAAAAGCCTACTTATCATTACCTCCACATATTAAACAGATTAATAGTGTTAAGTCGTTTAGAAAAACCGTAATAGAGTTTTTAATAGATAAATGCTATTACTCAACTAACTGCTGGTGATCTTTTGAAATCCCTACACTGTTTTACGTTTTTCTTTTCCTTTTTGTTTATATTTCTTCTTTATTGACGTTGCTAATGTACTTTTCGTATTTTTATGGCAATAAAGTTATTATTATAAAGTGTTCTTTTGTGCATAAAATAAAATATTACTAATATATTTTTTAAATAAAGTGCAAACATTTCATTTTAGTGATAATAATTATAAAAAGTTAATTTGGGATGAGGTTGGACACTGAATGGTAACTAAAGACAGATTGTAAAATATGAATATAATAAAATTTTACCAGGCCAAGATCGGACCGGGAATGAAATAAGATCAACCTTAGTATCGACAACCTTTATCAGACCGAACGTAAACTGCTAAAATACTTCAAATCAGACTTAAAGAACAGCAGTCAGCATTTCTACTGTTCAACAAAGGATAAAAATAGACCAGACAGTTCAGCTGTAGTGCCAGCTTGTAAAACACACAGATTTGCTTGTACCGAAAAACATATTAATTGGACAATTGGAAAAAATACTATTTACGGATAAGTGCAGACTGGCAGTTTATGGAAAATATGGCCGCAATGAGTTCTACAGAAGAGCTGGATAACGTTATGACGCCTGTACTCCGTCACCTCTGATTACTTTTTGGGTGGGCAGGACTTTCTTTTGATGCATTATTAGCACAAGGACACATGAAGATCCTTGAATATTCTGTGATTTTATATACCTATTGGGTTTGTTGACAATGGGTTCTTACTGATAGAAAATAATTTGAGATCACACACAGCAAAACACTTGGAAGTTGGTATTACAAAAATATACTGACCAGTTGAGACCTAAGTAAGTAGATCAGGAGTCTGAAGTTCCAAACCTGCTTCAGCAACACGTCAAGAGCTTCGAATGACACTAATTAAAGAATGGTTCAATTTTCCCAAACTGATTTAGAATGAAATGGATTCTTGGTCAATCCTGATATTCGGAGGTGGCAATACCCATTATTCAAAAGTAACTTTTCTTAATTTTTTTATTAAGTTTCATTATTTTACTCAAAATTCAAGAATTTTCAATAAAATTGTATTTTTTTATTTTTAACTCATTGACATGTGGGAAATCATGCTAAGGAGTTATTCAGGGTCCCGGTGGAATAATCGACAGAGTGGTTGCTTCTCACATCATGACCGCGGGTTCGAATCCAGCCACAAGCCATGGATGTTGGTTTTGGAAATTGTGTTTGTCAAGAATTGAATATATTAAAATAACAAATGAGCTGGCTAATGTACCAATGTGCGTGCCATTGAAAAAAAAAGCTGAGGAGTTTTGATTCAGTACACAAAAATCTATATAATGAACAGAAAGTTCTAAATATTTTAGATTGTCCAATTTCTTTGAAGCGTAGTGAATTATAAACGTGTAAATATAATCAAAATACTGTACCTACTTTTTCAAAAGCTTCAAATAAACTATTTTAAACAATTTCAATGTTCATATTTAAAATTTCTTTATAAAATATTTGTAATTTAAATGATTTGAATGACTTGTTTCATTTCGTAACAATACGGTAGAAAACTGACCTATTCTAACATTACTGTATTGGAAAACGATAAGTATTAGATAAGCGCTAAAAAATCTATAACTGTGTGATGTAGAATTAGCAAATAATCTTCTTTTAAACAACACTATATAATAATTATTCTGCGTTTATAAATTACTTGATACAAATCACACTGTTTTCTTGTAATCTAAACTAAAACATATATTTGGAAAAAGTTTAAATCCGTTTATTTCATAAAATATTCGATTACAAAAAAGATATATGGGGTTTATAATATCAGAATCATATAATGTCACAACAAATCTATTATTAGCACTATTGGTGGTATCAGTAAACATACGGTAAATTTTTAACAGCCTTATTTGTAGATACAAAAATACTAATTCACTTTTAATAATCATATTTTTATCAAGTCAAAAGTGTACTAATAAAACTATATAACTCTATTTTTCTCTATTATTATTTAATATGTAGATTATAATATATTAAGTGAACAGTAGCCAACGGTAATAACTTTTAATTTCTCATCAATACTGATTCTTTTGACTTGATTTAAAAACTGTTTATAAAATATTTTATTGAATGGTAATAAAATTATCTTTATCTATATAAAAAATAAAAAAAATATAAAAGTTTACATATAAGTAGTTATTCAAAGATATGTAAAAATTCAACCTTTGACAATATAAAAATTACTGTGTTTGTTGAATTTTGGCTTGCATCGCAGCTATCATTTCTTGCATTCTCTTCAATTCAGCTTCCTTTTCTTGTAGAATTCGGTCTTTGTCTGCAGTCGGTGCAGACTTTTCCTCAGTACTAAAATTATAATTATCTATTAAATTTTGTGATATAAATTTTTTTATCGAATTTCGGATTGAAAGTATGAAAATAGCATGATTTTCTGAATAAAAAAGATAATGGTGTCTTGGGACACCAGGTAGGAACGAAGTTCCTTCGGCTAATGTAGAATTGACACAATTTGCAAAAAAAAATCGTGCTCAATTTTATGTAGATTTTCTTGATTTTTCTCTTAAATTTTGCTGATTAGTTTTTATTTAAGTACAGAAAGGTATTTAGGAAATTCAGTATTTTAGGAAATAATAAATTACGTAATAGTTATTTATGTATCAAGGGTATAAATAGATGTTTATGCCCTGAGGGCGACGTCATACGAACCCGAGGGCCTCTGGCCCGAGGGTTTGTAAGTCGCCCGAGGGTATACACATCTGTTTATGCCATTGGTACATACAAACTTTTATGTCATACTAGTTCGTTATTGCAATCCAATCTCAATACAAATCAGTATTTTAAAAATCCGGTTTGAATTAATAACATTGCCACTTTCTCATAGTAGGCAACATCGTTGCTAGGGAATGTTGACAAACGTAAATGTCATAAAATCGCAATAATTTTTACATTTGTCAAAGTAAGAAGTCAAAATGGACGAAGATTTTGGAATTCCTGACGAAATTAGTAAAAAAGCAAAGGAAGCAACTGAAAATCTGTAGTTTATCTTCAAAAAATGAAGTTTCAAGAATGCTGGCAGGTGTACCTTCCGGGTCTGGCGTTTCGGTACAGAAATTTGATACTCAAACAATGAAACATGAATCGTTTGCTGCAGGCAACTTAACTATCTCCGGATCTTTTCAGAACTGCCAATTTTATGTTAATTCGTCAAAATAATGTTCATCGAATATTTACATATATTACTATATTCCGTTTGTAATTATAATTAGTAAAGGTTAAACAAAAAATTATTTTATGCCCGTGCGGGCCATAAAGTGAACTTTATAAAGTACGACATTAGATAGTTGGTAACTAAGCAATAAAAACACAATAATGAACTAGTATGACATAAAATAACAAAAAATCGTAATTCAAATTATCAACTAAAATAACAAAATATTTCTTTTTATTTTTGAGAAACACGGAGAAAGAGAAAGGTATTATACACTACTCGCTTGTGTATACGACTGAAGCGCCTGCGCACGTCTCATTTATTGGTTTTATTCCACGGACTTTTTCTTGCGGTTTTACTATTACATTTTTTTCAGTTCGGTCGTGCAGCAAAATCCCTATCTCCTCCAAGCCTAACATAAGGAACCTCGTTCCAACACTGTAATTTTAAACAAGGATTTAATAAGAAAGGAAAAAATTACAAAATGGTCGTAATTCTGATATATTTTGTATATAACTTGTTAATAAAGTACAAAAAGTGATACTTAGGCACTATTCGAAACGTACCGATATTTGTACAAGCGTACAAACAATATCTCTCTGCGTGTGGGTTGGCGTAGAAAGATGTTTTAGGAATGTTGATTTTACTTAAAACTGGGATCTGCAATTTAGCTTCATCCCAAAATTGTCGCAAGCAACTGCTATTCTATCTATCAATCTTTGTATTCCTTCCACAGTAACAGCTAGAAGCATGGTGTCACCAGCGTATCATATGTTGTTAATTAATTTAGCGTGTAGTACCTCAAGGAATAATTTCTCTCTGAGTTTATATTAAAAACTACTGGTGAGAGTATGCAGCCTTGTCCCACGGTCCTATACTGGGGGCGTCCACAAATTACGTGAGGCATTTTTCGACCCCCCGGCCCCACTGGTGAGATTTCATAAAATTTTCCCTAACTACCACCCCCCTCCCCAAATCTCACGTGAGATTTTTTTAAATTGGTATTTTAACTGTAATCACGTTGGATTATAAAAAAAAATACAAGAACATTATTTATTCCATTACTTTTATTTTAAAAACTAGCAATGACTAGTATTTGATAATGAAAATCAATAATATTTATTCTGATTTAGTCCATGGGCAGTAGCTACAGTGGTGCTGTTCTGCGGTGTTTGGACAAATACGACAAACACTATTGTGTGAAATTTTTCCATATTTTCATTCTAGAAGCATTTTTGTTCTTTAATTTAATTTTACTTTACGTAATTTTACACCGTTTTCTACTTGAAAAAAAGTTACGTGAGATTTGCTAAAAACCTCCCTCTCCCCCAAGTGAGATTTAGAAAGATTGAGCTTGACCCCCTCCCCTCTGAGCACCTGGCGTAATTTGTGGACGCCCCCTACTAACTTTCGTTGACGTCTATCATATCTGTTATTAGCGTTGCGAGAAGTTTTTTATGATTGTCCCTCTAACGGTTATTCAAAACCTATGAAACATGTATAAAAATGTTTACTGGCGTCTCTTGCTTTTGTAATAATCATTTGAATATTAAAGGCTTCTCTGGTGCCCAATCCGTATCTGAATCCCAATTGTGTCTCCGTGATATCTTCTTCTACTTTTTTGTAAATACGGAAATGAATGACTCCATAATACAAAACAAATAAATTCGAACGTGTAATGTATGAGCGGTAAAAATTATATATCCATACGCCATTTGAATCCTGTCTAAATATTTAAATGCAAATAAAAAATCTAGGAAAAGACTATTATACGGAATATTTATACAATGTTCTGTAATTTTATAGTATCTAAACTATTTGTCGTGTCCCATACATTTGTATGTTATAAAGTATAAGTACCCATATTAATATTTTTACCATTACAACTAAATATAAGAAAAAAATAGGAACAAAAATTAAATGCAGAAAGAAATACATCAAGAAACAAGTTCAGAACAGAAATTGAAGAGGAAATAATTGTGAAAAAAATGTATATAGGTACAGTGTCCGTTGGGAAAAAAGTTCTGATAGATACTCTCCAAACTTCTTGTATGGCTTCATTAGACCGAGTCTGACGCCGTTTCCTTCTAAGACTTTTTCTGGTTTTGGTCCGTTTTTCTGCTAAATTTACCGAAATATGTCGTTTTTACGACATATAGAACATTTATAGGTACTGTGTCTTTTTTTAATTAAATAACTTAAAAATCATGAGTAAAACGTCAAAAAACTGTCTGACGTCCTACGTCTGACACCTAAAACATGTCGGAAAAACGACCCTTGTAAAATTTATACCACCTTAACTTTTTCAGAATACTTTCACTAAAAACAACTTTTTATGTCTGACGAAGATAGTTTTCCAAAATTATTGTCTGATGCGTCAAAGGTGTCGATTTCTCGAGTACCACAAAATTTAATAATAACCACTTGTTTAATTTTTTTTGTTTTTAAATGAAGTATAGAAATATGGTATTAGCATTGTCTGACAGGCAAATGGAGTCCTTTACATCATAATTGTTTTATTTTTAAACATAAAAACTATACTTTGTTATTTATTAAGTCCTCATTTATTAATAACTAGCTGATTTTTCCCCCAGAGCTAAAAAAATATCTAATACTTTAATTGTCTGATGAAACAGAATATACATATTTTTAATCTGGCGCTTTAAATGAAATTATAAATAATTTATATTTTGAATTTCTGTGAGTCCGCCCTTAATAAGTACACATCTTGTGCACAATCTCTTGATTTTTTGGAGAGAAGTAACTTAGATGGTTATTGTAGCAAATGGATAGATACATGTGTATGAAAATTAATTGATTTATCAATTAATTACCGAAAAATATTCATGACATACAATATTATGAAAAATATTAATAGCAGGGGATCCCAAGAAGGGATTTCGGGATTTACAGAAGTTCGTCAGAAAATCAAAAAAGTTTATACCCTAATATGAAGTACCTACCTGATATGAACCTTCAACATAGGGGGGTGTGTCAAGGGCATTGAGCCTAGTTATGGTAAAAGTGAGCAAGAGGAATTGTTACTGTGTAATAAAAAGTATCAATAGGTAATTGGCTCACCAGATATTGCTGCAAGTGTATCAATTCTTGGAAGAAAAGTAAGTAATCCTACCAAAGAAGATTGGAACGAAGTAAAAAGAGTCGTACGATATTTAAAAGGTACATCAAATTTTGAACTTCGTCTCAGTTCAATTCATTCAGAATCAGAATTGGAGGGTTATGCAGATGCCAACTGGGCTGAAGACAAAATTAATGGTAAATCAAACAGTGGTTATATATTGTTTGTATTTGGAGGAGTAGTAAGTTGGTGTTGTCGAAACCACACTTGTAGCATTATCATCTCCAGAAGCAGAGTTTATAGCTTTAGCAGAAGCATCTCAAGAAGCGATTTGGCTTAGAAGATTCCTGTTTGAAATGCATGTTTCTATAACTGATGCTACGACAATTAAAGAAGATAATCAAAGATGTATAAAATTGGTTGAAGGTGAAAGATTGTTCAGCAAAAGATCAAAACACATAGATACAAAGTTTCATTTTGTAAAAGACTTCGTTGAATGAAATATCATTAACTTGGAGTACTGTGAAACACAAAATATGATAGCTGATCTGTTGACAAAAATTGCCATCCACCAAGGTATTCGAAGTTAAGAGAAGTATGGGGCTGATGAATCATGATGAGGAGGAGTGTTGTGATATGACAATCATGTTTACTATTTTTTGTTATGCGAATTGTATTTAATAATTTGATTGATGATACATATAGTCCAGGTTCCCACGTGGAAAAAAAATCATAAAGAATAACCGGCTGAAACATTCAGAATCGCTTAATTGCACTTAGACCTACAAACTTCCATAGCAACAATATCGATGGATGGGGCGTTTTTTCTGCAGCAGCGGTCAAACGTGTCAAAGTTATGACCCTCCCTGGAGTGATGGATAACCGATTCATTTTTTGTGAATCAACAGTTTTTTATTATTATTACATAATAAAACGTGTGACCTACAAAAAGGGAAGGGCGTTTGGCGGGGCCTACGCGCTCAACATGTAATTGTTACGACTGCCAACGAATTAACAAATAACTTGTTAATTTTTTGTATTGTTTTTTTATAGTCCTACCACATAATCATATTGACCTACAATTTAAAAGGGTCGTTTTTCCTAACCTACGCCCTAAACATGTGGAAAAAACGCCCCATCCATCGATATTGTTGCTATGGAAGTTTGTAGGTCTAAGTGCAATTAAGCGATTCTGAAAGTTTCAGCCGGTTATTCTTTAGGACTTTTTTCCCACGTGGGAACCTGGACTAATAAGTTGTCAAAATCAAATATAATTGTTCAAGTCGTTTCATCTTATCATTCATAAATTAAGATTTTAAACGGAAAATTTCGCTAGTTCTTACGACGATTTATTTATGACTCTTTCGTAAAGTTATTAATTATTTTAAATTTTTAATTTTTAACTATAAATAAATAGTATTCGTGCATTTTGTGCGGGTATCTTTTATATTGCAGTTACATTACAATTATTTTTATTTATTTATTTATTTATTTACTTACAGAAATTTGCTTCAACAAAAAATAAAGAAATCGTATAAAAAATCAATAACAAAAATCTTCTAAAATATGACTAATTGCACCTAAGTGATTTAACACTTGTTTTGTGCATACATTCTGTATTCAATATATATATATTTTTGTGACAATTCGACGATTAACACACTTCTCCTATATTATATAATTAGGTATATCTAAATAGTAAGAAAAATATATTAAGCAACTATTTGTATAAATAAATAATAGTTATCATTTATAAATATGTAATGAAAATTTTTTGTAGTTTTTAATTTTTTTAATATTTAAAGGCAATAGATTGTAAGCCTTTGATGCTAGATGGTAAGCAAATCTTGAGTGTACATTTTTATTAGAGTTAGGTATTTTCAGTAATTTGTTAGTTATGCTGCGGGTTTCAATATTATGCGAGATATGGTTTTTAAAATGTTCTTTTTTGTGCAAAAATGTTACTAATGTGTGAAAGTACAGAGACCTTATAATTGCATATATCATTTCCATAAAGTAGTCTGGTTGAGTATCGTCTATTTTTTTTATAAATAATTTTCAGCACATAATTTTGAATTGTAGACAGGGATTTTAATGAGTTATTATACAACGCTCCCCAAACCAGTATTCCGTATCGTAAAAGTGATTCCACTAAGGATTTGTAAATTAAAATCAAAATATTTTTACTCAATATATCTCTTAACTGATAAAATTTGTAAATTAATTTTCTAACTCGGTTTGTTAAATATGCTACATGTTGATTCCATTTTAAATTTTTGTCTATAATAATTCCTAAATATTTAGTGTTTTCAACTTCTTTTATGTCTCCAATGCCATTAATATTAATGTTGTGAAAATTAGGTCTATTTTTATCTGTAATGGTAAATGCTATGTAATTGGTCTTATCTGCATTTAAAGACAGCTGATACCCATCTAGCCACATCTTTATGACATTCATACCTTCTTGAACTTTTTTCTTAGTAACTTCCCAATCATGCCCACTAAATATGGCAACAGTGTCATCAGCATATGATACTATTTTGCTATCTATATCAAGCATTAATAGAGAATTTATGTAAATGGTGAAGAGCACCGGCCCCAGGACTGTCCCTTGTGGTACTCCCACTCTCACGAGTTGCGGGTCACTTAGACATTTATTGACTTTAACATATTGTGAACGGTCATTTAAATAATTTTTAAAAAGATTTAACACACTACCACGGATCCCATACCGCTCTAACACTTGTAGTAATTTTTCATGATGTACTGTGTCAAAAGCCTTCGCTAAGTCTAAAAATACTGCGATACATTTTTTACTATTATCAAGGTTGATTGAAACTTCATTAATAACGTCATACATGGCATCTGATGTGCTTTTACCTTCTCGAAAACCGTACTGATATTCACTTAATATTTTGTTACTATTTAAAAAATTTATTAGACGCGTTTTTAGACATTTTTCAGTAATTTTACCAAAGTTGTTGATTAAACTAATTGGTCGATAATTTGAAATTTTATTTTTGTCACCCGCTTTGTAAATAGGGGTTACCACGGAGTTTTTAAATTGTTTGGGAAATTTTCCATTCGTAAATATTAAGTTAATGATATGGCTAAGAGGACGCAGAATGTATCTCGCAGTTAATTTTAACAAAAACGGAGTGATTCCATCATAACCAGGTGCGCTAGCATTCTTTAATGAATTGATGTGAAGCAGTATTTCATTTTCGGTGACAGGAGTTAAAAATATTGAGTTATTATTAATAGGAATATTATTTAATGAGAAATCGTGCCGTATACTTATTTTTTTAATCATTTTAGTGCCTATACTAGTAAAATATTCATTACAAAAATTTGCCATTTCTTTACTACTATTGAAAGCATGCCCGTTTTCATTGAAGATATCTAAGTTTATTGTACTTTTTCTAGATTTCTCATTTGTTGCCTCAGAAATGACCTGATATATTTTTTTCATGTTATTTTGATTGTGCGTTATTATGTTTTTATAGTAATTATGTTTACATTTTTTTAGAAGACTATTTAGTGAATTCCTGTAAGTTTTATATTGTTCTTCTAAGGCTATTGAGAAATTTTTACACAAACGTTTTTTTAATTTATCTCTTGTGATAATTGATCTTGTAAGACCTTGAGTAATCCACGGTTTTAATTTTTTTTTTTGACTTTTTTTCGCGAATAGTTTTTATTTCAGTGCACTCATTCATAAAATGCTGAAAAATGTCTGTAAAAACATCTGTTGCTACTTGAGCGTCATTTGCCGCAATGACATTTGTCCAGTTTTCATTTTCAATTAATGCTAAGAATTTTTCTGAATTTATTTTTTTGATTGTATGAAACCCTTCGTTTTTATTTTCTTGGCTTTTCTCATATGTGTCTCTACGAAAAATAGCAGTTACAGCATAATGATCTGTAATACTACACGTTAATATATACGATTTAACACTTACATTTACTACATGTTTCTGCTTAATAAATATATGGTCTATGCAAGTAGATGTGTTTTTAGTTACACGAGTTGGTAGTTGTATGTAAGGTAAAAATCCGTGTCGAGCCATTAGAGATAGATATTTATTAGTATTAACATCTCCGTCCAGAATGTCGATATTAATGTCTCCTACAAGTAATTGAAAGTTTATGTTCTTTTGGTTTAATTCAAGATAATTATCAATCTCTTCTAAAAACGATATATTGGGCACTTTATATTCATATTTAGTGTAGTGCGTAAAACGGAATCTGAACACGTTGTTTGTGTGATTTGTAATCAAGATATTAATAAAAAACTATTGAAAATGTCTGTCATTTTTTTTCAAACTACAATATGAATAAATAAAATTATATAAAAATTTCAAGCTTACAGCAACAAGTTTTTTTCCATTTGTATCGTAAATGTTAAATATTTTGTATATAACTTTTACTGTTTTTTTTAAATCATGTATAAAAAGTGATGCTAGATACTATTCCAGACGTATCGATATTTGTATAAATGTAAGATGTTGTTCAAACAAAATGATACATAAGTTTTTTTGACCAAACAATCTTAATGTATTTCACTCCAGTTCTGATTCGAAAATTTATACATATTCGTTCTACACATTTGACAAAATTTCTGGTTATTCAAATAAATGCAAATTTACATTGGGAAACACATGTAACAAATTTGGTAATCGATATGTTTTAAGTATAAACTCTCTGTAGAATCATTTATTCAGTGAAGTATTATTGGGGTCATTTGTCAATTTTTGGTAAGATTATGTTTAAGTAATAGTTTTTTTAATTTTCCAAGATTTTTAACCTTTTTCTGGATTATCGGATTTTTTAAACTTTTCCTTAAAATGCATATTGCAAGTTGTTTTCTTATCGCGGGATGACTATATAACGATTCTATTATTGGATAGTGACCGAGCTGGGCCTAAATATCATATAACGCTTTTCTACCGCTCGTTCTTCGTTGACTCTGTAGTTAAAATGGTTTATAAGAAATAATCTTCAATACCTAACGAATTGGTTCAAATTTCCACTTTTTTTCTTCTTTTCGTGCTTTTACTCTTTGGAGGTTAGCGATCAAATTTGACCATATTACTGTATTAATAGTAAACTCAAACATCATTTTCAGTTTTTCGAGCCAATATATTTTTTTTACTCGGTGCCTCTGTTTCTCTCTATCTTAACCTGAAGGATCAGCTGTAATAGTCCATATTGCCCATAATGTGACCAAAGTAGTTTGGTTTTCGTGCATTTGTAATGTCACACACGATGATACAGTAGTTTCAACCTACGTAATAATTTATTAGTTTTATATTTTATTGTACTGTAATTAGGCAAATCAATGTAAGTACAGTACGTAGTATTCCGAGGCAAGCTTGGATAGTTTAATTTTTATTTTCACGTACGATATAAATTGACCATAAAAGAGCGTTTTTGAGTTCGGATACCGAGAGTCCGGAGTCTGAAGTCTGTAAGAGTTACCTTTTGGAGTATCTTTAAAACAGATCCCTCTTGACGTATTTTCGTGAGCAAGTGTGACATGCCACCCTATAGTTATAGTTTATTTGTAAGATTAGTTTATATTAGTGTATATATTTTACATTTGGTCTTACTGTTGTTTTTTGTTAATATATTTGTTGTTTGTTTTATTTTGTTTATCTCATCTTCCAGTTGGTTAGGTTACTACTCACAGTAGGATACTAACCAGGTGGAAAGATACTGTCTGATTTATGGCATAATGTACATATGATGCACGCAGAATGCGGCGGTGGTACCACATTTTCAATGCCTGTACTCTGCAACTGTCAAGATCCACGCGTCAGCGCCATAAATTAACAAATAGCACCTTAGGACTCGAGTTCTTAGAAAAATGTTTTAGAAATATTGTTAATACTTAAAACTGGGATCTACGTTTACTTGCAATTTAGCTTTATACCAAAATTGTCACAAGCAACTACTATTCTATCTGTTAGTCTTTGTAGTCGTTCCCCAGTATTAGTTGAAGCACGATGTTATCAGTGGATCTTATGTTGTTAGCATGTAGCCTGTAGCACCGCAACGAATAATCTGGTGAGAGTGTGCTGCCTTGTCTCCTTGTCTTATACTGACTCGATGACGTCACTTGGCTAACCGTACAATTGCTTATTGTTCAGCATATGGGTTCCATATCAGTCTTACATACTTTTATCATTAATACCAGCTGTCATTATCGTTATGAGAATTTTTTGATGACTGACTTTGTCTAACGCTTACTCAAAACATATGAAACATGCTGTTGGAATCATTACTTGAAAACTGAAGACTGCTCTGGTACCCAATCCTTTTCTGAACCCGCACCGTGAATGACTCCACAATACAGAATAAATAAATTCTGCAAAAATTATCTAACCATCAGCCATCTGCAAAATCCACTAGAAGAAGACTATTACAATGTTCCTGAATATTTATGTAACGTTCTGTAATTTTATAGTATCGAAGAAATTGTTGTTCTAATCTGAACTATTCGCCATGTGCTATACATCTGTATGTTATTTATGATATTTAACAATATTAATTATAAATATTAATATTACGAACAAATATACGAATAAATATACGGAAAAAGGTAAAAATAGGAACTACATTTAAACGAAGAAATCAAGAAACAAGTTCAGAACGGAAATTATAATAGTAAGAGGAAGGAATTAGGAAAAAATATGTAGATGTTGATGAGGTAAAACTATAGTTAAAGTACCCATTTTTTTTAGCTCCTGGTCCTTCCTTAGCTAATCTTTCTGATCGATAGTTTTCATAATGCACTTGTTGCGTAATTTCTTGAAGATCCTGCATGTGTGTTATCAGCATAGTTCTTAATTTAATAAAATCACAATGTTCGGGATTTTCCACTTCCACGACACCCCAAGGATATAAACGTCCTTTTACTTTTCGTCCACGTACTTCTAGTTCAGTATTGGCACCACAAACTGCAAATGGAACTGCTTGCTTTAATTGACGTACCTTAAAATTTATAAAACATGTAACATGAAATCATTGAAATAAGAAATCTAACTATAAAATAATTAAAATAACTTCTATGGATTCTAAGAAAAATTAAGCAACAGATGAAAGTGCAACGCCTAGTTTTATGACTGATCTAAAAGCAACGTACAGCGAATACATTCACAACACAAATATCCATGTAAAAAGTGATAAAAAAAACAATCTCATGGTTTATCTAAGATGTAAGAATAAAATGTATGAAAACATAAATATAAAGGCCCAAAGATGATCTGAGACCAACAAAAGTTCTACGGTTTATCTGAGAAAGGCAAAGAAGGGCATAAAATAAACAAGATATTAAATTAAAATAAATATCAAAAAATATCACTACAAACTTCAAATTAAATTGTTTTATTCACACGAAAAATCTAATCTCAATAAAACATGCAAGTGTATAGGTGGCATCATTAAAAGCCAAAGTACCATTAATATCAGAGAAAATGGATTTATATTTAAAGAACAAAATATAGTAAACGATTATTTAAGATATCTCTCCTGGGATTTTTGAAAATTTTTTAGAAAGTATACAAACAAGAATATATTAAATGACATTAAGACAGGGCCAAACAAATGATGTTTCAATTGTCCATTTAATAAAGTCTCTCTCTCATTAACGTCATGTTATATGTGCTTAGGGAGAAAGGGAGTATCACATGAGGCCAGGAGTAGAATTTAACGACTGATAAGCGATTTGATGGCTAGCATTAGTTGTTAGAGCGTCAGCGCGTAGAGCTGAAGGTTTCGAGTTCGAGTCTCGCTGGATGCGACATTTTTTGTCATTTAATATATTCTTGTTTGTATACTTTCTAAAATCTTTCAAAAAATACTTTGGGATAAAATAAATTAATAAACTGTAAATATAAAACTGCAAACATAAAAAAATCTAAAGAGAAGACAAACACCTGTTCTTTGTATTCTTCATCTTCATCTGAATCACATTCAGGCAAAGAATATATTCTTATTCCATTTTGTGCAATTTCGTCTAAAATGGTTTTCTTCAGTTTTAGCATTTCTTTTTTTGTTAAAACATCGGCTTTGGCAATAACAGGAACTATATTTACTTTGTTATGAAGTTTTTTCATAAATTCTATATCTAAAGGTTTCAGTCTGAAACGAAAATTCAAAAATCAGAATTTTGCAATCCACTTTGTTCTCTAAAAAACTCTCTTTTATTTATTAAATATTCTAGAAAAGCTTAAATACAATCGAATATAATAGAAAAAATATATATTTTTAAATCAATTAAAATTAATTGGTAACTTAATAAAAACTGTTGAAAAAAAGAACAATGACCTCTAAAAACAATATCATTGATTTACTTGTAAGTATTGGTAAACTTTCTTTAACTATTCAAATCAGCACTAATGAGCTAATAAGTTTAAGTGACTGCATTTAAATATCGTTTAATGACCTAATTATAAGTATTTTATATACTAGTCAAGTAGAAAAAGAAATGCTGATAAATTAATCCACTATATACAATCACCATTATTCATAAAAAAAAATAAGTAAAAATATTCAATTACACGAATTGGCCCGAATTTTTTATGCAAGAAACAAGGGATCAATTTCTTAATGAGTAAAAATCTTGAATTACACGAATTGACCCGTATAAAAAGTGTAAATTTATCCAGCTAATTTGTATTGCATGTTTGTAATATAATCTATTTAGAAACGATCGACATTTCCTGTTTCTAATACAGAAACAGTTTTTATATGACACATATGGCAGCGAATGAACTCAAGGAATAGTAATTAAAATTCTATATAATTATAGTAAAGTTTAGAAATCATTAAAAATAAATTCATTTAAATTCTGCATATTCAAATTAGATAACAATTTATTAACTGGTGAAGTATGTTCCTATAGTAGGAGATGTAATAAAGTTTTCATTTATTTTGTTATTAACAAATTTAAAAATTGAATCACATGATATATTTAAAAATAATAGTCTTTTTGGAATGATTTTATAAAACATTTAAATATTTGCTTACCCATGGCCAAATGGAGAAATAAAATAAAAACAGCAATGTACTCGATTATCCATAATATTCTTTCTATTAAGTCCAGACTCATCTTTCAAAAATCTTTCAAATTGTTGATTAATGTAACCTATAATTTCATCGAAAGAATCTCTATTGTCAATAGCATCCCCGTATCCTGGAGTATCGACAACAGTAAGTCGCAATTTTACACCCCTTTCTTCTATTTCGACAGTGGAGGGTTCTAATCTCACAGTTTGTTTCATCTTTTCTACAAAAATAAATCGCTCTAGAGAAGTATACAAAAAATAATAGTAGATCGTTTCATTTAGAATTAATTTCCAGCTGTACAAATAAGGGTTTTCTAAAATAAGAATTATCCATGTTTATATAAAAGTCGTGTATGGGTACAAATAAACCAATGCTATTTTTATCAAATTAGATCATTTTATCAAATATGACCTTAAAATATGCTTATAAATATACATAAATAATTATCATTATTTAATAAATTTCCATTTAAAATTTTTTAAAATAACTGATAAAAAATAACTAATAAAACTGTAAAATTCTCAGTCACATACTAGTTAAATTTTAATTTTTTATATCTTAATTGACTCATGTCTACAAAAACCAAGAATAAATCAAAACCACCATTATTATCTAAAAAATGCTGTGAATCTATGCACAAAAATTTGGATATTTCAATTGTTTCTGACTACATACATATATGTTTATAAAATTCATATAAAATTCTTGATAGATTTAAAAAATGATTGAAATGTTCCAATCTGTACCAAGTGCTGCTATAGTAAATATATACATACATTAAAATAACTTCTAGTATTAATTTTTTATAATTTCTAATCATTTATTACTTATTTGTGTATAACTAAATTTACATTGTAGATTATAAGTGGGGTAGATTGGCTCAGGTGATCTTAATACACTGCGACCTACAAGATCTTATGTGTATACCCTTCATCTAGATATGAGTTCATAAAGTCTTAACTTTTAAGGCGATTTTATTATCCGTTTAGGACGTACGTTTGTAAACTAATCAGACTATAAAAAGATAGTTATGTCGTTGGTGAACGATTACTCCGTAGTTACAGATATGATCTGCCGTGTCATATATATACTATGACATGGCATATGATCTGCATATTCTACTTTCCACTATGCCCATTTTACAAAGATGCTACCTCAGTGGACAGTCTCCTGTGAGAAGTTCTGCGATAACTCTAAGTTCAGGTTTTTAAAGCTCTAAGAGTAATTTACAGCAGTGCAGTGAAAGCCCTATTCATCTTTTTGTTTGTCTTTAATCAGGAGTGTTTTTGCAGTAGGCTGCTCTGAGTTCCTTTATATTAATTTCGAATTTTATTCATATTGTGCCATTTCAAGATGTCACAGAAAGTTTAAGTAGAATAAAAAGACTACTTGTTTTCGACAATTCTTTTATTCCCTGACACCAACAGCAACGTTACTTTGTTATGTTTAGCCAGTTGCTTAAGAGACTGTTTGTAGATGTGGATTCGAACATGATAGAATCAAAGCAGCTTGACTATCGGAGGCAATAAATATTCTGGTTGAATTGAGCCGTTTTTTAATGCAGTCTTGAGCATAGAAGTCTATTGCTAATAGCTTCAATTGGAAGATTATATAAGTGTTTTCCAGGACTATTGAGCTCCTTTTATAAGTTGAGCGATTTTGTTTTGTGTTAACTCACACTCATTATTACTAACATTTAGTGTGAGCTCGAAATCCCGTTTTGGAGTCATGTCTGTAGGCTTCACCATGAATTGGGTTGCTCCGACCTTTAAAATCTCAAGATGTCCTGTAAGATTTCTGTGTTTCAGAACCTTAGTCCTTCTTAACCTGTAGGATATTCCAAGAGCAATCGCCTCTACATGTAATTACACCAGGCCAGCGCAGCACAGGTAATTAGGGGTCTGAGCAATCATTTTAGGTATAAAACCCCATGTTTTTCATAAAAGCCTACGGCAGGTGCACATAGTGCGAGACGTGGATTCCTCGTAAGTTTCTCTCCACACTCTTATCCTGCGTGAATCTGGATACAAACTAAATTAAAATTTATTTGTAAATATTTGACGAGCTCCATTTTCCAACAGCTCGTAACATGTGATCGTTATATAATTTCGTCTCATAATAGAAAACAGTCTATTCTTTGCTGTATGATACCTGATACCAAACTTTCGAAAAATTTACAAATAAATTAAAAATTTTAACTTTTTTGGCTTTTTCTTTACAAATTTTGCAAAATTTTGTTTTTCTTGACAAAACAACAATATACCAAGGATGACAAACAATTTTTTCGACAAGACAATTCTTACATTATTTCTAATAATAAACGAATAATTTTTTTGAACACTTAAACAACTTTAAATGTTACACAACAAATATCAAATATCCCTGGATCATTGCGGTATATATATATATATATATATTCCTAGTGTTTAAAATGGATGGTATCCATTTGATAATGATAGAATCTATACAAGTGTTATCGAATGCTCCCTATACATTTATAAACGAACATAAAGTCACTTTCTTTGTGTCAATAGCCTTATCAATATCTCTTACGAGATAATGCAAAGCATCTATTGCAAGTTGATCGCCAAACACATTGATATTCTTCGCTTGTACAAAATAAATTTATACCAGCCTTTCTTACATTTTTAACAAACTTGTAGTAACCCAACTTGGATACTTAAAACTTTATGAACCTGTTTTTATAACAATTTTTAAATTTTGAGAATATCTTTAAAACTTTTAAAAATATTGCAATTTTTATACAAGTTTTCTTGTGCTATATTAAAAATATTTAGACTGTAAACTATTTTACTATTTAGACTATAGTATCCACATTTACTGACTATTTTGTGAAAAAAAAATAAATACACTTTGCAAAACTTCAACCCAACATTGTTATTTTTTAATATTAACTTACCCACAGCATCAGGAATAAGTCTTTCTGGATATAAATCAGTCAAAAATAAAGATGTAACTAATGTGGACTTCCCTAACCCACTCTCACCTACTACCATAAGTGTAAATTCAAAGCCCTTTTTTACAGATTTTCGGTGAACTTGATTAGGCAAATTTGCAAAACCCACATACCCTGGCGTCTCCAGACTTGAAAACTATAAATAAAAGTATACTTTATTTCCATTTAAGTATCTGAATAATTAATATCTTATTTAAAATAAACAAAAAGCAAACTTGTTTCTAAAAATATTATTCAAAGTAAAATAGAAATAAAAACTTACATTTTTCACAGATTCACTCGACATTTCGTAATTTTTCAGTTATTCGATACTAATAGACTAACTACTTCAAGTATTTGGCAAAAATAAACGAAAGATTCAGTCAACAACTGACATTTAAAATCTTACAGCCATTTTCAAACTGACAGTCTGCTTTCTGCTTGCTTGAAACAACAGACTATTTCATAGAATCAGTTGGGATCAAGGTGGGGTGTGGTTAGTGTGACTCATTGTAAAGCTATCATAAAAAAACGTTAAATAAATATAATTATTTTTCTTATAACACACACTAATTATTTTGGATAAACAGATTATGAAAATATCCTCATTTGTTGAAAATAGAATCCACTATGATCTTGGGGTTGATTACGACATCAGTCTAGAACCAAAAATTAATGATACTAAAAAAAAGAAGAAGAAGAAGAAGAAGTAAAATTTGACAGATAGAACATAGAACTGTAACCTCACTTTAAAACACTATTGAACCTGTTTACTTGCATAAAGATGGGGAAACTAAATGTTGCTATTATGCGTTATCTAACACCTGAAGATTTTCGCGTGTTAACAGCAATAGAAATGGGTATGAAAAATCATGAGTTAGTTCCTGCATTAATGGCAGCTTCAATTGCGAATCTTCAGCATGGTGGTGTTAACAAGATTCTACGAGAATTGTGTAAACATCGTCTTCTTAGTTATGAAAGAGGTAAAAGATATGATGGATATCGATTAACAAATACTGGGTATGATTATTTGGCTCTTCATTCTCTTACAAAAAGGAATATTATATCTTCATTTGGAAATCAGATTGGAGTGGGTAAAGAAAGTAATATTTATACAGTAGCTAATACTGACGAACAAGCTCTATGCTTAAAATTACATAGATTAGGTAGAGTTTGTTTTCGTAAAGTCACAGAAAAAAGAGATTATCATAAACATAGGAAATCTGTATCATGGTTGTATCTATCCAGAATATCAGCTACAAAAGAATTTGCTTATTTAAAGGCATTATACGATAGAAAATTTCCTGTCCCTAAGCCGTATGATTTTAATAGACATTGTGTTGTAATGGAACTTATCCAGGGGACTCTATTAAATCATGTAATGGAAGTAGAAAATGTAGAGACCCTTTATGATGAATTAATGAACCTTATTATGCGTTTCGGAGATTGTGGAGTTATACATGGAGACTTTAATGAATTTAACATTATTTTAAACACAGAGGAAAAACCAGTGGTTATTGATTTTCCACAAATGATATCCACAGAACACCCAAACGCTGAATATTTCTTTGATAGAGATGTAAACTGTATTCGTGAATTTTTTAAGAAACGATTTAATTATGAGAGTGAATTATTTCCTAAATTTTCTGATATTAGTAGAGACGATAATTTAGATGCAGAAGTAGCTTGTTCTGGGTTTACAAAAGATATGGCAAAACATATTAATAGACAATTGGGATATACAAGCGATGATGATGATGATGATGGTGGTAGTTCTGAAGAGGAACAAAAGGAAGATAAAAAAGATAAATATGTTGAGTCCAATGATCATTTTGTTGAAGATACTAATCCTAATTCTACTTTAAATTATATATTTGACCAAATGAAACTAAAGAATACTTATGATGAGCATGTGACAATTACAGCAGAAGGTAAGTTAATAGTTCTTCAAACGTAAACAGTTTTTACTTAAAATTGCGAATTTTATTTGCTTGTTTTTATCTTTTTTCGCATTTTATTTAAAACATACAAAGTTTTATCTTTCCCAGAAAGTATTGAAAACATATTTTTTCAGATGATACAAAATCAGTGTCCCAGGAATCTGAAGTGTTTGATAATTTTGAATCGAGAAGTATGTTATCCACAGCTTCGACAATTCCCCCAGATGAAATAAAGAGAAGACTTAAAAAGCAGTTAGCTGCCCGAGATAGACACCAACAAAGAAAGAAATGTGTGGCTAAAGGAGAAGCGAGTGCTGTTACACGAAGTAGGAGAGAAAATAATAATGCGATAAAACAAAGTCATGGAATTTGGGATGATTAAATGTTTTTATTTAAGATAATAAAAATATGCGAAAAAATTATGTTTTTTGTATGGGAAATAATTAAAGATATTCGTATGCTGTTAATATATATCTATGTATTTTATCAGACCTGTGAAAGTCGTTACTTCTATGTCCAATTGCAAATAACGGTACATTAGTGGGTTTTTAATGCTTTATAAATATTTTAATGACCATTTTACTCTATGTTAGCGTATTAATTGTATAATTTAATCTTCCCTAAAATCACTGAAGTCAGCGAGCGCAGTTTCACATATTTGCTGACTGTTGAAGCAAAATTCAGTTATGTGCAAAAGTATACAACGTATCTCTGGTGTAATTTAAATATTAATATCTTTGTAAATATGTGCATTTGATAGTTCGGATCTATTGCTGATAAAAAACAACCTTATGTAACGACATATTTTACACATTATTTATTTTGATCTTATTGAAAAAAGTTTTACTAGCATTTTTGGAAAAATTTAGACGTTTATACATAACTGATGTTTAACGTTACATTTTTTACCCATTATATAGAAATATAGAACAATCTCCGGAACTAACAGAAGAAGGAACGAACTTGAGTCTACTGCAAATTCAACAATTGTAAAATTGATGTCTTTAGACAGAACCTAGTACTCTTACTCTTTAAGAAGCGATTTTGCAGGCAAAGTCTTTGGCATCAGCTTAGTTACATTCCAGTTCTTATGATATCGTTCAAATAAAAAATCCACTTTTCGAGATCCATCTAGTCAATCAACGGATAATACTTAGCTTAGCGCTAGTTAATTTCAGTTTTCCTTTTATTCCCAAAACACTATTATACAAGAGAATGTGTCAACTTAAAAGCTCTGTTTAGAATTTTGGAAGTCAATGCATTGGATGTCAGTTTACACATCCAAAATTAAATCGATTTCAGAATAATATGGATTTATTGTCCCTGAAAATTAGCTTTTCATCCAAGTTTTGTCAAGTCAACAATTTAAATCATAGTTTACAATCTACTTATTCATGATTTAATAGATACCAGTAGTTCTAAAAGTTTTATTGGTTTAAATATTGTTAGGTGAGAAATATTCGTTTGTTCATTTCTTAAGGAAATGTTTCTATGACCTCCAATTCCTTGTGTGTTAAAGCAGCAGTAAACTGTTTAGTAGATTAAAATATCTGTCCCAGATCAATTATGTTCTGGTGTTGTTTTTCGACGTGAGATCGAAAGTCACTATTCATGATTAGAATCACAACTTCGTTGAACAGAACCTTTTATTCACGTGTGTTAATGTTTCTAATATTATTAACGATATAATAAAAATAAGTTCATATTAGATTTCAATTAAAATATCAGACTTTAGACCTGTTTTAAAGTTATTATTAGGTTGTATCAATTTAAACATACCGTTTGATATCGCGCATAGGATGATTAAAACAATAGTTTCAATTGATAATCCGAAAGATATCTCGATGACATTACGTTATATAGTAAAACTCAGAACATGACCTGAATTTAGAAAAGGTTCTTAGTACCTGTTACCAAAAGATACCATTTTACCATTAATGGTGATGTATATACATTTTCATCAAATCAGATAAATTTGTAAGGACAATAAAACTCGATTCATATCATCTTAAACCTGTATTAATTTTTTTCAAAATCTCAAGATTTTCCCCCCTTGTATTGAGCCTTATGATTTTTTGTCCATTATTCTCAATGGATTTCTCGATTTTCAGAAAAATATCGTCCATTAACTCGTTGCTTTTATTATTCGTTAACTATAAGGCCAAAGAACCATTTCATATACTAAAAAATAACTTGTTCAACTCTTGTTATATTTGTCACTTGAGTTTGATCATTTGATAATAAATCTAATGGAAAAGTTAAAAGGTGACGCTTGGAATTAATTTGGTTCAAGTATGATATAATTTAGGGCCCAGGCTCATTAAATCAAACAGTGGACGCGATGTCCCGGGTTTCTGGTTCCAATTTATTTAGTACCATCGATACTTATAAGATCGGCTTGTGATTCTATCCGTTCATATGGGATATGATGTACAGAAGGTCACAATGTTATGAAATTTGTATATAGAATCCTCATGTCATGGGGAAAATAACCCTATTGATTTTGGTCCAGATCGGATAACCCTCGTCACGTTAAATTTTTAACGGTTTTGCGAAACTCGTGTACCTATATATAATGCATGTGTATAAATCCGATGGTTTTTTCTTACTTCTTACATAAACGTTGATATAAAGTACATCTTGCAAAATCTGTTAATAATTGAAATGTTAACGAATTTTAGAGGTTGTAAAACACCTTAATCAATATTTTTTATTTATGGAATTCCATCTTATATTTTTTTTAAAGTGGTTCTTTTTTATTCTTAACGACTGGCCACTAGTAGTTCTACTCCTTACAAGAGTCGCTCGGATGGAAAAGTGGAAAACCATTAATATTGCACCTCGATATCGTGGTTTGAAGACGGCAGTTTTTTTGCATTCGATTCGTCAGAGGCTATGAAACTGTAATTTTGAAAAAATGCATATGAACTACATTAATAAATAAAAAATTTAAAACTCGATATTTCAAACTAAGTTCAGTTTTGTTACTTAGAGGTTTTATTTGCTGTTAATCTGTGTAATAAAGGTTAAAAAGTCTTAAATATATTACAATTAGTCAATAATAAGGAGATTGTTTTTTAATGAATATATTTCCTGACCGTGTAAATTAATTTAAATGTAATAATTACTGGGGTTCGGTCAATAATTTATTAAAATTTTTTTTTTAACACTACATATGTTTCGGCATTATACCATTTTCAAGTGTCTAAAATATTTATAAATAAGTTATATTAAAAACATAATAATATATTCAAATTACTTAAGTATATGAAAACAGAATGACATATTGTAATGGCATTTTTGAAGTTATACTTCTATTCATGCACTCGGTGGAAAAGATTTATTGTGTACAGTTAAATGGGAAAAATCATTACATATGTAATGGTGTGAGTAAGAGAGAGACAGACACACTTATAAGGTATTTTGGTTGGTAAAAACAAAGATGAAATATTTATCACATATTATTAGTCATAACTATAAGTCCTTTGAATACCGTTTCAAGATTCAGTACATTGAAAAGGGATAGATATACAAAAAACAGTCATAACTAATGAATGAATTAACTACTTGATTGCAGTTTCCTGCTAATCAATTGTCATTTCAGTAAAACGTTTATCAAATAGATGTCAAAGATAATAATAGTATACCTAATACTATTATGACGTTTTACAGAGTCTTTGAAAATCAAAGAACATATAGACCGTTTACTAAGAACCAACAACTACTTCCCTGGCTATATGCCACGACGGACATTGAATTACAGTTCAAAGTTAAACGGGGTTAGTATATCTGAAAAATAGAACTAACCATTTTAGTTTGCAATTCGAAAGGATATCACTTGTAGACCGGTTTCGACGTATTGCGTCGCATCAGTACAAGGAAGATATCCATCCAGAAGCTCTAAGAACAACTAGATTGAAGATATGTCTGAAATCACACAAATACATTATCTTTAGAAAAGAAAATGTTAAAAGTGCGATAATAGCGACATCTCCATAACCCTACAAAGCCGAGAGGTTTTTTGTCAAATAGAATTTCAGTTTGCAATTAGTTATGGAGATGTCGCTATTATCGCACTTTTAACATTTTCTTTTCTAAAGATAATGTATTTGTGTGATTTCAGACATATCTTCAATCTAGTTGCTCTTAGAGCTTCTGGATGGATATCTTCCTTGTACTGATGAGACGCAATACGTCGAAACCGGTCTACAAGTGATATCCTTTCGAATTTGCAAACTAAAATGGTTAGTTCTATCTTTCAGATATACTAACCCCGTTTAACTTTGAACTGTAATTCAATGTCCGTCGTGGCATATAGCCAGGGAAGTAGTTGTTGGTTCTTAGTAAACGGTCTATATGTTCTTTGATTTTCAAAGACTCTGTAAAACGTCATAATAGTATTAGGTATACTATTATTATCTTTGACATCTAATGAATGAATATCATAGTGACGGACCACATGATTATTTGACAGATTATTTTATAATTCTGTTACGTAAGTTAACATATTAAGTTTAGTATTTTATATTAATAATATTGAAACACTTATGGGGAATTTTATTTACAAAATTGTTAGAATACACAGAACTCTGCTGGATAACGTCTAAACTACTTGACAATACAATGAACTCTTGTTAATATTTGAACTTCTCCACTATGGTTTCTTTGGTAAGGCGCCAAACGTTCATGATGGACCACGACGGGTTTCCCTCTGGGAATTTTCACGATCCGATAAATGACATCGTTAATCTTCTTCTTGATGGTGTATGGACCTTCCCAGTTCTTCTGTAATTTGGGACAAATACCTCGACGCCGTCGGGGGTTATAGAGCCAGACTAAATCTCCAACTTGGTAACTCTTTTCCATTGTCCGCGTGTCATAGTACCTCTTCATCCGATCACTAGATAATTGAAGTTTTCCACGCACCAGGTTGTGTATATTCTCCATTCGATTCTGAAGATCAACTACATATTTTTCACGGGCAACTTCTTCACCAGGTTCACAACCAAACATCAAGTCACATGGTAGCCTTATTTCTCTACCGAACAGGACCTTCGCAGGCGTTTGGCCAGTTGAATCGGTAATGGCCGATCGAATTGCCATTAGAAATAGTGGAATATGTCGATCCCAATCCCTCTGACATTATTCGTTCCACCATTCCATCAGACTAAGGGTGCATCGCTGTGGTTCTCGTTTTGTGGATGCCTAATCTTTGGCAAACTTCTTGAAACAGCTTGCTCTTAAAATTTCTCCTTGGTCTGAATGTAATTCTAGTGGTACCCCAAATCGGCTTACGAATTCTTCAACCAATATATCTGCTAAAGTGGTGTCTTCCTGATGGGGAACTGCATAGGCTTCAACCCATTTAGTGAAGTAGTCCATGACAACAAAGATGTACTTGTTTCCCACATCGGTCTGTGGAAGTGGCCCCAAATACATCTACTGCGATTCTTTCAAAAGGACTTCCAACCAGGTATTGCTGCATTTCCGCCTTCGGTTTTCGGTGCGGACCGTTACTGGCAGCACATGTAGTGCATTTGCGACACCAATCTTTAACATCATTAGTGCAATTTACCCAGTAAAATCTATCTCGGATCTTTTGCAGCGTTTTCGTGATACCCAGATGTCCTCGAGAACTATCATTATCTGTTTTAAAATATCCGGTACAGCATTTTTTGGGACCACTATTTGTTTCCTTGTTTCTGTGCCCTCGGAATTTTCTACAAGTCTTTTAAGAAGCCCACCGTCCAAAATTAAAGAGTTCCATTGGGCCCAGTATGCTTTTTAAGCAGGAGAGTATGAGGATATCTTTCTCCACAATGGACGACGCTCCATTCTCTTCCATTCCCGAATCGTTTTCAGAACGGAATCGTTTTCTTGTTGCTCCTCCAACATAGAGCTCCCGTCTTCTGGCACAACCTTAACTAAGGCAAGTTTTTCCTCGTTCTGCTCCACTCGGGTACAATGGGGGCAAGTATTTCTTATGTGGCCTAGTTCTCCGCAGTTCCAGCACCTTACTGGACGCCTTCTTTTTGAAGAAAACTTCATTAACTTCTCCACTACCGCTTCGACTTCGCTGACGGCATAAACGGCATGGTCGAAGTTACCAGTGTCTTCCATTAGTCGAGCAGGTGCATGTGAGGCCTCCGTCGCCGTATCGAACTCCAGGGCAATGGTCAAGGCGTTTACAAGAGATCTCGGCCTCGCCAACCGTACAGCCCGTTGCAATTCGGCGCCTCGAAGACCATCGGTAAAGGTTTGGATCGCCAGGCACTCCAGAAAATCTTCCGCTGCATTTGGATAGGCAAACCGTACCATTTTTTCCACTTTAGCTTTGAAGTCCTGGATAGTTTTTCAACTGCACTCGGTATACCGGTTCTAGATGACTTTGACCATAACGCATCTCTAGACGATTCACCAATAGCTTAAAATTGTCAACCTCATCCGGTGTCAATACATGCATGACGTCTAAAGCCTCGCCTCGCAGAGCCATGGTTAGGAACAATGCCTTTTCCTGGGGTGACCATCCATTCGCTCTGGCCACTGCGTCAAATTGTTTTAGGTAATTTGACCAGGAAGTCATCCCGTCGAAGGTCGGGGGTTTTCTCGTCATTCGTACCTTGGCCGCCTCTCCGTTTCCTCGTCGTTCGATGTCTATGTGGCCGGTTTCCCTCCTTTCTGCATTTCCGTCGCCGTGGTGGATGATTTGGTTTCGGCGACAAGCTTCCAGTTCTTGTTGAAGCTTCCTTATTTCGGACTGCATTTGCTGGTTGATTTCCTCTCGCAAGTTGGCCATTTGCTGGTTTTGCTCGTCTCGCAAGTCAGCCACTAGCTGATTTTGCTCGTCACGAAGAGTGCAAATTTCGGAGCGCAAATGCGATATTTGCTGGGAGAAGGAACTGGGTAACTCTTCTGGTAGGGTAGTCATCCGTTGTGATAGCTGGGATATATCTTCGCGCTGGCTCTTTATCTGACTGGATAGCTCATCTTGTTGGTTCGTCATTTGTTGTGATAGCTGGGAAATATCTTCGCGCTGGCTCGTCATCTGACTGTATAGTTCCTTTTGCTGGCTCGTCATTCTTTGTGATAGCTGGGAAAGTTGGTGAGTTTGTTCTTCTTAGTAACTCGTCATTCGTCCTGATAGCTCCTCTTGCAGCCAGGAAGTTGTTGAGTTTGTTCTTCTTGCAGCCGGGAAAGTTGTTGAGTTAGTTCAGAATTTGCTTTTTGAACTGGGTCTTCGAACTCCACAGCGTCAGGGTCCAAATTATTATTTAGGTAGTATTCACGGAGCCTTATCAACAATACGGATTTGCTCCCAGTAGTTTCCAACTCTAATTCTTCGAGCTCTCTTCTGAGCTCAGCCACCAATAGTTCATTTATCTTTTTTCCAGGCATTCTTGTATCTTCACCCCACACCTGACACACATATGAAACACTTATGGGGACTTTAACACAATTTTATTTACAAAATTGTTAGGATACACAGAACTCTGCTGGATAACGTCTAAACTACTTGACAATACAATGAACTCTTAATAATATTTGAACTTTAACTGACGTTAACTGCCCATACATCCCCTTATATACAACATTATTTAATCTAGTCAGTGTGTTTAGAACTTTCTAGAATCTTCTAGAAACATTATTTAATTTAGTCAGTGTGTTTAGAACTTTCTAGAATTTTCTAGAAACGTTATTTAATCTAGTTAGTGTGTTTAGAAGTTTCTAGAATAACAATCTTTCAAATTAAGGTCCTTTTCTTTACGGTTATCCCGTTACAATATTAATTATAATATTCAGTAATGAGTATTGAATTGTAGTCTAAAATACCGTCACAGGGTTGCAGTATATCCTGCACTATTCTTTTCACGTTGTTGGCTACATAAACAGAATTTTTACGAATAGTCGAGGAAATAAAGCACCAAAACCTCCGAATTTTGTAACTTAAGATGGATCGGAATGCGTTTTTTGCATTGGATTCGTTAAAGTATCAGGAAATTTGTCGCTATATTTTATAATGTAAAAATGGAAATTGCATTTCTGCATTTGAAAAGTACATTCCGAACAGACAATAGAGAGAAAACTTACAACTCGGTAAGTATTGCTGAAAATGGCTTCAATTTATATACTCGGGGTTTTTGGAGTCGCTGAACACCAATATCACGATTCCGAAAGTCTCCGCGGCACTTGGTGTCTAGGGTATTTACTTCTTCTCCTGGGGTTTTATGTAAATTCTGTACGAAATCAGTGCACAGTTGGTACTCGGTGTTTTTTTGAGTCGCTAAATACGGTTATAATAATGGCGATGGTGTTCCAAACACCTGGTACTTAAGGCGGACCTCATCTGCAGGAATTTTATGCAAATTCGATACAAAAAGAGTGTGCACACGGTACTAGGAGGTTTTAGGGGTCGCTTACCACGAATATCATATAATGAGTTTGCTAAATCATTCGCATACAAATTTATGAATCCATGCGCGTGCATAGAAGTATAACTTCTGTCGGCAGTCCCACTGACTGCCACAATAGTTTTTTTTTATTTTAAAAAATATAGGTGGGTAAAATATTTTTAATAAAATAATAAAATACAATACATTACAATTATTTTATTAATGGTAAATAAATAGGCGATAAATTATTTATATCTGTTTGACAGTTAACATTGTTTGGATCTTTTTTTATTTCAACCATTTCTAAAAAACTTCGTTTTGTTAAGTCATTTTCTTTTGCAAGTATTTTAACATTATCAAAGTCAAAGTTATGAAATTCATTTAAAGAAGGTTTTGAAAAGGCGGTGGAATATTCATTTTTGGTTCTTATATCATATTTGTGTTGGTAGATTCGTTTATTTAAATATTGTTTGGTTTGGCCAGTATAAGAAGAACCCAGTAAACACACATACGTTGAAAAAACGTTGATTTAACGTTGGTATCGTTGAAATAACGTTTTACGTTATATTTTCAACGGTTGATAAATAGTTGTTTCATAACGATTGAAACGTCAACGTTAAAAAAACGTCGATAAAAACATAACAATTTATCCTATTTCTATATTTTAAGGTTATATCAACGTTTAAAAAACGTGTTTTAATTTATTAGGTACTGAAAACGTTGATTAAACGTTAAATTTTGTGTTTAATTGATTATATCATTGACCCGCAACGTTGTAATCAAATTAAAATTAACCGTCTTATTGACGTTTACTGTACACCCTTAGGTAACGTTGAATAATGGATTTTATTCAATGGTAATAACCTTTATAACATTTCAACGTAAAAAAAACGTCTATAAAAACTCAATAGTTATCCCCATAAGGTTATATCTACGTTGAAGAAACGTATTTTAATTTACTTTTAAACACGTCGATAATCCGTTAAATTTTATCTTTAGTCGATTATATCGTTGCGTTGCAATCAAATGAAATAAACCGTCTTATTAACGTTTATTGTACACCTTTAAGTAACGTTAAATAAAGTACACCCTTATTTAACGTTGAATAATGGATTTTATTCAATGGTAATAACCTTTAATCATTTCAAAGTAAAAAAACGTCTATAAAATCGCAATAGTTATCCCCATTCCACCTATTTATATCAACGTTGAAGAAACGTATTTTAATTTAGTTTTGAACACGTCGATAATCCGTTAAATTCTATCTTTAGTCGATTATATCGTTGCAATCAAATGAAAATTAACCGTCTTATTAACGTTTATTGTATACCTTTAAGTAACGTTAAATAAAGGATTTTATTCAAAGTTGTAACAACTTTCTCTTACAACGTAAAAAAAAGCTAAACGGGGTAAATATCCACTTAATTCGATAATATACTATACTTTTTTTACAACCACACTGTTTGATTTAGTTTCATATTTTTCTCTTGAAGTTGAAGGTTTATGTAAATTCAGTGATAATGAATCAGTTCTGGTGGAGTATTTTTTAATTCAGAATTATCACTGTTCATTTTAGTTAATCTTATTTTAAAATTTAAATAAAACAGGAATATTTTACAGATATTTTATATTTGACATTTGTGGAATATTCAGGTGACTTTGCATAAAAAATGTTGGTCAGTTGCCTAGCAACCAACTTTAAAGAACAGAAATGTCACTTTCTGGCACAGAAATGTCAACATTCCGGCACACTTATGTCATATTGCTATTATTTTGAGAAATCAAGTTTGTGAACATAAAACTATGCAGAAGAGCATGTTTTGAATAGTGGTTGTGGAAAAAAACTGCCTATATATTTTCAACTAAAAATTACTTGACTTATTTAAATAGAACATCCTGTATATTTTTTAATAATTCGATAACTGAGTTCTTTAACATTTTAAAAATGTCACTTATGTTCAATTTAATTTATACAAATAAAAAAAATATCCGATTTTTTTAGTTTCAATATTTTTTAAAATTTTGTAGTTGAATTTAAATATTACAGGCAATTGAAAATATTATTTATTTTCTAGGTAATCAGGACCAGTAATAATGAATATTCAAGGTCGATAATATTTTTGTGTTTATGTTCATGTTCATGTTTGTTTTGAAAATTAAAAGATATTTTTATACGTATGTGCTAGTTTCATTTTCATTCTGAACAGCTCAGAACAAGCTGGTCAACGATCTATTTATATATCAGTATATGAGAATTCTGAGTAATTTTAACGTTATACATCAACGTTATATTACGTAACTGTAACGTATTAAATTCGCGTATTAATAACGTGGCTAACTCGTTTAGTCCAGGGAAGTTAGTTTTTCTCGTGACTTCGAATAATCCAGGTATCTGACAAGTTTTTTTGTTATTATAGACCTATAGGAAGAAAACCTACTGGTTTCCTGCAGAGATTTCGGAGCGGTATTTTAATTATTAACAATTTAGTGCAAAAAACGCGATTTTTTCGGTTTTTGCATCCCTAGTAAAAAGGTAAATGGTTGACATACAATTACAAAATTTAATCTTTAAGAACATTGCAAATGCTTTAAAATGGCGTTTTTTAAAAATTAAAAAATCAATTTGTTGCTCCGCCAACTGCAAAATAAAGCAAAACCGTTATTTGTTAATAACTATTATTAAAATAAATCTGGGCCTTTAATATTTTACCCAAAGTTGGGCATTGGGGTACTTAATAAACCCTCAAAATTTCAGACCGATCCATCAATCAGTTTAAAAGTTATTCTATTTGTTTATCCCAGAGAACTTTTTTTTGCAATAACATTAGACAGAAAATAATAAAGATAGGGCAATTCTGCGAATGCTAAATGAAAGTAGAAGAAAATTCTACGTAACTTTAACATTATGCATCAACGTTATATTAGATTAATATTTTTACATAACTATAACGTATTAAATTAACGTAAAAATAACGTCGATAACCGGTTGCCAAACCTAACCTAACTGGTTGCCAAAATGTTACACTGGACGAATCTTTATAGTGGAAAAAACGTTGTTTTTTTTTGTAAATGTGACGTTAACTACCGGTTTTGACATCTAGTTGAAATAACGTTTATCAACTGGTTACTTCTAACGTTGTTTTGGGCGACAATTCTACGTTATTTCAACGTTATAAATAAACGTGTTCATTGGATGGTTTCTGGTTATAAAAAACGTTAATTCAACGTTGTTGTGTTTGTTGGGAAGGACAATCTTTACAATTTATTTTATATACTACTAGCGGACCCGGCGAACTTCGCACCGCCGAACACTAATGTTTTTTCCAATTTTTATTTTTATTTTCACGATTAATTTTTTGTATTTTTTATCATATTTTCTCGTTAGTTACCAGTTTTTACTATTATTTATAGTACTTTGTAATTTATCGGTTAGGTATATTATATATTAACTGCGCCACCTAACGGTGGCGTCATGGTTCTTAGGTAAGTAAGTTTTGCTCTTTTAAATATAGGAGATATCAACTGCGCCACCTTACGGTGGCGTCATAGTACTTAATTATGTAAGAATTACAGGTGTAAATTTATAACATCTCAACTGCGCCACCTTAGGATAGCGTCATATTGATTAATTTCGTAATAAACGCGTCCGATCTGCAATATCTTCAAAAATATTCATTTAAATCTTGTGCTGTAAACTATCAACAATGTATTTAAGCTATTTAATTGGATAAGGATGAATGCTGTATTGGTTAAAATCGCTTCGAAAATTAGCCATTATTTGTCGTAAAAAGTAAATGACAAAAAAATGTTATTGTGGGATATCCATAAGAGATAGACATATACCATCGCGGAGTTTTCTGTAGACCTTTTCAATGTGTACAAATAATTAGTACTGTAACCTCTTTTTTTTCACGATGTTAAAAGGCTCGTTTATCGAGGTTAACAAATGGCGAACGGCACTCAGGGGGTAGGAGGAGAGCGGGCGTGGATTCGGTCGAGCTCGATGAAATCTTACTAGAAAGATATAAGGGGATATATTTGCTAGAAAAAATAAGATATACGAATTTAAAAGGGACGAAAGAGAAAATGAGAGAAATGATGGATAAGGGAAAGGTAAATGGGCGCCACTTATTTTTTTATCTTAAGGATGTGGAAATATAAGAAACCCAGATGGAAAAAATGTTAAATCTAGAAGTTGGATAAAATAATGTATTAGATGTTATAGATAAAGTTAAAATAAGAAAGATATAAGGGACGTAAGATAAGATACAGTAATATTGAGTAAACCGGTAGATGTTCTGGTTAAAATTTTTAAATTAAACACTTTTATTAGAAAAACTAGAAAGAGAAAGTTATACTTACTTTTTGTTCTTACTTATCACAACGGCTCTACTTATTTTGATCAAGTCAAAAACTAAAATTTATGAGTGAAATACGTCTTATTCTTGTTGTTAATGAGATTAGATCAGAATAACTTACACCAGGTCAGAAAATAAAACATATAAATAAACAATAAACAATATTTATTACTGTGTGTAATAATAAGTCAACCAGATGAACGAAACAAATAGACATATAAAATATCAACAAGTAAATAAGGTAAAATACTGTAAAACACATTAGTGTTTAATCACATCTAGAAACAATATTACACATTCAATAACAGCTAAGTATTTTTATATTGTTATTTCTGTGTACCCATTTAAGCAGAATGTGATATGAAAAAGGAATTGAAAAGTATCAAAATTTAATAAAAAAATTGTAAATCACTTTTAGCTTAAAAGATGTTTTACTCGAGTAAAAAATTGGGGGTACCATATAATAATTTATATTAAAACATTAAAATTAAGATAAACATCAAGAAACAAAAAAAAATTATCATAAAGGTGTTACAAAAATATTTAGTCAGACCCTGCGTAACGCTTTCACTGTTAACTAAACCATGTATGCGACGAACTATTTAGAAATTTGCACACTGTAGGAGTCTGTTGATAAGGTACTAGGTTTTTTATAAAAACCGGTTTCACTGTGGATTTTATGAGCACTTCTTACGTTAATTACCCACACTCTGATATTATTCCGGTGAGTCACAATTAAGTTTTTGTGCCAAAGAAAAAAATGGTATCCCAATCTTTCTGGTAGTTAAGAAATAGTAATTATATTAAAAAACTTACAGTTTGTTTCCTAGATAAGAGAATTTAATGGGGCCACACCCAATTCATACGCTACAGTAAAAACTGGTGCTTCTTCGATACTACTAGACAGCTTTTTCATCAGAGAGGGTCTACACTTGCTCACTGACTTTACTTTACTTAGAAACACTAAATTGCAAATAGTTATTTGCAAATTTAAAGGAAATTTGCCGGTACTTGAATCTAGGGGTTATACGAAATCGACTTATCAGCACAAGGACCCACGCTAGACTGACTTTTTGATCGCAGTCAAAATTAAAACCGCGTCGCTTTAAACCACCCCTCTTGCGCCACATCATCTTATTCCTCCGATTTGATTGGTCGGGCTCGAAAAATCGATAGTTTTGACGGTTAAACCGTTAAAGCCGAGAATTTTCTAGAAGGTAATATGATCAGGGTCGGCTTAAGTAAGGAAATATATTAAAAAAATAAAAATTTTGCATAGTGTTTTTTGGACATGCTACACAGCCCCTTTCGAAGAGAAAAAACTGGATAGAAAACAGTTTTTAAAGAAAGATAAGCTATGGTTGGAACAACAGTAGTGTGTCTAAAAAACTGAAGCTGATAAAGGTAGTGAACATCAAGATGTAGAAAAGCGATCTTAATGAGAACGACAACTATCTAAGTAGAATTGGGGTATTAGTGTCAGTTATTGAATGTGATATAATATTCACACTATTCTTTAGTGCATTAATATACAAGTGAAACTACACGAGAGTTTAAAGAACCACAAGGTAGGTAAAATGTATCAGATCCGTAGATCTTTGATACTATGTGACCAGATTTTTATAAACGGTACCGGCCAACCAGAAGATCACAAAGTGATCGGGAACAGGTCTACTCCGAAGTTTCTGCACGGAAACAAAAAAGTGTACAGTTCGGCCTAGACGGGCAGCACTAAGTGGTATCTTTACTGCAAATCGAAAAAAAATATTTATATTGCCCTTGACATAAGATGTCAGGACACACGCTACATTCACACACACAAGGAAGAGGTAAAGAATGCTATGTTCCCATAAGTAAAATTTCCCATAGGAGGCACAACGCGTATTTCCCTTTTTAGGAACTCCTATAAAGAAAAAAGCTGAATTTAAACCAAACTGTTAATAATAATTTTGAAAAGGAAGAAAGAAACACGGACGATAGTTATAATTAGGAATCTAATAAGCCTACCGGCTCCATTAGATCCAACAGTCAAGGTAAGTACGTGATACGTTAACATCTGAAAAGATGTTTGGAAAAGTTCCGTCCTGCTTGGTTGACGTTAAAGATATCAACGAATATACAGTAAGGAAGAGAAGAAAACAGTAATTACTAAAAATATAGTTCTCATTGAGAACATAAAATAAAAAAAATCTTAAGGTAGTAGATCACACTAAGACATTAACAGGAATCTAACAAATCTTAAAAACAAATTATCCTAACAGTCTTCAATCCTAGCTGAAAAAAAAATAGAGTAAGTAAAAGAGGAAAAGAAGGAGAGTAGAAAGAAATTTTATCTATCTTCCTTACAATCTCAACAGACCCACTACCGGAAAGAATTCCCTACGGCTTTCCTAGGCTTATCTCTCGTGACGAATTGCAAGGTCAAAATAAAATTCCAGAAGAAGTAGTTAAGATTGAATTTTGTTAGTCAAAAAAGTAAAGTGATTCCAATAGTAGTCATGTTACGGATCAAAATTCTTTAAACCAACGATACGTAAAGGTATAAAATTGTATGAAAGAACGAAAAATAATTTTTAAAAAAATTCAAAAAAAATTTTCAAAAAAAATTTTCTTTAAAAAAAATTTTCATGTGTCTTCCACTAAGATACGATAATCGTCTTATATCCATATCAAAGATAACAAGTAGTTTATTGATGATGAACGAGAAATAAGGTACTAAAAAAAGTTTCTAAACAAAAAACAGTAATAGATATTACTGAACGATACGATAATTAATTTACAAGTGCTGACGCACTTATACGGTAGGTAAGCGGTAGATAAAGGAAAAACTATTTTTTCCTTCAAAAAAAAATACAAGTGTTAAAACACTAATAAGGTAGATAAACGGTAGTTACGAGAAACATATTTTCTCTTTCGGTACGATAAAAAAAAGTGTTAATACACTTATTAGGTAAATGGACGGTAAATGAGGGAAAGTAAATCCTACTTTCGAGACGATAGAGATAAGTATTAAGGTACTTATTAGGTAGGTAAACGGTAGGTAAGAGAAAAGTATTTTCCCTTTCGAGATGAAAAGTTCAAGAGGTAATATACTTAAACGATAGATAGGCGATAGTTATAAGTCTGGATACACTTAAACGAAAAATATAAAAGTGAGGCATGGAGAAAATTATTTAGTGTTGAGTCATAGCGAGAGGTTGAGATATAGAGAAGTCAAAGAAAATGGAAAAGGAAAGCTTATACTGATAATTCTGAGAAAACAGAGAAACATTAGTTTCTATTCGGAGAGTTCATCTTCAGAAGAATCATCGGAATCAGAGACATAAGGCTTACGGTCTTTTATATGCCAGTTTCCTGCTTTTGATCCATCGGGATTTTGTAACGTATATACTAGTGGAGATAGTTTACGGACAACCGTACATAAGAGATATTTAGGAGCTAATTTGGACATAAACTTATCGGCAGCTTTGGAGAGAACTTTATTTCTCCTCCACACTTTATCACCAACGTTGAATTGAATGTTTCGACGACGAAGGTTATAAGTTTTGGAATTTCTTTGATAGGCATGGTGAAGATTGTGTTGTATTTCAAAAAAAATATGCTTTAACCCTTGTATATCTGAAACGTATTTATCGTATTGTTCAGGGGTATTAAGGGACATAGGACGATCAGCGCCATTAGAGGAATAGTAATTTCCAGATATCGGTACATGTCTCGCGAAATTTAAAAATGATGGAGAATATTTGGTGACTTCGTGTCTAGCGGTGTTGATAGCCTGTCGGATTTTAGAAAGTTCATTATCCCAGTTAGAATGTTCATCGATATAACACCTAATAGCGGTTCCAATGGTTTTATTCGTTCTTTCTACAAAATTACACTGCGGTGAATAGACGGCATTGAACCATATTTTTTGGACTTTGTATTGATCACAGAGATGTTTCATCATGGGATTGTTAAGGTTTCTAACGTTATCGCAGATAAGGAATTGAGGGACACCAAACATGAGAAATACTTCATTTTCTATGAAATTAGCGATATTTTTGGTGGTGGCTTTTCGTAAGGGTTGTAATAAAGTAAATTTAGAAAACCAATCGGTAACAACTAAGAGCCAGGTATACCTTTTTTTGGAGCGAGGGAGAGGACCAATAAGATCAAGTGCGATAATTTGCCATGGGAATTCGGCAGATTTCTCTTTTCCCATTAAACCTATTTTAGTGGAGGTAGGCATTTTTTGGGCTCCACAAACTTTACAAGATCTAACAAAACGAAGGACATCGTTTCTCATTTTAGGCCAATAATATCGTTCTTGGATTCGGTTCAGTGTTTTGAAAAATCCGAAATGGGCACAGGTAGGGGGATCATGACAAGATGACATAATGTCATGTCTCTGGGGTTTTGGTACGAAAACTTTCCACTCTATTTCATTAGTGGCGAAAGGCAATTTGGAAGGGATTAATTTATAAACCAGGTCATTATCTACTTTCCATTGAGGATAGAGCTCAGGGTGTTGGAGAATTTTAGTACGGAACTCATCGAACCATACGTCTATTCGATTAGTGTCTACCACAAGATACGAGATTTGGGGTTGTTCAGGGAAGGCACGACTCAAGGCATCAGGAACGAGATGGGAAGATCCCTTACGGTGGATAAGGTCGAAATTATGCTGACGAAGCCGCATAGCCCATCGAGCAAGTTTTCCAGAGGGATTGTTGATATTTTTCAACCAAAGTAAGGAGTGGTGGTCGGTAATTACTTGGAATTTGGTACCTTCAATATAGGGACGGAATTTTTCAATGCTGAAGATGACAGCTAGACATTCTCGTTCTGTGACAGAGTAGTTACGCTCTGCTCGGGATAAGGTTCTGCTAGCATAAGCTATTACGACATCTGAACCATCAATTGACTGTGTGAGGACACCGCCAAGGCCAGTATCACTAGCATCACATTGGATTATGAACGGTTTAGAGAAATCTGGCTGTGTTAACACAGGGGCAGAAATAAGGGCTTCTTTTATTTTTGTGAAGGAGAACTCCGCTTGGCTAGTCCATTCGATAGATTGTTTTTTCTTTTTACCTTTCAATAGATCATTAATAGGAGAGACAAGGGAAGAAAAGTCTTTGATGAAACGACGGTACCAGGAACACATACCGATAAATCTTTTGACCTCTGTGAAAGTTGTTGGACGGGGATAGTTGATCATGGCCGAAATTTTTTCAGGATCTGTTTTTAGAATGTTGTTCCCTACGATATAACCTAAAAATTTTAGTTCTGGCTTGAAAAATTCACATTTTTTGACATTTATCGTTAGGTTGGCATCTTTTAGCTTATCTCTGACTTCAGATAGGAGACGAATATGTTCTTCAAATGAATTTGTACAGATAATAATGTCATCAAGATAACAAAAGATATTTGGTTCGTAAGCCGGACCGAAGATAGCGTCAACTAAACGTTGCTGGGTTTGTGCTGAATTGCACAATCCAAAAGGCATTACAGTGAATTGAAAAGAACCTCTGCCGATAACACTGAAAGCGGTTTTTTCTTTCGAAGAGGGATCTAAAGGGACTTGCCAGAAAGCTTTTCGTAAGTCTATTGAACTTATAAATTTGGTACCTTTGAGAAGAGAGAGAATTCGATCTATATTTGGCAAGGGGTAGGTATCGTGTTTAGTTACATCGTTGAGGGTTCGACCATCGAAACAGAAACGATATTCATCATTAGCTTTTTTGACGAGAAGTACTGGGGAACACCACGGACTATTTGAGGGTTCTATAACACCTAGACGAAGCATTTCGTCCAATTCGTCGTTAAGAATCTTCGACATATAGGGAGACATTGGGAATGGTCGTTTTTTGAAGGGTTTTGCATCCCCGGTATCGATATGCATTTGTATTTTATCGGTACGACCTAGCCGATTAGTATTACTGATAACAGAAAAGGACTCTATAGTATTTTTAGCTAATGTCTGTTGAACGGGAGTTAGAACTTCGAGAGTATTGAGGGATGTGGTGTTTAATTCAGGTTCCATTTCAGAGAGAAACTGGGGTTTAGAAGTGCTGTTGGAAGACCAGGTATTTTTGGAGAAATCAATAATAAGTGAGAAGGTTTTTACAAAGTTATTTCCAAGAATGAAGGTACAAGGTAGTGAAGGGACGACTAGTGCTTTAATGACATGTAAGATATTGTTAGCTACAATTGGTAGATCTACAGTACCAGAGACAACTTGGTTAGTGCCATCTGCTAGGGAAACATTTCGATGTTCAAAAGAATTTATTTGTACATTATTGACTTTAAGGAAATTGAGGGCTTTATTACCAACTACGGTGATTGAACAACCGGTGTCCAATAGGACGACAAAATTTGTCAAAAAAATTTGTATGGGTAGGTAGGGTCTTGTATCGGTAGACTTGTTCAGTAAAACTGGGGCAGTTATTTGTAAGGGGTTTTGAAAGAAATTTTTAACAACTTTTAGCCATTTCTCCCATTGATCTTGTTTTTTGATATCGGTTTTACTAGGGCGGTAAAGAGAGAGTGCACCGATACGACATTCTCCCCTAGTTAGTTTTTTGAACATCGGGGGCAGGTAGAAACAGTGACATTTGGGGAACCACAACGATAACAAAAATAGGATTTTTGTTGATTTTGACAGCTAGAATAAATGTGTCCTTTCTTATGACAATTCCAGCAGGTAACATTCCTACTGTTAGAAGTATTAGTTGGATTAGAAGTACTCGCTACGTTGTTGGAGGTAGAAGGTAAGTTAGATGTTCTCGGTTTATTAGTTCGTTGTTTAGGACGATAATTAGTAGAGTCTATAGCAGATACTTTGGTTTGGAAAGAAGGTTTTTGAAAAGAGAGTGATTTAGCATCCTCCAATTTTTTGACTAATTGAATTAGATCAGAGACGGTATTTACATTGGAGAGAGTTACGTGAGGAATGTATTCCGGAAGTAAATTTCGGGTGATGTATTTTAATTTGCTGACTTCAGCTGGTTCACGAGAGAGACGTTTGAAGAGAGAGGTGAGTTGAGCAACAAAAATAATAATAGACTCATTCTTTTTCTGTTTATAGCCTTTAATTTCCTCCCAGAGTTGTTCGTCATTTTCTGGGGGTAGGAAGGTTGATTTGAGAACGTTAGTAAGTTCATCCCAAGAGTTGAGAGAGGTTTTGATGCTGCGGAACCATATTAAAGCATCCCCGGTGAAAAGTTCAACCGCTGATTGAAAAAGGGTTTCAGGTAGGATGTTGCGGGATTCAGCTAGTTCTTTAATTTTTTCTAGAAATTCAAAAACGCTTTTAGGATCACCGTTAAATTTAATATTCCATTTCGATAAAGGAAAACAATCTAAATATCTAATTTCAGGGGTAGAGACGTTGATTATAGGTACTGTGCCTTCTGTATTCGGAACTGAACTAGAAGAAGGTGAATTATTGAAGGGAATGGTTTTATCTATCATTTCTTGTTCGAGAAGGAGACAAGTGGTTTTAGATTCATCGCGGAAATTTATATCATCCTCGGAAGGATTTTCAGGTAGAGGTAAACGTTGTATTCTGCCTAACAAGTGAGCGATCCTAGATTTTACTCTACGAAAACATGAATCTGAAGCAGAACCTTCAAATTCTTCTATTAAATTGGAAACGCTGTCGATAGAATTTTTAATTGCTACCTTTTCGTCTTCTAAGTTAATGTTTTCTAAAGTGAACGTACCGTTTGTTTCTTTGGTTAACAATCTTTTGAGGACTTTCCTTTTATCCTCTATCTTTCTGTTGGTGGCTGTTCCTCTGATCTTTAACTCGTAGTTAATTTCGTCTGCTGTTAGAAAAGTTACCTCAAAATTGGCCATTGTGATAAGAAAAAGTAACGGAAATTGTCGAAATTAAAAGTGTGTAATTTTATTGTCGGAAAAATAGGGATTTTATCATCGGGCCCCACGTTGTGGGCGTCAAATTTATGTGTAACCTCTTTTTTTTCACGATGTTAAAAGGCTCGTTTATCGAGGTTAACAAATGGCGAACGGCACTCAGGGGGTAGGAGGAGAGCGAGCGTGGATTCGGTCGAGCTCGATGAAATCTTACTAGAAAGATATAAGGGGATATATTTGCTAGGAAAAATAAGATATACGAATTTAAAAGGGACTAAAGAGAAAATGAGAGAAATGATGGATAAGGGAAAGGTAAATGGGCGCCACTTATTTTTTTATCTTAAGGATGGGGAAATATAAGAAACCCAGATGGAAAAAATGTTAAATCTAGAAGTTGGATAAAATAATGTATTAGATGTTATAGATAAAGTTAAAATAAGAAAGATATAAGGGACGTAAGATAAGATACAGTAATATTGAGTAAACCGGTAGATGTTCTGGTTAAAATTTTTAAATTAAACACTTTTATTAGAAAAACTAGAAAGAGAAAGTTATACTTACTTTTTGTTCTTACTTATCACAACGGCTCTACTTATTTTGATCAAGTCAAAAACTAAAATTTATGAGTGAAATACGTCTTATTCTTGTTGTTAATGAGATTAGATCAGAATAACTTACACCAGGTCAGAAAATAAAACATATAAATAAACAATAAACAATATTTATTACTGTGTGTAATAATAAGTCAACCAGATGAACGAAACAAATAGACATATAAAATATCAACAAGTAAATAAGGTAAAATACTGTAAAACACATTAGTGTTTAATCACATCTAGAAACAATATTACACATTCAATAACAGCTAAGTATTTTTATATTGTTATTTCTGTGTACCCATTTAAGCAGAATGTGATATGAAAAAGGAATTGAAAAGTATCAAAATTTAATAAAAAAATTGTAAATCACTTTTAGCTTAAAAGATGTTTTACTCGAGTAAAAAATTGGGGGTACCATATAATAATTTATATTAAAACATTAAAATTAAGATAAACATCAAGAAACAAAAAAAAATTATCATAAAGGTGTTACAAAAATATTTAGTCAGACCCTGCGTAACGCTTTCACTGTTAACTAAACCATGTATGCGACGAACTATTTAGAAATTTGCACACTGTAGGAGTCTGTTGATAAGGTACTAGGTTTTTTATAAAAACCGGTTTCACTGTGGATTTTATGAGCACTTCTTACGTTAATTACCCACACTCTGATATTATTCCGGTGAGTCACAATTAAGTTTTTGTGCCAAAGAAAAAAATGGTATCCCAATCTTTCTGGTAGTTAAGAAATAGTAATTATATTAAAAAACTTACAGTTTGTTTCCTAGATAAGAGAATTTAATGGGGCCACACCCAATTCATACGCTACAGTAAAAACTGGTGCTTCTTCGATACTACTAGACAGCTTTTTCATCAGAGAGGGTCTACACTTGCTCACTGACTTTACTTTACTTAGAAACACTAAATTGCAAATAGTTATTTGCAAATTTAAAGGAAATTTGCCGGTACTTGAATCTAGGGGTTATACGAAATCGACTTATCAGCACAAGGACCCACGCTAGACTGACTTTTTGATCGCAGTCAAAATTAAAACCGCGTCGCTTTAAACCACCCCTCTTGCGCCACATCATCTTATTCCTCCGATTTGATTGGTCGGGCTCGAAAAATCGATAGTTTTGACGGTTAAACCGTTAAAGCCGAGAATTTTCTAGAAGGTAATATGATCAGGGTCGGCTTAAGTAAGGAAATATATTAAAAAAATAAAAATTTTGCATAGTGTTTTTTGGACATGCTACAGTACATTATTTTGATAAATCTCGTAGAGTTCAGCCTGCGTTTGCAATGTAAGCGGAAAAAAATTGATAATTAACGACATCACATTAGAAACCTCAAAAATAACAGGATTTCTCCACTACTTAATGGATGTTATTATACATATAAACCTTCCTCTTGAATCACTCTATCTATTAAAAACCGCATCAAAATCCATTGCGTCGTTTTAAAGATTTAAGCATACAAAGGGAAATAGGGACAGAAAAAGCGACTTTGTTTTATACTTATTGAAATAATACACAACAAAATTATAAATTTATTTTAATTCCATATATAAAAGGTGTCTCTGACAATATTGCAAAAGTTCTTAAAAATGTTAATATTAAAGTTGCCTATAAACCTATAAACACTATAGGAAAAAAATTCTTCACTAACCTTAAACCTAAAATAGAAATTCCTAATCAAACCAACATAGTATATAAAATAAATTGTAAAGATTGTCCTTCTTCTTATACTGGCCAAACCAAACAATATTTAAATAAACGAATCCACCAACACAAATATGATATAAGAACCAAAAATGAATATTCCACCGCCCTTTCAAAACATTCTTTAAATGAATTTCATAACTTTGACTTTGATAATGTTAAAATACTTGCAAAAGAAAATGACTTAACAAAACGAAGTTTTTTAGAAATGGTTGAAATAAAAAAAGATCCAAACAATGTTAACTGTCAAACAGATATAAACAATTTATCGCCATTTATTTACCATTAATAAAATAATTGTAATGTCTTGTATTTTATTATTTTATTAAAAATATTTTACCCACCTATATTTTTTAAAATAATAAAAAAAAATTATTATAATATGTCATTCTGTTTTCATATAAGTAATTTGAATATATTATTATTATGTTTTTAATATAACTGATTAAGCAAAGATGCTTTAATTAACATTTCTTTTGCTTTTTCAAAACATTCTTGGCTTTCTTTTGGCCAATTTTCAATATTTTTAATCTTGTTTGCATTTAAATAATTAATGAATTCGTGTAAAGGACTTAAGATTTTTGCGAATTGAGGTACAAATTTATGATAAAAATTAACCATTCCTACAAATCTTTGTAATTGTTTGCAAGTTTTTGGAATTTCGTAATCTGAGATAACTTTAACTCGTTCATCAGATGGCAAAATTCCTTCTGGAGTGATAGAATGACCTAAAAAGTTAACCTTAGTAACTCCAAAAATACATTTAGATGGTTTGACATTAACGCCAAATTTTTCTAACCTTTCAAATAAAATATCTAGATGATGTAAATGTTCTTGTTCATTCTTGCTAAAAATTAAAATGTCATCTAGGTAAACGAACAAAAAATCTAATCCTCTGGTGACTTCATTAATAAATCTTTGAAATGTATTACCAGCATTACGTAATCCAAAAGGAGTACGTAGAAATTCGAATGCACCAAATGGAGTAGTAATTGCTGTTTTGTAAATATCTTCTTCAGCCACGGGTATTTGATGATACGCTCTTACTAAGTCGATTTTTGAAAAAATTTGAGATCCGTAAATTTTTAAATTAATGTCAGAAATCAACGTTAATGGATAACGTTCTGGAATTGTTTGTTTGTTAAGAAAAAGATAATCACCGCAGGGACGCTAATCTGCAGAGTCCTTCTTAGGAACCATATGCAATGGTGACGTCACTGAAGATGATGATGGCCTGCAAATACCTAAGTCGACCATGTCTTCAAATTCTTTTTTGGCAATTTTATATTTAAGGGGATCTAACCTTCTTGGCTTACTATAAGGTAAATGCTCTTCGGTAACTATGTGATGTTTTACATCATGTTTTGCTTCAGAATGAAAATTGGGAGATAAAAAAATGCTAGAATACTTTTTAAAATAATTTGTATACTGATTTTCAACCGTAAATAGTTTTGGGAGTTCCTGATTGAAATTTTGTAATCTACCAGTGGAAATAATAAAAGTTTCGTTATCTATAATTTTTGTTTTTTTAAATCAAGTAGCAATCCAAAATTAGATAAGAAATCTGCACCTATTATGGGTTTAGCTATATCTGCAATTGTAAAAAGAAATGGAAATTTTCGGCGTAAACCGAGGTTTACGTTCAGAAATTTTTTTTCATAAGTTAGAATAGTATTGCCTGAAGCGGAAGTCAGTAATATATTTTTATCTATTTTATGATTGCTAAACATATTGTAGGGAAGACAGCTGATGTCTGCTCCACTATCAACGAGAAAATTTAATTTATTAGTTTTATCGTAAACAAAAAGACGTTTTGATATAGGAACACTGTTGGTAGATTTACAATTATTTACGGTTGAGCTATTTAGTTTTTTTGAATTTGTATTAATTTTGTTGAAAGTGTCTGATAAAAGACATGGTGGACCGTTACATTTTTTGGCATTATTTCCAAAATTTTGATGATAATAACATAAATTGCCTGATTTATCACGACTTCTATCCCGATGGTAACTTGAATTTACTGATAAATCGCGGCTTTTTGATCTGTTTCGGTAAGTTTGACATTGACATTTATGGTAATCGTCTGATGAAAAATTATTTTTTGAAAAATTATTTCTAAGAGAGGAAATTTCTCTTTCAAATTCAGTTTGTTTATCTAATATGTTCTTAAAAATATTTTGACAATGATCTATAAAGTTAGTAATAATTACTAACTTTATTGTTTTGTTCAAACTAGACATTTCGTCTGATTTAGAAAAATTTTGAATTTCAAAGACAGATTTCGAGTTTTGTCTAAGTGTTTCCCAAATTTTATCTGCAAGATTTGATAAATGAGAGAAATCATTTTGACTAGAAGAAGTTAGAGCAATTTCAATTACATCCGGTAACCGTCTTCTCCATAATTTAATTAATAATTTTTCATCGATTGTTTTATCACCTGCTATTTCAAAAGTTCTCTGTAATATGTAGAAGGTTTTTATCACCTAATTCAGAGCTAGACAGCAATTTATCTAAACGAGCTTCCTCTGATAATGTTAACCGACTCAGAATGGTATCTTTTAGAAAATTATATAAATCATTTACTGGAGGTTTACTAATTACATCATAAACCTCGCTAAAAATTTCTGGTGGTAAATGTGCCACAGTAATGTGATATTTACTTTTGTCACCTTTGACATTATAAATAAAAAATTGACTTTCTAATTGTTTGAACCAAAGTTCTGGTTTTGATGACCAGAAAGTTGGGAGTCTAATATTTTTTAAGTTTTCTAAAGAATCAATACCCTCAGTGACAGAGGTATTTGGCTCTGTCATATTAAAATGGTTATATTCAATCTTTCTAAAAAATGGCAAATCAAATGGCTCACCTAATCAAATCCTTTTTGGACAAGCCCTACACGATTATCCGTAGGATTTCGATTCGGTATGCTTAGCTCAAAACGTTTGGGTCTGGATGCTCAGGTCGGAAAACTCTGGTCGTAATGCTCTGATTCAGCTTGAGTTCAGCTTGGGTTCAGCTTGAGTTCAACTCGGGGTCAGCTTGAGTTCAGATTGGGTTCAGCTTGAGTTCAACTCGGGGTCAGCTTGAGTTCAGAATATTTTAGTGCAATGGTCATTACACCAAAATAAAAATAAAAATAAAAATGAAAATATAATAATTTGTATTACTGCAGCAAAATAAATACATCTGACTTTTGTTGAAATATCAAAAATAATCATCCATCAAACAACTTGTTTCGCTGGTTTTATATCAACCACGATCCACTGTCTTGGCAACGGTGATCTTCCATATTTTCTATACAGGTTGAGATTATTTTGCTATCCATACGAATAATCTCATAAAGCTTTTCAAAAAGAAAATGAATCTTAATCAGTGATTATTAAATCACTGAAAAAGAAAAGAAGAGACCAAATGATCGCCAACGATTGCATATTACTAAAATCTTTAAATAAAGAAACTTTGTGTGCTCGAAAGAGGCACGAGCACCACATCCACACAATCGTACGCCCTCCTTGCTCAGATCACAAAAAACTGTAGCAGGACACTCACCTTTATCAAGAAAAGACAGCACCTCCTCATAGAAACATGTTAAAGCAGTGGATGTGAATTTTCTCTGTTGAAAACCATGGTGCCGACATGATATAATTTCGTATTTTTCCAAAAAACTCAAAACAGCTAATTTGAAAATGCATATTCGTAGATATACTTTTTAAAACCCATTAGGTAATGTAACAGGTCTATAATTCTCTGGAAGGTAGCGACTACCCTTTTTATAAACGGGAATAACCTCATCTTTTTTTCATTTTTTAAGCTTTCTGGAAAAGAACCTGTATAGAAAGATAAATTGATTCCATATATTAGCAGAGCTAACATAAGTTTAATTGTTCTTTTAATTAAAAACATCGGTATTTCATCAGAACCAGAAGACCGTTTATTCTTTAATTACAATAAAACAATCACAACAATTTAGCACCTCACGGCATTGTCTATTCAAATTTAAAGATATTCCCAAATGTTACAATTAAATTCATTTGCTAATCTGAAGAACCGAGATAAAGGCGTATGGTAGCATATAACGGACATGGAACGGAACAACAAACAAATTTGTATTACGTGTACCACTGGTAGGAACGCTAAAATTAATGTCTTGTAGCAATTCAGGGCAATTCAAATCTCCAGAGATCAGTTTGAATAGAATCAGAAGATCATTAAAAATACGATCATCTAAAGACTAGACAATCCTAGTAAATCAGACATCCCTTCATAATTGTATTGATCCCTTGAAATACCAAGTCGAAAGCCGCAATATATTAAAAACTTCCTCTGAACCATATCTATTTTATTAATATTGTAACGGGATAACCGTAAAGGAAGGGACCTTAATTTGAAAGATTGTTGTTGACAGTTGATTTTTAGAAGTTTCTAAAAATCAACTGACCATTTTAAATAATGTTTCTAGAAAATTCTAGAAACTTCTAAACACACTAACTAGATAAATAAAAATATGGGTCAGTTTACAAGAAACTAATTTTAAAATTGAAAGTATTTATTCCAGTAATAGGTTAAATGCTATATTTCCATGTACCTATTGTATATATTATCTTCTTTATCCGCTAAATGTAAATAATTTTTATTTTCTTATGAGAAAACAAATCGTTTTCAAGATTGACCCGGAATGAGTCGTAAAATATACTAAAAAGTTTGTTCCGGTACCGACCCGGAATACAACGTAAAACATATAAAAATTTCAGGACCAGACCCGGTAAACACCAAAAGTCCTCGAAGTTACCATTACATGAAAAAAAATGTCCCGAAACATGTCAATTCACACATATATATATATATACAAAAGGAGAAAATTATTGGGCATGTACGCAAAAGGATCAATAAGGCCACGAGTAGGAATGGTAACCGCAGACATGCATGTTTCTGGCTCATTAGCCGTCATCAGTGCGGCATAACCAAGTAGGGTATTGCACTTGGCTAGCAAAAGTGTTGGGTACTTGGGAGCAAAGGATGTTGGGGAAACATGTGTAAAGAAACATAAAAACACATGTTTCCCCAACATCCTTTGCTCCCAAGTACCCAACACTTTTGCTAGCCAAGTGCAATACCCTACTTGGTTATGCCGCACTGATGACGGCTAATGAGCCAGAAACATGCATGTCTGCGGTTACCATTCCTACTCGTGGCCTTATTGATCCTTTTTGCGTACATGCCCAATAATTTTCTCCTTTTGTTTATATTAATACGCATTTTCTTGGCACTTTGTTTATTTCATATCCTGGGCTTAGAACGACTCAAACACAATGAGTCCGTTTCGCCAACGTTGCGACGCTGGTTGCTAGCCGAAAACTCATTGGCACAGCTGGCCGAAAGCACAAAATAGCGATAGGACTCCTGTGTGAGCTTTCGTTGTTTTTGTGTTTTTATGTTTCTTTACACATGTTTCCCCAACATCCTTTGCTCCCAAGTACCCAACACTTTTGCTAGCCAAGTGCAATACCCTACTTGGTTATGCCGCACTGATGACGGCTAATGAGCCAGAAACATGCATGTCTGCGGTTACCATTCCTACTCGTGGCCTTATTGATCCTTTTTGCGTACATGCCCAATAATTTTCTCCTTTTGTTTATATTAATACGCATTTTCTTGGCACTTTGTTTATATATATATATATATATATATATATATATATATATATATATATATATATATATATATATATATATATTTAAACGTTTAAATTTATTGGGTTTGCAGCAATAAAAGATGAGATGTGCATTATAGCAGGTAATATCCAATTTTATCAATTTTCAGAATTAATTGTTGATATAAAATAATTTTGTGTGTTGCCCTTGGAGATTTGAATTTCCCTTTCTTGCTGACGGGTGTAAAGGAAACCTGAATGTGTTCTATGGTCTCATTAGCCAGTCGCCATGTTTATACCTTCCTTCCACTTCCCGTGATGCTTGAGTAGTGGGGTTCGGATTGTCAATGTCAAAATTCAAAATTATTTCATTTTTTGTTACCTACTTTTAGAAGAACAAGATACAAAAAACTAACTTTGATTATATTAGTAATAAAAACAAAATTATCAGTGTTTTAGTGGAAAGTTTTCGTGTTATTACTCATTTTTAATAATTTGTAAACTATTTGACAAAATTTTAATATGTATTGTGATGAATTTTATCAACTTTTAAAACATCAATGATGATCTAATTTCACTAAGTTATATAATCATATCCGAAAGCTTGGAATAAATTTATAAAAGCCTACATCTGCTCTTTTATTGCTGCAAACCCAATAAATTTAAACGTTTATTTCTTAACGTGTCAGCCAAGACTTCTTATGGGTATGCGGTCTGTTCAAATAAAATCTTAAATTATCTTAAAACTCAATATTTCGATGTTTATTTGACAGCATCATCAGGAGTTAACTACAAAGAAAATATTATGTAGGTACTAAGAAAAATAACACATTAAAACGTATGACTTACAGAAGTTTAAAGATTTCAAGTTGACATTAAATTAAAATAATTAAAAAAGTCATATTTTTCTTAGTACCTACATAATATTTTCTTTGTAGTTAACTCCTGATGATGCTGTCAAATAAACAGCGAAATATTGAGTTTTAAGATAATTTAAGATTTTATTTGAACAGACCGCATACCCGAAAATTTTATCTTTATTTTATTATAATTGTTCGGTCGAAATTACTACTTTATATATATATATATATATATAAAAGAAAGCAGGAGTAGTAAACGGGTCACTAGTAAATAATAAACTTCGTTGATAACTATTAACTATTTTAACGTTAAAATAGCTAGTTATAACAATAAAAAAAAAAAATATGAGCCGTCACAGGACGCCTGGCAGATGTGAAACATTGACATTAACCCGTGCCTAAATCATAAGACATTGCCAATTTAAATAACATGGCATTTTTGCACTTTTTGTCGTTAATTTTTTTACTGAAACAAATGTAGCTAAAAATAATTAAATATCTATTTCTGGTAGGAAATTTGCAATAAATTTGTCATCAGAGTTAAATTCACGATTTTTTTTTGTAATTTTCACCATAATTTTTATTTATATCAAACTAAATACATATATATAGGTAATAAAATTAACAAATACAAAATTTGGATACAAAATAAAGTATATTTATTATCACTTATAAATAATAGTATCACAATGGTATCACAATATTTATTGTACGTTTTCTCAGATTGCTCACAGATGTCGATAGATTACAGAACGAAAATAAATTTAAAACGTGATTTCGTTTAGCTTTTTATTTAATTACCTTAAATTCAATAATCTTAAAAAAGGATATTATTAAAACACAAATTTATATAGAAGTACGTTACTATATTAATATAATTGTAGTTACTTCACAATTTTAGTACAAACAAAAAGCGATAGTAAATAAAAAATAGGAAAATGATGAATTTAACTATGAATACAACTTTATCGTTGAATAACTTTTAAACGGTATTTAAATGGGAAATGTATTATGATTTAGGCACGGGTTAATGTGAATATTAAGGGCTGGTTTGGGTCTGATAATTTTTGTTAGGTAATAATCTAAAAATTTGATGGGTGTTTGGAGAACAAAACCAAATTTGGGAAATAACGGACACCCTAATGTATATAGAGTAGGTAGGTAGGTACTCACTCATTTTTATTCAATATTTTTTCATCACTTTCTTTATTAACACTTTGTTTATTCATATTTAAAACAAAACACTTTATACACAAATTTTACAGGGACCATTCACCAACAATCTATTTTGATTAACAAGCTGTCAATTTTACAGGTCAGCAAAATATGTAGGTATATTATGTTGCCTATACAAACAAACATTTTTATATATATAGAATAGATAGTAGGCGGAATCGAGTTAGGTTTTTATGAAACAATTCATACCCTGTCCCGCCAAATTTTTGAATCGATGAGCTTCTTCCCCCTATTGTTGGCGCGCCACCGTCGGCTTCGCTCAAAACATGAAACCAATTTCATATAAGGTATCAGTACATCTCTTTATTATATATTATCGATGCGTTAGGTTTTTTACGTCATACGAATCATACGTCACCGTCGCCACGCGAAAAATCTGATTCACGTGCGGCTATAGATGTTTCACATTAAAACTTAATTTATTTTATTCAAATCTCAAAGATCGCACTCCAATAACAAAGTGTTGTAATGTAATTTATGGTTTACCGTGTGAATGTGGCCAATTATATATAGGTCAGACTGGCCAAAGACTCAGTAAAAGGCTAAATCTTCATAAAAGCGATTGTAATCGCAAACCCACAGCTACCAGTCTCAGTATCCATGTAAATGAGACCAAACATAAAGTCCTTTACGATGAGGTCGTAATCTTAGATAAGTCTGACAAAGATTACCAACGAAAAATCCTAGAAATGTGTTATATTAATAATTGTGCCAACGCCGTAAACCATAAAAAAGATGTAGAAAATTTAAGTTCAATATATACGTTTTTATTAAAACAAAATTTCACTAAACGTAAAAAACTACCACAGTCCTACGTAAGCGACAATCCTTTGTAAACATTTTAATTCATTTTAATCTTCCTCCCTCTTTTTTCCTTTATTCAAAAACATCAAATGTCTATCTTTGTGTCTTTTAGAAACAAAAAAAAAACAAAATAATTAATATTATTTAAAGATATTTACACTTGTTAGTTTACATAATGTCTATTTCAATCCTGTTTTTAATTTTTAATTTTTAATTACACTTTTTAAAATGATTTTATTCCAATTTGTATATTGGCATTCTAGCAAGGATAGCCCTTTACCTGTAAATAAAACAGTTAGGTTGATTTGAATCAGAAATTCTAATTTAAATTTTCCCGCGTTCCGAACTAACCGGAAGACGAGGTGACGGATGTCAACTCAACAAGTGACAGTTGAGTTTGCCACAACGTTTTTCGAAGTAAAGTTCCAACGGAATTTTCATTATTAAATTAAGATTTAACATCGAATTTATTTTATTTCGAATCAAATCGACTTAAGAGAGTTTTATTAGTGTAAGATGGTTAACATCTCAGGTCTATTGATCTTACCTGAACACAAATGTTTCAATCTTGTTCTTAGTTTTTACCACTGAGCCACGTGCTACTATTTCGGTAAGATGATTGTTCTTGTATTTAGCATCTAATGTAAAGAATGTTATTCCATTGTAGTTAGTCCTGAAGAAGCTTATAACCGATAGGCGAAAGCTCGACGTAAATAAAAAAGCACTCACTTTGAAGCATCCGACTTTCATTGCTTCCTCAGTCCCGGGTCTTCCCTAATAGTTTATATATATATATATATATATATATATATATATATATATAAAAAATGAGGATAACGGGAATCAACGTTATCCTCATTTTTTTTTTATATTAATACGCGTTTTCTTGGCACTTTGTTTATATATATATATATATATATATATATATATATATATATATATATAACAAAATTTTCCTAAGATTTATTTTGGGTATAGTAGTCAGCTAAAATTTTATTAGGGCTGAATAAAAGCACACTATTTTTTGAATATCCAAGCTTTCGGAAAGATTTATTTCCTTTATCAAGAATTTCTACAAAGCAATTAGAAAGATATAATTAAAAGAATATATTCAGATGAACAAATTTCAAAACTTACCAAGATTTAGATTATTATATAAAAAAGCAGCTCAACAAAGTTAAAAAACTTATGGTATGTTAATTTTAAAAACATTGCAATTACGTTAAAAAATACATTAAAATATAAATTACGTTAGAAAAAGAAAATTTTTAAAGATTTCCTATAGATAGGATTTAAACAATACATTTTAAAAATATATTTATGTTACACCAAGACACATCACGAAACAAAAGGGTTTTCAAAAGAATTTTAAACTATTTAATATTTAGACATGATTATAAAAAGTGGAAAAAAAAATATATATATCTAGTTGTTAAATACAATAATGAATATCAGTGACTCTCAAAAGTTTGAATTGTAAAAAATTTTAGTTAAAAGAATATTTAATGAAAAATTATAAATTGTTTTCAGTTTCTAGTTTTAATAAAAAATTATATATTTTGCTTAAGTTATCAATTTCGGATCTTTTATTCAGTGTGTTAGGATTCCTACTGATATGTACCATTTCCAGAAAAGTACGTTTATATTGGTTGCTTTCAATAGCCAAAACTTTAGGGTTTTGAAAATTCATAATATGATCTTTGTTGATGACATGTTCAGCCAAAGCACAAGAAAGCTTTTTAATTCTGCAGTCACTTTTATGTGATGTAATACGACCTGATAAATTTCTACCCGTTTGTCCAATATAAACCATCTCACAATTATTACATGAAATTGAATAAATTACATCTTTTGTCTCCAGTATTTTTAATGGTTGTTTAGTTTTAGTGTAAAGTGAATTTATTGTTTTAATATTTTTAGTGGTTAATCGAATGTTTGGACAATCTTTAAAAATGGTTTTTAATTTGTAAGTTAAATCTGAAATAAAAGGGATTGAAAAGTAAAAAACTTGATTAGACTGAGGGTTCAATGCATTTATTGAAGTTGACCTATGTGATGTGGTGTTAAACAAAAAGTTATTTATCAGTTTCAACGGGTATGAGTTCTCAATTAAAATTTGTTTAAGTGTGAAAAGACCATCCTGAACAAAGTGTGGATGGGAAAGCCTGGTAACACGATTTTTCAAAGCTGAAATCAGACTATATTTCATTTTCGTTGGATGGTGAGAGAAGTAACTAATGTAACGATTGCTACATATAGGTTTGCGGTACCATTTTGTTTTTAGTATGTTGTCATGGCATCTTACGATCATCATGTCGAGGAATGGTAGGGTTTTATCTACTTCCTCCTCGCAGGTGAATTTCAGATGCTCATTTTGACTATTAAAAATTTGTAGAGTGTGAAATATTTTATCTGACGGTAGTGCTAAAACGAGATCGTCGACATAACGCTTGATAAAAGGAATGTGAAACGAGATCTCTCCCAAACAATCAACGATCAGGTCGTCAAGAACAAAATGACAGAGAATTGGTAAAATACTAGAACCCATTGGAGTGCCAAATATCTGTTTGTAATAAGTGTCATTAAAAATAAAAATGTTTGAATCAAAAACAAAGCTAATAAGTTTCTTGAAAACAGTTAAATTAATAGATGTACGCTGTGAAATCTCAATCCAATGCTTATCAATACTATGCAAAATTGTGGTCAAAGGTAAATTTGTAAATAATGAAACTACATCAAAACTAACTATTACATAATTCTCTGGAATCACAAAATCATTAATAAAACTGGAAAAATGAAATGAGTCTTTAATATAAAATTCACTATTTATGTTGTATGCATTTGTTAAAATTTTAGTTAAAAAAAGAGCAATAGGACCATTTGGACCACCAATAGATGAAACAATTGGTCTCATACTGAGAGTTGGTTTATGGATCTTTGGTAATGCATAAAATCTCGGAGCTATTGAATTATAAATTTTCATAGATTTACCAACGTTAGTGTCAATGAATTTTTGTTCTATTAAGTCAGAAACCATTTTATTTGCTTTTTGTTGTAGTGTAATTACAGGATTTCTATTCAGTTTAGTATAATATTTATTATCACTCAACAACTCAGAAGTCTTACTCAAGTAGTCAGCTTTATACATGGCTACGGTGACATTACCTTTGTCACTTCTTACTATGTATATTTCAGGATGATTTTTAAGAAAATTTTTAGCAATATTAAAATATTTGTTGAGAAAATGATTAGTTGATTCTTTTTGTACATAATTAGTAATTACATTTGTACATTTAGATCTAAAAATATCACTACTAGAGTTTTCCATCGGTCTAATAATATTTTCGATACTAGCTAATAATGAGGAAACTTTAAAATCACTTTTTGATGGGCTTAAAGCGAATTTAGGTCCTAATGATAATAGTTTTTTTACTTCAGATGGAAAATCAATGGCAGTGAGATTTTTGAACCATTTATCCTGAATGTTAATTTCATTAAATTGATCTGTCTTAATTTTATTAATATATTATATATATATATATATATATATATATATATATATATATATATATATATATATATATATATATATATATATATATATATATATATACAAAAGGGGAAAATTATTGGGCATGTACGCAAAAAGGATCAATAAGGCCACGAGTAGGAATGGTAACCGCAGACATATATATATATATATATATATATATATATACAAAAGGGGAAAATTATTGGGCATGTACGCAAAAAGGATCAATAAGGCCACGAGTAGGAATGGTAACCGCAGACATGCATGTTTCTGGCTCATTAGCCGTCATCAGTTATGCCGCACTGATGACGGCTAATGAGCCAGAAACATGCATGTCTGCGGTTACCATTCCTACTCGTGGCCTTATTGATCCTTTTTGCGTACATGCCCAATAATTTTCCCCTTTTGTCTATATTAATACGCATTTTCTTGGCACTTTGTATATATATATATATATATATATATATATATATATATATATATATATCATCTGGCCTTAGATAATTTCACAGCTAAAATTTTGTAAATTTCATTTATAGTTTTTTCCTGATGAAGATGTAAAATAAAATTGAAAGCTCGAAATTATTACAAAGAGTTTTAATCACCTAGGCCAACTTTCTTGACTACATCCCAAATCTGGACACCTTTTTTGGTTTATCAGATCACTTATAAGTGTTTCATGTGTTAGTCATTAAACCAGTTTTAGAGTCCCAGTATATTCGGTTTTAAACCCAACGTTTTGGCATAAGTGCAATTCCAAGTAACCTATATAAATCACCCTAAGGTACCTAACGTCTCTCACCACTTGTATGTTATCATTAAGCTTTAGAGAGCTTGTTCGTTCTAATTTTTTTGTGGTAAATATAAATTCTTAGAGCCTGTTGTATATTTTTTTAGATGTACTATTAATTTTGCCGTGAGCTAAGATAAACAAATTATCTGCATAATTCCCAACATAGTGTTTTACATTGTTAAGTCTTACTTAATTTACTAATGGTTATTCTTACGTTTTTGTATCTAGGTTTAAACGATAATAGACATATTAAATTGATGAAAAATGTAACTATAAATGATTTTATAGAAGTTTACACTTGAAAATCATTAAAAATAGGTAAAAGTGGATTATACTTTATCTACAAAGCAAATCCGTCTCAATTACTAAATAATATTATCTTAATAGTAATTTTTACTATAAAGAGGAATATGTAAACACAGTAACTGCACCTATGCTTTAAAAAGAAAAAAATGACTACTTTCTTAACGTCTGCACTGTTTAGTATATGACAGACTCTATACTTGTAATACTTTCTATGTCAGTTTACCAACGTTGGTTTTTAATCTCATCGAGGCCAATTCCGACCATTGACGTGGACATACACTAAAAAGGTTAGTTTATAATACGCATATTTCAAGAAAAATCATATTATTAATTAACTTAGTTTTATTAATTTTTGTTTCAAATTATGCATCTTGATCACTCGTGTAAAATGGTTGCCAAAACGCCATAGTAGTTATAATAACTATTTATTTAGCAGAAAAAATATATAACTTATACCAGTTACTCTGTTATACCTGCTATTGCTGTAATGAGAGATTAGGCCAGGAGTTAAATTAAACCGACTGTTAGCAGTTGCCGTGTTACCATCATCAAATACGATATCGGACACTTCAGGTTTTAATGTACTAATATTATATTTGTAACCAGGTTGTTCTATGTCTTTTTCTTGAAATAATTTTTTTATCCAGTTGTTTCAACGTTAATCGCAATGGCCAACTATACGTTAATACTTGGTTTGAGTACTTCGATCGAGTCGAGTTGGTTAGTTAATGGTTGATCGAACTGCCATTATAAATAGTGGAATATGTCGTTTACAATTCTTCTAACAATCACTTGGTCTGAATGTAATTACAGTGGTACCACAAAACGATTTACGAATTCTCGAACAAATATACCTGCTAAAGTGGTGGCTTCCTGATTGGGAACTGCGTTGGCTTTAACCCATTTTGTGAAGTAGTCCATTACAACGAAGATGTACTTATTTCCTACATCGCTCTGTGTAAATGCCCCAATACGTCTACTGCGATTCTTTCGAAAGGACTTCCGACCAAGTATTGTTGCATCTCCGCCTTCGGTGTCTGATGCGGACCATTACTGGCAGCACATGTGGTGTATTTACGACGTCAATCTCTAACTTCGTTAGAGCAATTTATCCAGGAAAATCTTTCTCGAACCTTTTGCAGCGTTTTCGTGTCCCCCAGAACTAAAACTACGTATATGTTTTAAAAATTTCTGGTACGGCATTTCTATTTGTTTCCTTTTTATTTACTTCCTTTTGCCACTAAAACAAACTTATAAAAAATATAAATCAATATTTTGAAAATGACCCTTGCTTATTGATCTTGATGGATACGTCAAGTTTGTCAAGGGTCGTTTTTTTAAAACTAAAAATAGCTAACAAAAATGAAAATAATTTTTTTTTAAATGTTTCTAAGCTTTCGACAACCAGATCGGCTGTCGTTTTCCAAAACAAAAATTTTTTTACTATATACCTACTTCTTTGTGCAAGTTAAGATTTTAAATTTTTGATTTGTTTTTTGGTTACTATAAATATATAGATTATTAACTCATTCTTTTTTTAAGGTGGTTGGCCAAGATCTAGATAAATCCAAAGTAAAATTTGAATACATTCATTTGGATTTAATAAAATGTGTGCTGTTTCTTTTAATTTTCTTTTTATAGAATTTTTTTATTTTAGTCCATTTTATTTCGTGATTCAGAAAATTAAAAGCATGTTCACAAATCTTAGATTTATCTATATCTCCTTTTTTAAGATAATTTTTGTGTTCATTGAAAACCTAGCAGACCCTTAATTAAAAAAAAACAAAAAACTAGTCTTTAAATTAAGTGCTAATTAAGTGCTTTTTAAAACCCGAAAGATAAAATTAAAAATTTAAAAATTAAACGTATTAAAATTGAATATATTGATTGTGTATGTCAAAATGTCACATTTCCTCTTGCACTTTGAACCAAAATGGACATCGGCAGCTTAAGAACCGTTAGAAATCGGTAGAATTTTCTTGTCCCGTAATTTTTTTACTGGATAATTCGGAAGGTCACAACCGAATTTTTTGCTGAGGCTTGCAACCCATTTCCGGAAATGATGATTAATATAAAATTCACTTTGTCAGAAACTTAAGTGCTCCTTAAGTGCAATAGTTTCACGAGCAAAATAAACTTCTAATGAGCAATTTCAACTGAAAATACTTGGCCAAAGTTTTCTTGCGTCCCAACTAAGACTTTTTAAGCACATAAAGATCATTAAAATTTTCTTGTAATTCTATTACTTGATAATTCTCTCGTCAGAAATGAAATTAATTTTTTATTTTTTTTTTAACTTTACTTTATCAACATTTGAAATTTTTTAATGCAATAGATTGTTTATAAATAACTGGAAAATTAAAAAAAAAACATTTTTCGTACGGAAATCTATTTTTTCACCTTTTCAGAACAATTCTACCAAGGGACAAAAAATTAAGCTTTTTTGTTAAATATTTATAAAGGTTTTTATGCTAACTTACGGTTACAACAATTTTGTTTATTAACAATAGCATAACTAATGGAAAAATAGGTAAAAAAATTTTTTTTCGTGCGGATTATTGTTTATCAACTTATTACAAAGGTACGTAAATTTTTCATTTTTTAATATTGATATTTAATATATTTAAATATTTTTTTTTGTTTACCGTAACTGAAAGGCGCGTCGCGCGAGGACGCAAAACTATGACTTTAGGGCTCTCTTAAAATTATAAATATTGGAGATACAGTTTCGGGAGTCGGACTTAGTTTTGTTTCATTTTCTGCTCTTTTTAGATCTTTTTTCAATTTCAAAAATATTAAATCGTTTTTGAGATTTTTCCAAAAAAACAAAACAATGTTTTTTTTTCACTCTTTTGTTTATAACAATTGCAATTTTTTCGAGCACCATCTCAACTTTTCAAAAAGTTTCTAGAGATCAATATCTATCGAATGACATCAAAACCATAATTTTAGAAGAGCTCTGTGAGAATTTCGTAAGAAAGGTACTTGTTGATTAGACTATAAGTTTTGTTCAAAGTTAATTTTTCCTTTTTTTTCCTTCATACTTCATGCCGAAAAGAAGCCGACCAAGGATTTCGTTTGGCGGCATTTATCCTTTGTCGGCATGAAGTGTAGATGCAAAAAAAGCAAAAATATGAATAAACGTTTAATATCGAACAATAAAGTAGAAAATTTCAAAGAAAATCGTGATTATTATCATTTTCATCAAAAACTTTACATTGGACAGTGAAGTTAAACAATTCCTACAAAAGATGCAAACGAGAATTTGATCGACGCTAATTTAGATTTAAAGTTGACAAAAAAAAAAACGAAAATAAACCGAATGAAAGAAAGTCTAATAACTTCAAACAAGGTCGTCAATTAAAACTACAACAGAAACTGTGACTTTGGACGATTATTTTCGGTTGAGTGTGCTCATTTGCAGTTTGTTCTGCTCGTGAGTCTGTTGCACTTAATAAGCACTTAAATCTCTGTCAAAAAGATTTTTATAATAATCATATTTCCGAAGGTGACCAGTTGCAAGTGTCAGCACAGTCGTCCGAGTTAAAAAAAAAATTAGTAGTGACCTTCCGAATTATCCATTAAAAAAATTACGGGACAAGAAAATTTTACCGATTTGTAACTGTTCTTAAACTGCAGATGTCTATTTTGGTTCAAAGTGCAAGAGAAAATGTGACATTTTGCCATATACAATCAATATATTCAATTTTAATACGTTTTTTTTAAGGGTCTGCTAGGTTTTCAAAGACTGGCGGTCTTATGGTTTTTCGTAAATATTTTAAAAACGGTTAGTGCATCTAATTTTTGTTTTGCGCACCTAAATAGCACCTAAAAAGCACCTAATTTTGACCTAACTTTCGACAAAGTTGTCCAATTTGGGTCAGCCACCTTTATGGGGGTGGTTCTGTTTTGGATAAAAGTGATCTAATTGTATTATTTTTTTGAAAAATTGTTCTTATATTAAAAGCATTACCAATTTTTTGATTATTTTCAGAAATACCTTTTATATGTGAAATTTTTGTTGTTTTTAAATTTTGTGTATGGTCAATTTGGTTATCCAATCTCTGAGAGCTTTCAATTTTATTGAAACTTGATTTTATTAATTTTTCAGGGTACCCATTAATCATTAAAACTGTTTTTACCCGACTGACGGAGGGTTATGTTTTCAGCGCGTATCTTGTATCTATGTAATATTCTTCCTTACCTTGTATCTCCAGAACCGCTAAACGGATTTTCACATTTGAAGTATCGTTAGATTAGTCTTAATAGCCCAAGTGTTCTTAGATAGGTGATATTTAAAAAAATTAAAATGGCGGATGTTTGACGCCACATTGTGGGGTAATAAAAATAGTATATTGTGCAACAAGTGTTGAAAATGACACTTTTCACACGAATGTGACAATTTTGTGACACGAGCCGTAGGCGAGTGTCACAAGTCACATAAGTGTGAAAAGTGAATATCCATACGAGTTACACACTATACTTTTCCTACGATTGCAGTAACAACTTGGATCTGTGCAATAGTGGTTTCTAATCTTTTTTACACTAGAAAGTGTTAGATGTCAAACAGAAACGAAATAATAATTAAAACTAAAGATGAAATTAATTCAATTTATTCTTAACGAAAAAATAAACAAACACACAAAAAATAAACAAACTAGGTTTATGTCACAACAAAATAACAAAATTTTCCGGCATGTCATTTTCTTTTATACCCACTTGAAAAACAATTTTTTTACTTAAAATTATAATTAATTGTGAAATTGGAACAATTTTGCAAATTCATTTTTGGAACATTATGCTCTGACAATTTGCTTGAAGAAAGTGATATAATAGTGCTAGCAGAAGTTGAAGTTTCAGGTAACATTTGATATTGTATATTTTCATTCTCATTTTGTGGATTAGTTGTCACTGTTGCTGCAATTGTATTTGAAATTTTCATTATTTTGTGGAGAGAATCATCAATATATCCTTCCGCAACTTCACTAGAACGCCACCCTCCATGGCGTTTTAGAGTTAGTAAGTCAGCCCCTGCATTGACTAACAGTGTAGCCGAAGATCTCCGAAAACAATGTCCGGTAAAGAGTTCGGGATTCGGTAGTTTTAAAAAAGTGGCTATGTCCTTAGCCATACTACCGATTTTATTGATTCCTACCACTTGTTTGGTACATTTACCGTTTTGATAATTTAAAAAAAATCTTTTTTCTGATAGGTTTAAAGGACGAAGGCTAGCGTACTTTTTACAGATGTTATAAAAAATCCTGTGACTGTAAATGATCTCGGTATTTTATTTTTAGTTTGTTTTAGTTGTATAAGCAGAGCCGAATTTAAATCCTGTATATCATCAATATTTAGTTTGCATAGTTCATCCCGTCTGCAGGCTCCAGAAAGCCCAACAGCAATTACAGCCTGAAAGTTAATAAACAATTTCAAATATTTTATGCGACCATAAAAATTTTTAACATACCTTTATCAATAAATATGTACGATCTGGAGCTAATTCAATGAATTTGTTAAAATCGTCGGGATCCAAAATTTTGGATTTCTTTGGAATATAATTTTCACTCATTCTTTTTAAAAACGACCGAAGTTTTAAATATTTTGAAATATCTAGGTTATGCTTTAAGTTTATAGTACTTCGTAACATTGAATAGATCAACCATAATGTTGAAGATTTATACTTTTTTGATTGTTCTTCAAAATAAACCAAGAAAACATTCTCTGAGAAAGATTTCAAATTATTATCGTTCCTTCATTGTAGAAATTTATCATACGTGAATACATATCTTCCTTTTGAAGTAGATGGTAACAAATTTAATGATACTTCGTCCGCTCTTTTTGATATTTCAGGTGGTGTACACGTTTCTTCTTCACTTAACATTTTTTAGAATTGATATTGTAATTTTCTACTTATTACAAATTTCATTGACTGTTGTATGTCACTTAGAAATTCTACTGACAGACACAAAATTAATTTGACAGGTCATGGCATAATTTGATAACGAAGCACTTAGCTCATCGTGTGTAAACGTTTGCACACGCTACAGCGTGCGACAACATTTCACACGCTAATTTCAGCTTACTATGTGCAATTTGTAATTTTCAATGACAGTTAGTAGTGCGTTTTTATATGTATATTATAGCAATCGTAGGAAAAATAAATTGTACCAAGCATATCGAGTGGGGTACCAAAATGAAGGATTTTAAACACAAATTCTAAATATGTATATAACTTTAAGTTGTAATATTAAATAGAACGATAAAAAAAGAAATGAATATTTTTTCTGCAAAGCAAATCGGATTTTTTTTTTGTATTTCGATCTAAGTTCCTTGGCGAAAGTTGTTTAGTTTTATGAGTAGAACACGTGGTATGAAAATGAAAAATATAATAATAATTGGACGTACAAAATGCTACAGCTGATTTCTCATTTACTATGGGAAATCAATTTTTTTCCATATATGGCATGCACAAAAGGATAATAATTTAACATAGCATACACTTTCATGCCTCCGACTGCAATTCTGCTTATAATGTTGCAAAAAATTGAATGACTACCGTGCTGATATTTCTATTTGTACAATACGTAGGTACGTAGGTGTGGTACTGTTTCAATTCATGTTTCTGGTCCTAAGTACCTAATCATTAATTTTTTTTTAAATACCTAGTCATTGAATTTTCGTCTTGTTTCAGTCTTTTCAATTGATTTTTAGTTGTAGCTATCCATGCAGGCGGGTTTTTTGTTATTTTTTAATTATTTTTTTATTATTGTTTCTTTTTCGTCTTTAAAAGAAGCAATATTTGAATATACTATTTTAGCTCTATCATATAAACTTTTTATAATTCCTTTTTTAACCGTCATCATACTGTGATTGGAATTAAAATTTAAATATCTGTTAGTATGTGTTTTTTTACGAAAAATGTTAGTATTAATTAAATAATCGGTTTCCTTCGTAATTAATATATAAAGAAATGGTAATTTCTCATCTTTTTCAATTTCAAGTGTAAATTTTATAGAAGGTACTTTATTGTTAATATTTTCAAAAAATCTGTCTAATAAATTAAGATTGTAAGGCCAAATTGCAAAAACATCATCTACATATCTCAACCATATTTTTGGTTTAAAATATGATGTTTCAATAAAATTCGTGTCAAAAAATTCCACATAAATATTACTTAATATTGGTGAAAGACAACTTCCCATTGCCATCCCTGTTTTTTGTTTATAAAAATTATCTTTATATTGAAAGTAAGTTGATTAGATACACATAGTTAACAATTCCATAATAGTATCTTCGCATAAATTTGTTCTTTGATTTAAGTTATTATCATTTTCTAATAATTGTTTGACTATTTGTAACCTTTTATCAACAGGTACGTTTGTAAAAAAGCTTACAACATCAAAACTTACCATAAGATGATTTTTATTTATATTAATGTTTGATAATTTTTCTAAAAAATGTTTATTGTTCTTAATAAATGAGTCAGTGTTATTAGATAAAGGATTGATGATATTAGGTAAAAATTTTGATAATTTACTGAAAGGAGAATTGATTGAACTAACAATTGGACGGAGTGGTATTCCTTCTTTATAAATTTTAGGTAAACCATAAAAATAAGGTGGTTTACTATAATGTGGAGTTAGTTGTCTTCTTTGTAAGTCATTCAATTCGGTTTTTATCTTTAAAAAGAGATTTATATAGGTATTTTATTTTCTAAAGATTTTGTTATGTCGTTATTAATTTTGATATAAGTTGTGTCTTCCAGTAAATTCTCTAATTTCATCTCATTTGTATTTAAGATAACTGTAGCATTTTCTTTACCTGCTGGTAAAATTTTTATTTCATCATATTTTTTTAAAGAATTTAAAGCTTTAAATTCATGTGATCATGGATTTTTTTTTATTTTAATATCTTTATCTAATTCAATTTTGCATCTAATTCTGTACTCATTTCCTTTATTATTTCTTCTGTCCTAGTTCTCCGCAGTTCCGGCACCTCACTGGGCGCCTTCTTTTTGGGGGAAACTTCATTATCCTCTTCACTACCACATTGACGTCGCTGACTGCATGAACGGCATAGTCGTAGTTACCAGTGTCTCTCCTCAATCAAGCAACTACATGTGAGACCTCCGTCGCCGCATTGAACTCCAGGGCACATCTGCCTCGAATTCCTGGATATTTTTTTCATTTTTCTGCTTCCGGCTCTTCAACTGCACTCGGTATACCGGTTGTAGATGAGTTTGGCCATAACGCATCTCCAGACGATTTACCAGTACCTCGAAATTTTTAACCTCATCCGGTGTCAATAAATGCAGAATATCTAAAGCTTCGCCTCGCAGAGCTATGGTTAGGGACAATGATTGGCTGGCCATTCGTTGCGACAGCTGCGAAAGTTGTTCCGCTAGTTAAGAATTTGCTTTTTGAACCGGGTGTTCAAACTCCACAGCGTCATGGTCAATTAATACTCACGTAGTAATCACGAAGCCTACTCAACAATACTGATTTGCACCCAGTAGTTTCCAACTTTAATTTTTTAAGCTCAGCCACAAATAGTTGATTTATCGTCTTAACACACTTTATTCAACAAAATTGTTACAGATACTAAAGAACTCTGCTGGATAACGTCCAAACAGTTTTGATAATTACAATGAACTATTTGAACTTCCCTTAACTGCCCATACATCCCATTATAAACAACAAATGAACATCTAGAATTTGCGAGATACATAATCTAGTCAATATACACTAGAGATTTCTAGAAGAACCTAAAAGCAGTCTTTCAAGCAAAGGTCATCCCGTTACAGTATCATACAAAAAATTTTTATAATATCCAGAAAAAGAAAAGTTCTTAAGAAATTTTTGTATACTTAATTTTAATACATATATAGTTATTTGATACAATTATTTAACCAGTAAATCTTTAATATTATTATTATTTTTTTTCAAAATTATTTTATCCCTCTTTTTATTTTTAATTTTTCAATCAAAAAAAAAATTTTACAATTGAATGTGACAATCGATATCTAATTTACATCAATCAAAAATTTTTTGACTATAATTATACAAAAAAAATCTTTTAAAAAATTTTTCATCATTCTTCGTGTTTTTAAGGTTTTATTCTTACAATTCTCAACTATTAGTAAGTTAAAATTTTATATTTTGTTCAATGTTGTGTAATATTTTGTTCACATTTTAGTTGTCTTGAGAAAGAAACCAAACGGTTTCGAAAGCTTGACTTTTAATAAAAGAGTACACCTTTAATAGTGTTTTAATCACTAGAGGCCTTTGGACCGCAACCCCAAGAAAAATCATTTTTTCTTTTATACTATCCAGTCAAAAATAATTATAAATCTATATATATATATATATATATATATATATATATATATATATATATATATACAAATTTTCTTTTCTTAGGTAACTCTCGGGAAAGCGCTAGAGAAATTCAGGAGGTTCGGTGGCAGGTAGTAAAAGCCGTAAACGAAGTAAGAAACTTTAATCCAAATTAGCGAATTTTTCAAAACTTGTAAAGCGATAGAATTCTATATTATATTATTCTTTGATATCTATTGGAAAGTCGCTTTATTAAATACGACAATATTACAGTTTACTGTATTAATACTTATAAATATTTCGGCAACTTATTTTTGCCTTCATCAGCGCCTATAATGGAAAATACAAAAACATGTTAGTGAGTACAAAGAATTGTTTCTTTTGATGGGTAATTTTACCAGGAAAATGTTCTTTGTGCTCCTGTTAGGTACTACATAACAACATGGGGAAAAACAATATTAACAAAATATTTGTAAAAATTGACAAATTTTAAAAAACCAATAAAATAGTGTTACAAAAAATTCTTTTTGTTGTTGGAATAAACCCAGAAACAGCCAGTTCAAAAATTAGCAGTTGAAAAATCAACTTTTTGGTTAGGATCGTTGACAGAATGACATGTCATTTCTTCTTTGGGGAGCGACAGAACATTCCAGAAAAATATCAGTCAATTTTTTCGATTATCTGGTACTCGAACCTTATGTTGTAATAGGCCAAATTCCGAAATCGCATCACTTTACACTTGATTAACACATGAAAGCATAGTTGATTAAGAATTTGTAACAAAACAACCCAAACTTAAAACGAAAAAACAAAGTGTATTATTTCAGGTACTCGTGTCATTTTTTCTTACTTATGATGCATAAGTGCAACAGGTAGTCTTGGAATCTTATGATGTAGAAGGCCACTTAGATGTCACATGCACTGACACATAAAAATAAAACATGGTTATGTTACAGGATAAATAACAAACATAAACAAAACCGAAAAACGAAAGTATTTTTCAGGTGTTGGCATCTTTTTTCTTACTTGTGATGTCTTGGTGGAGAAGGTAGGTGTAGATAGTACTTAGGCCTTCCACGTCCTTCTGTTTCTGGGTTTATTCCAACAACAAAAAGAATTTTTTGTAACACTATTTTATTGGTTTTTTAAAATTTGTCAATTTTTACAAATATTTTGTTAATATTGTTTTTCCTCATGTTGTTATGTAGTACCTAACAGGAGCACAAAGAACGTTTTCCTGGTAAGATTACCCATCAAAAGAAATAATTCTTTGTACTCACTAACATGTTTTTGTATTTTCCATTATAGGCGCTGCTGAAGGCAAAAATAAGTTGCCGAAATATTCGCTAATTTGGATTAAAGTTTCTTACTTCGTTCACGGCTTTTACTACCTGCCACCGAACCTCCTGAATTTCTCTAGCGCTTGCCCGAGAGTTACCTAAGAAAAGAAAATTTGTTTATTATAACGCGCTGTTATCCAACCTCTATATATTGTAACGGGATAACCGTAAAGGAAGGGACCTTAATTTGAAAGATTGTTGTTGACAGTTGATTTTTAGAAGTTTGTAAAAAAATCAACTGACCATTTTAAATAATGTTTCTAGAAAATTCTAGAAACTTCTAAACACACTGACTAGATTAAATAATGTTGTATATAAGGGGATGCATGGGCAGTTAACGTCATTTCAAGTCAAGTGTTCACAAGAGTTCATTGTATTGTCACGTAGTTAGACGTTATCCAGCAGAGTTCAGTGTATCTTAACAATTTTGTAAATAAATTGTGTAAAAAGCCCCCATAAGTGTTTCAAATTGGTGTCAGGTGTGGGGTGAAGATATAAGAATGCCTGGAAAAAAGATAAATGAACTATTGGTGGCTGAGCTCAGAAGAGAGCTTGAAGAATTAGAGTTGGAAACTACTGGAAGCAAATCCGTATTGTTGAGAAGGCTCCGTGAATACTACCTAAATAATAATTTGGAACCTGACGCTGTGGAGTTCGAAGACCCAGTTCAAAAAGCAAATTCTAAACTAACTCAACAACTTTCCCGGCTGCAAGAAGAACAAGCTCAACAACTTTCCCGGCTGCAAGAAGAACAAGCTCAACAACTTTCCCGGTTGCAAGAGGAGCTATCAGGACGAATGACGAACCAGCAAGAGGAGCTATCCAGTCAGATGAAGAGCCAGCAAGAGGAGCTATCCGGTCAGATGAAGAGCCAGCGCGAAGATATGTGCCAGCTGTCTCAACGAATGACGAGCCAACAAGAAGATCAAACTCAACAATTCTCCCGGCTGCAAGAGGAGATATCAGGACGAATGACGAACCAGCAAGAGGAGCTATCCAGTCAGATGAAGAGCCAACAAGAGGAGCTTTCCAGTCAGATGAAGAGCCAGCGCGAAGATATGTCCCAGCTATCACAACGGATGTCTACCCTACCAGAAGAGTTATCCAGTTCCTTCTCCCAGCAAATATCGCATTTGCGCTCCGAAATGTACACTCTTCGTGACGAACAAAATCAGCAAGTGTCCAGCTTGCGAGACGAACAAAATCAGCAAGTGTCCAACTTGCGAGACGAGCAAAACCAGATCAACCAGCAAATGCAGTCCGAGATAAGGAAGCTTCAACAAGAACAGGAAGCTAGCCGCCGAAACCATTAATTAATGAAGTTATCTCCAAAAAGAAGGCGCCAAGTGAGATGCTGGAACTGCGGAGAACTAGGCCATATAAGAAATACTTGCCCCCAAAAAGAAAAATCTTCTGCTGAAGTACCCCAGCAGCAGGAAAACTAGAACGGGTCGACTCCTGGAGGGCGAAATCGACCCCAAACATTCCCGAAGCCCCTCACACCATTAAATTGGCAACTCTGCGACATCACGTGGACAGCTTATATGTAGATGGCCTCATTAATGGGAAGAACTTTAGCATGCTGGTAGACACTGGAGCTACAAAAACTATCGTTCGACCATCCATCATTATGCGAAAGAAGATGTGGCCTACCAGTTGGAGACTGCGTACCGCTACCGGAGATTCTGCTAGAGTCTACGGTGAGATACAGGTGACGCTACAGTTTGGTTCAACATCTCTTGTTCACTCAGTGCTGGTGGCTAACGTTGATGAAGATGTTGTTCTGAGCATAGATGTTATGCTCCACTGTGGTTTTCATTTGGATCTTCGACAACGTATCCTTCGTACTGGTAATGAAGAAATATTCCTGCACCGAAAACAAGTTGACAATGCCTCGATTAAGCTAATCGATGATATCAAACTTCCGGCAAGCTGCGAATGTGTCGTCACAGCGCGGTTGGATGGACTGGAGCCAGATGGTGCCCCAGCCATGATAGAGCCGAAGAACCATGACCATGAATTGGGAAAAGGACTCCTTGTGGGTAAGACTCTTGTTAGATCCGCCAAAGAGGTACCCATCCGAGTTATCAACTTGAACGATCATCCAGTTCTTCCCCGAAAGGACACGGAAATGGGAAGTTTAGAACCGGTAATGGCCATAATTCACAAGATAAATGTTACGGAAACAGATGAGACCAACGAAATTGAACAATTAATGACAAAATTAAACCCCTCTTTGTCAAAATTAGAAAAGAAACAAGTAAGAGATCTACTTTACCGGTATAAACCTGTATTTGGTTCTAAAAGTAAACTGGGAAGAACTGATGTTGTACAACATAGAATTGACACTGGTGATGCACGTCCGATTCGATAGGTACCCCGAAGGATGCCTCAAAATAAAAAGGAAGAAGCAGACAGAGCCCTTAAAGAAACGATTCAAAATGGCATAGTCGAACCATCCAGTAGTCCGTGGGCTTCTCCTGTGGTATTAGTGAGAAAAAAAGACGGATCAATGCGGTTTTGTGTCGACTATCGAAAGCTAAATGATGTCACTAAGAAGGACAGTTATCCTCTGCCAAGGATTGATGATGCCCTCGACGCTTTGGCGGGTTCTGCTCTGTTTTCTACCTTGGACCTTAAAAGCGGATACTGGCAAGTTAAAATGAATCCTGCAGACAAAGAAAAGACTGCCTTTACCAGTGGATCAGGGTTATGGCAATTCACGGTCCTTCCATTTGGCCTCTGTAATGCTCCTGCGACGTTTGAACGACTAATGGAGAACATCCTGCGGGGTTTGTCATGGGAAACTTGTCTAGTTTATCTAGACGACATCATCATAATGGGTAAGACCTTTAAGGAACATTTATCTAACCTGGAAGAAGTTTTTAAAAGATTACAGAACGCTAATCTAACATTGAATGTTAAGAAATGCCACTTGTTCCAGAGACAGGTCAACTATTTAGGACATAACGTAAGCAAGGATGGCGTTGCTGTTGACCCCGCTAAGATACAAGCCGTTCAGGAATGGCCAATCCCTATCGACAAACATCAGCTCCGGAGTTTCTTGGGTCTTTGTTCCTATTACCGACGATATGTCAAGAATTTTGGAGACATCGCCAAACCCTTGACACGTTTGACAGAACAAGATAAGTCCTTCTGTTGGGATCAGGAATGTCAAAAGGCGTTTGAAATATTGAAGAAACAGCTTACGCCAGCACCTGTTCTTGCTTATCCACTTCCTGATGGTAAGCTTATTCTGGACACCGACGCCAGCAATGTGGGAATTGGAGCCGTTTTGTCACAGCTACAAGACGGTAAGGAAAGAGTGGTTGGTTACTTCAGCAAAACTTTATCGAAAGCTGAAAAGAACTACTGTGTAACTTGGAGGGAACTGTTAGCAGTTGTAAAATGCGTCGAACACTTTTATAAATATCTGTATGGCAGAAAATTTCTGATCAGAACAGACCATGCTAGTTTAAAGTGGCTACTTAGCTTTAGGAACCCAGAAGGACAGATAGCAAGATGGCTCGAAAAACTGCAGGAATATGATGTTGAAATCAAGCACAGACCTGAGACCAGACATCGTAATGCTGATGCACTTTCCAGAAGACCATGTCGACCTGATTGCCCCCATTGTACCCGTATGGAGCATATATATATATATATTATAGCGAATTCAGTTATTAATCGACTTGGTAAATACTTCACTTACATTAAAGATAAAACTCCTACGTTATTAAAATCCAATGTAGTGTATTCGATTAAGTGCAGTGATTGTCCGAAAGTGTACATAGGGCAAACATCTCAAAAACTGGCTAAACGGATCGCTCTACACAAAAGTGATACAGTTAAAAAACCAACTGCAACTGCCTTGAGTCAGCATGTATGTTTCAGTACACATAATATCAATTACGATAGCGTCAGTATCTTAGAAGAAGCAACTAACCAGTTTAAAAGGAACTTCATTGAAATGTGTTACATCCATTCGTCTCCTGAGTCTATGAACGTTAAAAAGGATGTGGAAGGGTTGAGTTCGATCTACACCTTTCTTTTGTGCCAAAATATGACGAAAACCAATCATTTTAACAACAACAAATAGGTTATGTTTTTATTTAAATATTTATTTATTGATAGATGACTTACTTAACAGAGTCAATGTTTCGTCTTTTACTCTATAAGACATTTAGCCAGTGTATCAAAAAATTTTGTTATTTGTGTGGTCGTAATTGTTAACTGTTGTGTTTTGTTTAATTTTATTAAACATTTTAATATTTTATCTTTTAAATTGGTTTTATAGTTGGACCTGTTTTATATTTTAACAACCCACGTTGGTCATGTTTTATGCAAGGGTTGTTCTCATATATGAGGTGTAACAAGAACATATTTTTTTGTAAGTTTTAATTTTTAACATTATTACACCCTTTTAATATTATTATTGTAATTCCCGTTAGGCGCTGATGAAGGTTAAAAACTAACCGAAAATTTCGCAACTTAAGAATAAAGTTCCTACTACTAGCGTTTTTCCATCAATTGCCCAACCCAGACGTTTCCTAAGCCTGTTATTGGAAAAAAAATAATAAAAATTATATATATATATATATATATATATATATATATATATATATATATATATATATATATATATATATATATATATATATATATATATATATATTCAAACACGTATGGGGGCTTTTTACACAATTTATTTACAAAATTGTTAAGATACACTGAACTCTGCTGGATAACGTCTAACTACTTGACAATACAATGAACTCTTGTGAACACTTGACTTGAACTGACGTTTACTGCCCATGCATCCCCTTATATACAACATTATTTAATCTAGTCAGTGTGTTTAGAAGTTTCTAGAATTTTCTAGAAACATTATTTAAAATGGTCAGTTGATTTTTATACAAACTTCTAAAAATCAACTGTAAACAACAATCTTTCAAATTAAGGTCCCTTCCTTTACGGTTATCCCGTTACAATGCCCCTCCTTAGATTCATTCCTCCTGGAATGTTATTTCCTACATCGGAATCCCGCACACTCCCTGAGCCAGCCAAACCATCTTCTTGGAGTTGCTGTGCATCTCCACTGTGGTTTCCCTGGTAAGGCGCCAAACGATCATGATGGACCACGACGGGTTTCCCTCTGGGAATTTTCACGATCCGATAAATGACATCTTTAATCTTCTTCTTGATGGTGTAAGGACCTTCCCAGTTCTTTTGTAATTTGGGACAAATACCTCGACGCCGTCGGGGGTTATAGAGCCAGACTAAATCTCCAACTTGGTAACTCTTTTCCATTGTCCGTGTGTCATAGTACCTCTTCATCCGATCACTAGATATAATTGTAGTTTTCCACGCACCAGGTTGTGTATATTTTCCATTCGATTCTGAAGGTCGGCGACATATTGTTCACGTGCCATTTCTTCACCAGGTTTACAACCAAACACCAAGTCACATGGTAGCCTCATTTCTCTACCGAACAGGACCTTCGCAGGCGTTTGGCCAGTTGATTCGTTGATGGCCGATCGAATTGCCATTAGAAATAGTGGAATATGTCGATCCCAATCCCTCTAACAATCTGACACCACTTTTGACAGATAGTTGGTTATAGTCCGGTTCATTCGTTCCACCATTCCATCAGACTGAGGGTGCATCGCTGTGGTTTTCGTTTTGTGGATGCCTAATCTTTGGCAAACTTCTTGAAACAGCTTGCTCTCAAAATTTCTTCCTTGGTCTGAATGTAATTCTAATGGTACCCCAAATCGGCTTACGAATTCTTCAACCAATATATCTGCTAAAGTGGTAGCTTCCTGATTGGGAACTGCATATGCTTCAACCCATTTAGTGAAGTAGTCCATTACAACAAAGATGTACTTGTTTCCTACATCGGTCTGTGGAAGTGGCCCCAATACATCTACTGCGATTCTTTCAAAAGGACTTCCAACCAGGTATTGCTGCATTTTCGCCTTCGGTTTTCGGTGCGGACCGTTACTGGCAGCACATGTAGTGCATTTACGACACCAATCTTTAACATCATTAGTGCAATTTACCCAGTAAAATCTATCTCGGATCTTTTGCAGCGTTTTCGTGATACCCAGATGTCCTCCAGAACTATCATTATGCATCTGTTTTAAAATTTCCGGTACAGCATTTCTTGGGACCACTATTTGTTTCCTTGTTTCTGTGCCCTCGGAATTTTCTACAAGTCTTTTAACGAGCCCTCCGTCCAAAATTAAAGAGTTCCATTGGGACCAGTATGCTTTTAAAGCAGGAGAGGATGAGGATATCTCTCTCCACAACGGACGACGGTCCATTCTCTTCCACTCCCTAATCTTTCTCAGAACGGGATCGTTTTCTTGTTGCTCCTCCAGCATAGAGCTCTCGTCTTCTGGCACAACCTTAACTAAGGCAAGTTTTTCCTCGGTCTGCTCCATACGGGTACAATGGGGGCAATCAGGTCGACGTGGTCTTCTGGAAAGTGCATCAGCATTACGATGTCTGGTCTCAGGTCTGTGCTTGATTTCAACATCATATTCCTGCAGTTTTTCGAGCCATCTTGCTATCTGTCCTTCTGGGTTCCTAAAGCTAAGTAGCCACTTTAAACTAGCATGGTCTGTTCTGATCAGAAATTTTCTGCCATACAGATATTTATAAAAGTGTTCGACGCATTTTACAACTGCTAACAGTTCCCTCCAAGTTACACAGTAGTTCTTTTCAGCTTTCGATAAAGTTTTGCTGAAGTAACCAACCACTCTTTCCTTACCGTCTTGTAGCTGTGACAAAACGGCTCCAATTCCCACATTGCTGGCGTCGGTGTCCAGAATAAGCTTACCATCAGGAAGTGGATAAGCAAGAACAGGTGCTGGCGTAAGCTGTTTCTTCAATATTTCAAACGCCTTTTGACATTCCTGATCCCAACAGAAGGACTTATCTTGTTCTGTCAAACGTGTCAAGGGTTTGGCGATGTCTCCAAAATTCTTGACATATCGTCGGTAATAGGAACAAAGACCCAAGAAACTCCGGAGCTGATGTTTGTCGATAGGGATTGGCCATTCCTGAACGGCTTGTATCTTAGCGGGGTCAACAGCAACGCCATCCTTGCTTACGTTATGTCCTAAATAGTTGACCTGTCTCTGGAACAAGTGGCATTTCTTAACATTCAATGTTAGATTAGCGTTCTGTAATCTTTTAAAAACTTCTTCCAGGTTAGATAAATGTTCCTTAAAGGTCTTACCCATTATGATGATGTCGTCTAGATAAACTAGACAAGTTTCCCATGACAAACCCCGCAGGATGTTCTCCATTAGTCGTTCAAACGTCGCAGGAGCATTACAGAGGCCAAATGGAAGGACCGTGAATTGCCATAACCCTGATCCACTGGTAAAGGCAGTCTTTTCTTTGTCTGCAGGATTCATTTTAACTTGCCAGTATCCGCTTTTAAGGTCCAAGGTAGAAAACAGAGCAGAACCCGCCAAAGCGTCGAGGGCATCATCAATCCTTGGCAGAGGATAACTGTCCTTCTTAGTGACATCATTTAGCTTTCGATAGTCGACACAAAACCGCATTGATCCGTCTTTTTTTCTCACTAATACCACAGGAGAAGCCCACGGACTACTGGATGGTTCGACTATGCCACCTTCAGAATCGAATGGAAAATATACACAACCTGGTGCGTGGAAAACTACAATTATATCTAGTGATCGGATGAAGAGGTACTATGACACACGGACAATGGAAAAGAGTTACCAAGTTGGAGATTTAGTCTGGCTCTATAACCCCCGACGGCGTCGAGGTATTTGTCCCAAATTACAAAAGAACTGGGAAGGTCCTTACACCATCAAGAAGAAGATTAAAGATGTCATTTATCGGATCGTGAAAATTCCCAGAGGGAAACCCGTCGTGGTCCATCATGATCGTTTGGCGCCTTACCAGGGAAACCACAGTGGAGATGCACAGCAACTCCAAGAAGATGGTTTGGCTGGCTCAGGGAGTGTGCGGGATTCCGATGTAGGAAATAACATTCCAGGAGGAATGAATCTAAGGAGGGGCATTGTAACGGGATAACCGTAAAGGAAGCGACCTTAATTTGAAAGATTGTTGTTTACAGTTGATTTTTAGAAGTTTGTATAAAAATCAACTGACCATTTTAAATAATGTTTCTAGAAAATTCTAGAAACTTCTAAACACACTGACTAGATTAAATAATGTTGTATATAAGGGGATGCATGGGCAGTAAACGTCAGTTCAAGTCAAGTGTTCACAAGAGTTCATTGTATTGTCAAGTAGTTAGACGTTATCCAGCAGAGTTCAGTGTATCTTAACAATTTTGTAAATAAATTGTGTAAAAAGCCCCCATACGTGTTTGAATATATATATATATATATATAATTTTTATTATTTTTTTTCCAATAACAGGCTTAGGAAACGTCTGGGTTGGGCAATTGATGGAAAAACGCTAGTAGTAGGAACTTTATTCTTAAGTTGCGAAATTTTCGGTTAGTTTTTAACCTTCATCAGCGCCTAACGGGAATTACAATAATAATATTAAAAGGGTGTAATAATGTTAAAAATTAAAACTTACAAAAAAATATGTTCTTGTTACACCTCATATATGAGAACAACCCTTGCATAAAACATGACCAACGTGGGTTGTTAAAATATAAAACAGGTCCAACTATAAAACCAATTTAAAAGATAAAATATTAAAATGTTTAATAAAATTAAACAAAACACAACAGTTAACAATTACGACCACACAAATAACAAAATTTTTTGATACACTGGCTAAATGTCTTATAGAGTAAAAGACGAAACATTGACTCTGTTAAGTAAGTCATCTATCAATAAATAAATATTTAAATAAAAACATAACCTATTTGTTGTTGTTAAAATGATTGGTTTTCGTCATATTTTGGCACAAAAGAAAGGTGTAGATCGAACTCAACCCTTCCACATCCTTTTTAACGTTCATAGACTCAGGAGACGAATGGATGTAACACATTTCAATGAAGTTCCTTTTAAACTGGTTAGTTGCTTCTTCTAAGATACTGACGCTATCGTAATTGATATTATGTGTACTGAAACATACATGCTGACTCAAGGCAGTTGCAGTTGGTTTTTTAACTGTATCACTTTTGTGTAGAGCGATCCGTTTAGCCAGTTTTTGAGATGTTTGCCCTATGTACACTTTCGGACAATCACTGCACTTAATCGAATACACTACATTGGATTTTAATAACGTAGGAGTTTTATCTTTAATGTAAGTGAAGTATTTACCAAGTCGATTAATAACTGAATTCGCTATAATATATATATATATATATATATATATATATATATATATATATATATATATATATATATATATATATATATATATATATATATATATATATATATAAACAAAGGGGGATAACGGGCATGTAACGCAACAAAGGATCATGATTACAAGTAGGAATGGTAACCGCAGACATGCATGTTTCTGGCTCATTAGCCGTTATCAGTGCGGCATAACCAAGTAGGGTATTGTAATCATAATCCTTTGTTGCGTTACATGCCCGTTATCCCCCTTTGTTTATTATTAATACGCGTTTTCTTGGCACCTTGTTTATATATATATATATTTCGCAACTTAAGAATAAAGTTCCTACTACTGGCGTTTTTCCATCAATTGCCCAACCCAGACGTTTCCTAAGCCTGTTATTGGAAAAAAAATATAATATAATAATATAATAATATAATAATATATATATATATATATATATATATATATATATATATATATATATATATATATATATATATATATATATGTATATATATATATAATAAAAGGAGGATAACGGGAATCAACGCAACAAGGATCATGGTTACAAGTAGGAGTGGTAACCGCAGACATGCATGTTTCTGGCTCATTAGCCGTCATCAGTGCGGCATAACCAAGAAGAGTTTGCACTTGGCTAGCAAAAGTGTTGGGTACTTGGGAGCAAAGGATGTTGGGGAAACATATGTGTCAAGAAATACAAAAACAACGAACGCTCACACAGGAGTCCAATCGCCATTTTGTGCTACGGCCAGCTGTGCCAATGGGTTTTCGGCTAGCAACCAGCGTCGCCACGTGTGTGAGCGTTCGTTGTTTTTGTGTTTCTTGACACATGTTTCCCCAACATCCTTTGCTCCCAAGTAGCCAACACTTTTGCTAGCCAAGTGCAAACTCTTCTTGGTTATGCCGCACTGATGACGGCTAATGAGCCAGAAACATGCATGTCTGCGGTTACCACTCCTACTTGTAACCATGATCCTTGTTGCGTTGATTCCCGTTATCCTCCTTTTATTTTATATTAATACGCGTTTTCTTGGCACTTTGTTTATTTCATATCCTGGGCTTAGAACGACTCAAACACAATGAGTCCGTTTCGCCAACGTTGCGACGCTGGTTGCTAGCCGAAAACCCATTGGCACAGCTGGCCGAAAGCACAAAATGGCGATAGGACTCCTGTGTGAGCTTTCGTTGTTTTTGTGTTTTTATGTTTCTTTACACATGTTTCCCCAACATTCTTTGCTCCCAAGTACCCAACACTTTTGCTAGCCAAGTGCAATACCCTACTTGGTTATGCCGCACTGATGACGGCTAATGAGCCAGAAACATGCATGTCTGCGGTTACCATTCCTACTCGTGGCCTTATTGATCCTTTTTGCGTACCTGCCCAATAATTTTCCCCTTTTGTTTATATTAATACGCATTTTCTTGGCACTTTGTTTATATATATATATATATATATATATATATATATATATATATATATATATATATAAAACGAGCAGAGCGTTTTGTGACAGTCTTATATAAAAAAATGTCAAAGATGATACATAACGTATCTAGTGCCATACTGTCAAAAATAATAATTCTAACCGACATCATTCCAGTTCAAAACTGGAATTATTATTTTTGACAGTATGGCACTAGATACGTTATGTATCATCTTTGACATTTTTATATATATATATATATTATAACATATATAACTTGCTATGGATATTTATTATAAGTCAATATGCTATAAATAAACTTTGCCTTTAAATTTATAATTCTAGAAAATAAAATTTTATTTAAAATTTTTATAAAGGCAAATTGTTTTTTAGAATTTTAAATATTATAAATTTATTTTATATTTTCCGACAATGACTCTTCTCTCATGGGCAGAATTCAATGTTTAAATTAGATTAGTTATATACTTTTGTATGTAAAATATAAAAAACTTTATGCTAATGAACCAAATGATATTATACTGTTGAGATTTAGGAAAAAGAGAAGCCCTATAACCTAACTTAGCTATAAACGATTGAATGTTTAATGGATTTCAAAACTTTACTTATAAAATTGAATGAAAATGAAAAATCTTGTAATTATTATAATGTGAAACAAAGTTATGAATCTTATATACTAAAGAAATAGTGTACAGTGAAACAGTGAGAAATGTTCATTAAATATAAAAAGTAAAACACAGAAAGTTCTTTATTGTTAAAAAAAAACTTATACCGGTTTCTGAAGTGCTCCTTTACCCCTTACTGTCTCAAATTCAGGTCCAAATATGAATATCTTTAAAAACCATACAACTCGTTAAAACCTCTGGATAATCTGCTAATTCTGTATACTGCTACTCTGGTAAGTAAATTCTGGCACTTTTTATTTATTATCTGCTACTATATTCTTCTAAATTCAATTAAGATATGACTCGTACAATCTGCTGCTTTGCTCTTGCCTTTCTTGACTTTATTTTTAATTATAAATCAAATTCTCTGCTTACCACATATATTCCACAACCTCTTCTTAGTTTTCTTAATGTTTTTATTACAATTAAACTTTCTTTTACTTAATATTTTTCAAAAAAACTCAAATTTCAAACAGGAACAAATTTAATACGACTTACTTCTTTCAAGATCAAAAACAACAAACAGACAATTGAACCACTATAACAATATTCATCTACACTTACTTCTTTCAAGATCAAAAACAAGAGAGAGATTACAAAATCAACAAACAGACAATTGAACCACTATAACAATATTCATCTACATACCTATCTAAATTAAACCTACTTGATAACATCTCAATTATAAAAAAAATTCGAATATTTGATTTTTTTGATTTTAATTTACACAATTATTTATATCTAAAATACTATGACATTTATAATGAATTTACAATTTTATATTTATTTAACTATAATCTTAAATGCTTTTCAATTTCAGGATTTTTCATTTTCTTCAAAATTAAATCAATTAAAAACAACTATTATGGCTTTAAAACACCTATATTAATTATTTAAAACGTAAGTAATTTTTTTGTATTTGGTTCTTGCTTTAAATTATTCTTTATTTGAAATTATGTATCTTTATTATTGATGTTTTCACAATCAATTTTCTTGTTTTATTTAATTACAATTCTTCTATTTAACTTCTTTTAAAACAACAATATGTATGATTGTACTTTATATAAATCCTTTTTTTTAATATTTAGTTTTCCTATTTTACTCAAAAGTAATCCTCTTAATTTTAAAATATCACAAACTATTATATGCACTTTTAAAAATAGATATATTTAAAAAGAAAACTACTTTTATATTCTATTTTCATATTTTGATTTCCCTTTTTAGGAAAGAAGAAAGAATAACTTAATAACAACTTATAGTACTGAAGAAAATTGAACAAATTTATAAACTCTAAGACTTTGTATTCTACCCGGGATCAAGAATATCCTCATTTTATTAATTTAATCATAACTTTATTTAATTTATTTTGTTAATTATAGCATATTATCTTATATCATCTCAATATATATATATATATTTGTATATAAAACTCGTGACCCTATGATCCTTTTTGAGTACATTTTTCCCCATTTATAGATATATAAATTAGAAACAATATATTAAAATGGTCCAAGAAAATATTCTTTATAATCAAGAACCTGCTATTGTATTAACAATATTGAATCCAATGGATTTAATGTGATTAAAGTTTTTTCATATCTGCGTTATGGCAATATGTTTTATTACAAGCATTACTAAAGATTATCTACTACCAATAAATGTTTTTTATTTTCACTCAGATCCATGTTAAAAATTGGTGAATTAAAAAGAAATTAAATTATTAAAACGAACACAGTAACTTTAAAAACGAAAATGTTAACTGAATTAAATGCACAGCCACAATGAAATAATCTTTAGTTACAATTTACAATTTTGAAAAATTAAGTGTCTTGGTAGCTGTATATTTTTTTTTGATTCAAAAATATGTTGATATGGATTTTTCTTTATGGGCACGTTCTTTCAATGGAATGTTGGAACGAGATCCATTATTTGTAAATTGGTTGTCTTGATTAAGTATTTTTGTGTTTGGATTGTTTTTGTTTAGATTATAGGATGTAATGTTGTTAGGATAATTATTATTAATTAGATTGTCAAGAGTTGGAATTTTGAAAAGTCATTAAAAATAAAAAAAGTTAAAAAAATTGATAGAATTTGAATAAAATAGTAAAATATATCGAGATTTAAATTGAAATACAAAGAATTGAAAAAAAAAATATAATAAGAGGAGTTTACAAATAAATAAAAGAAATAAAATTATTGGACATAAACCAGACAAGATAACAGGTACAGAAAAGCAGTGAGGTCAGGGCTGGAAAGTGGTAGGAGGAGATAAAAGGCAAGAAATAGAAAGTATTGGAGCAGAAAGAAGCAGCGAATAGAAAGAAATCAGAAATTTGAAGGTATAGAGAAAGGGTTGAAGAACAGAAAAAGCAAGTAGAGTAGAAAGAAGAGGAAGAAAAGAAATTTTTATATTTATATTTTTGTTTTAATTTATCTTAGGACAACTAATTTGGAAATCTTGAATCCATGACCGAGAATTTTATTGAAGAAGGGTGTTCCAGAAGGAGGATCCATTTCAATTGGCACCCAGAACGTGTGGCTGCTTCGGCACTGAGGGTAAGAGATTTTTCTTAACTATTAGGTGTCAAGCTTGCTTTATTAAAAACAAAGTGTGTGATTCAGGAGTAAAAGATTAAATAAATTATAGGTATATTATATGAAATTAAGAGGGGGAAAGGAAACTACAGATAGAATGTTAGAACAAGGCGATAATATTGATAATCAGGAGAGTCAGGGTATTCAGGATAGTCAGGGTAATCAGGTTAGTCAGGATAGGCAGGTTATTCAGGATAGTCAGGGTATTCAGGTTAGTCAGGATAATCAGGATAATAAGATAGGGATTAGTAAGGAATCAGCGATAAAACAAATGATGGAAATATTAAAAAATATGAACAAAAATATTGAAGCAAATAACAAAAATACTGAAGCAATGAACAGAGATATTAAAGTAATAAATTTAAATATGGATGCTATCAAAATATAAAATACAGACATGAACAGAGATATTAAAGCAATAAATTTAAATATGGATGCAATGAAAAAAGAAGTAAAACAAGACATGAACAAGAATATGGATTCTATGAAAAAAGAAATAAAAGAAGAGATGAACAAAAACATAGAAACATTTAAAGATGAGATGAGGAACCAAATGGAAACAAACAAACAAAAATTGGAAGAAACAAAGAAAGAAATAAGAACTGAAATAATAGCGAGAATAACGGAAATAGAGGAGTTACAAGAAGTAAAAATTAAAACAATTATTAACAAGGAATGTAAAGATGAAATAAAAGAATGTAAAGATGAAATCAAAGAAATCAATACTAATACAAATAAAAAATTGAATGACTTATAAAAGATTATAAAACAAGATACAGTAAAGAAGATAAGTCAGATGGAAGGAAAAGTAGAAGAAATAAAGGTAGTACAAGAAAAAGAACGTGAAATATTATTAGAAGAAATGGAAAAAAGAAATATAAATAAAAATCAAAATAACATGGGAATAATTAAAATTGAACATAAATTGAATGGGAATATTAATAAGACTCATCCGAAAATTTTCATAAGAATGGTGAAAAATAAATTAAAATGGTGTAGAGACCATGGAGAAATAAGAGAAAACCTGCGTGAGATGTTAGATGGGCAGGCACTGATATGGTTTGCCAGTAAAGAAGAAGAAATATTTGTGCTGGAAAAATTTAAGAAGATGTTATGAGTTATTTCTGGGGGAATTTTGTTTAATCTAAATTTAGGAAAAAGTTATATATAGGGAAATATCAAGAAAGGGGAAAGCAATTTAAATTTATAAAAAGTTTGTATAGAGGGAAATATCAAGAAAGGAAAAAGCAATTTAAATTTATAAAAAGTTTGTATCGAGAGAAATATCAGGAAAGGGGTAAGATCACAAAATTTATAAAAAAAAGTATAGAAATAAAAATTGTAATAAAGAAAAAGTTAAAAGTAGATATAGTGATAGGGATTGAAATGTTAGAGTTAGTATATTAGGTAAAATTAAAATATTCTAAATTAAAAGCTTGACAACTGATGGTGAAAAAAAATTTCCTACTGAAAGGAAATTTGATTTGGCAAGGTGAAGTAATTTACCAAGTCAAATCAAATTTGGGGGAAATTGATATGGATTTTTCTTCATGGGCACGTTCTTTCAATGGAATGTTGGAACGTGATCCATTATTTGTAAATTGGTTGTCTTGATTAAGTATTTTTGTGTTTGGATTGTTTTTGTTTAGATTATAGGATGTTATGTTGTTAGGATGATTATTATTGATTAGATTGTCAAGAGTTGGAATTTTGAAAAGTCATTAAAAAAAAAGTTAAAAAAATTGATAGAATTTGATTAAATTAGTAAAATATATCGAGATTTAAATTGAAATACAAAGAATTGAAAAAAAAATATAATAAGAAGAGTTTGCAAATAAATAAAAGAAATAAAATTATTGGACATAAACCAGACAAGAGAACAGGTACAGAAAAGCAGTGAGCTCAGGGCTGGAAAGTGGTAGGAGGAGATAAAAGGCAAGAAATAGAAAGTATTGGAGCAGAAAGAAGCAGCGAATAGGAAGAAATCAGAAATTTGAAGGTATAGAGAAAGGGTTGAAAAACAGAAAAAGGAAGTAGAGTAGAAAGAATAGGAAGAAAAAAAATTTTATATTTATATTTTTGTTTTAATTTATTTTAGGACAAGTAATTTGGAAATCTTGAATCCACGACCAAGAATTTTATTGAAGAAGGGTGTTCCGGAAGAAGGACCCATTTCAATATATATATCCCTTAATCGACAATTTTTATTTAAGATTCCTAAAAAATTAGAATGTTATAGTAACTCAAATCTTTTACTAATACATAAACCATAAAGTTTTTATTGTTGCTTATATAGTATAATTAAATCACACTTTTTCATAATATTTTATTTTTTTCACGACTCTTAAATGTTTCTAATAAATAGAAAAAAGAGAAACTAAAGTAAAACGCAATATATTTAAAAAAGAAACAGAAAAAATTGCAAAAAATAGGAAAATACTTACTAAATGAAGTAGGTACTATGACGCCAGCGTAAGGTGGCGCAGTTCATATCTGATAGATTTAATCGATAAGTTATAAAATAAAACAAAAAAATAGTATTAACTTAGAAAGTAAGAAAAAAAATTAAAAACGACAAACAGTAATAAAAGAATGAATTCAAAAAAAAAACAACTAGTAAAAAATTTGGAAAAACATAAAATAAGAAACACATTAGTGTTAAGCGTTACGAAGTTCGCCGGGTCCGCTAGTATCAATTTAAATCTAAAGAAGAAAAAACTTATTCAAATGTGTTTTTAAACTACTGTAAAAAATAATTATTTTGGGAAATAATAATTATAAGAATAAACACTTTTCAACTTAACAATTTTTAAATTAATATAATTACAATAAAATATATGTGCAAAGCTGCTTTGTATACAAATAGTCCTAATCTTATTAAAGCGATATAACATGAGTCGGCAATTCGATTATAAGTATTTATTTACACAATTCATTTGTCTTATTTAATAATTTATACAGGGAAACCATTTTTTAGACATCAACTTCTCGTTTCAGATAAGGCATATTAACTGAAATTACATTGGTAATAAGAAAAATTACTTTCTTAAAAATTTTCAATTAATTTTCTAAAATGAATATTAAATAATACTGCCCTGTTTTTTAAAAAATATTTTACTGTTTCTTGAAACCCAGTTAGGTGAATCACGCTATATATATAAGTATAGATAACTGCCTATATAAAATGATTAACAACAACATTCAATTTAGTTCTAGTTCCTCTCTGGCATTGTCAAAGGCGTGATAGAAAATATGAGTGATTATAAATACCGGTCTCCTCTTAATGATAGAATCGGTGCACCCGATAAAAAACCAAACTGTTCATGGCATTCGAAAGTAGATAGAAATACATCGATCCATACAAAACAAGATTGGTAAGAATTTTTTAAACAAATAAAATCTTTAAATATTTTTAGCATCAACCAAATTTTACTTTTATGTTTTAATTCTAAGTTAATCATGATTTTGATACCTTCGAATATTTCATAGGTATAATATTGGTGGCGCTTTTTAGAAAGCAAAAAATATATTTAAGATAAGGTTAAAATTTATTTTGCGTTATAAAATAACAATTCACTTATTAACTTGAACTACCAGGAGTTACTGAAAGTACGCAGTACATAGTTTATTTTTATATATGTATCTATTTTTGAGATTAGTTTTAAAGGTCTAACCAATGTAATTCTAATACTTATATATCGGAAAAATTTAAAGAAACATTGAATTGTTTTGAAAACAAAAATTGTTGAATGTTTTTAAACAAAAGCCCTGAAAACTTACAAAAATGACCTTAAATAATCTAGATGCCATATTAATTTATAGATCACATCAAATTGTTAATTATTATTTAAAAATGCAAAATTATATATAGGTTAGTCTAAAATAGAATGAAGAAAGAAGAAAAAGAGTTGTCAAAAACTATAAAGGCTCGGAAACTAGAGTACTTTGCACATGTAATGAGGCATCGGGAAAAATATAATATTCTACACCTAATTATGCAAGGAAAAATAAGCGGCAGGAGAAGTCGAGGACGAAGAAGAACATCTTGGCTAAGGAATTTAAGACAGTGGTTTGGCCAGACTTCGGTATCACTCTTTCGATCGGCTGCAAACAAAATCATTATAGCCAACATGATCGCTAACATTCGTTAAACGGATATAGCACAACAAGAAGAAGAAGTCTAAAATTTTGCATAAGAAACCAGCGAAGTAATTGTATTTAATTTATCATAGAAAAATAGTGACTGGTAGAGGAAACAAACTTATTGACTTATTTCGATTTTTTAAGCAGAAATCTTCATTATTTTGGAAATATTAAAAGTTGGAAGAGTCAGCTAAAGAACCATGCAGAACTGGGAAACTATTTAAAAATAGTAAAGAAGTAACAATATCTATAATTATTATTCTCTTATTCTCATTATTAAAAAATAATACCTAGCAAATAAGCAACTGAAGTTATTTGAAATTTTAAAAGTTTAGAGAGCTAGTTCTACAACGAGCGCCTCCTCAGGTGACAGTTAGGGGAATGCCTTTCAGATGTTGATGGTACCGAGGAAATCAAATACTCAGAGCAGACTAAAACTATCATGGTACAAGGCAACTGAAAACCATCTCATAATAACTTGCTAATGAAACAGTTAACATAACGATAGTAGGAGTTCCCAGGTAGTCAGCTAGCGGAATCTCTACGGCCTAAAACAGAAAACAAAGCCTCATTCCCTTAGGATTGGGGTTTAAAAAAAACAAAGTATGTAAAAGAGCGATAAGATCAGTAACATTGTAAAAGAGACAAAAAAAATTAAAAACAGACATTAGTAAAATTTACTGGCCAAAATCTAAACAATGCTTGAGATAAAAAAAGTATTACACATACTAATCTGGCAGTGTAAGTTTTTACACCATATTTAGATAAAATGATGTTTTTGCAAATACTACACATACCTACACATAGAAACGACTGATAAGGATGAAGCAACCATCAAGGAATTCTAAGAATAACTGAAAAGTTTGATGATAATAACAAATAAGCATAAAGAAATATTAGTGATAAGGGATTTCAATTCAAAGATTGGCAAAGTTACGGAGAATGAATTTCGGGCTAGTGGAAAGATCCGATAGAAGTAATAGGCTTAAATGTACACTTTTCAAGCTTCCCAATTGCCAAAAATATATGAATATGGCGTCTTATCATTAAACATCATAACAAATCAGCAGTACCGGAGCACAATATAGAGAATAGTGAGTAAAAAGGCCCGACAAAAAAATCTAGTCTAAATACAATAAAGATGAAGAAACTCGCTAATCGAGAAAATAAAATAAAAGTACGAGAATAAATAACGGTAATAAAGTACATTAACCATAACATGCCAGATATAAGAGATGAGAGATATCAAGGAAAGCTGTACAAACAATAGGTACGGCGATATTTAAACGCGATAGACAAAATGGATGGTCGATAAAATAATGTATATGGTGAATGAAGGACGTAAATTTAAAATTTAAAACACCAGCAGTCATAAGAATAAAAATTCAAGAAGCCATAGAAAAATATAGGGAAACAGAACCATATAAAAGAAAATACAATAATTACAATATTATCCAAAAAAATTAACCAAAAAAATAACGATGCAATATCTTATTGGCCTATTTGCTACTAAAGAAAAATACGTTTATTATTTTTTTGGAAATCTGCCATCAACCCCTAATGGTGATAGTGTGTAAGGGACTTTCATTTGTTTTCAAGGTAAATAGTTAAAAATTGGTTTCCAGACTCTTTGTTCTAAACGAAAATTACTTGCATCAAGATTTTTTAAAAGTTTTTCCCAAACCCTATAAATGGGTATGGGAATTTACGCAATTTTCAATGCTATGTGTTCTTGATCTGTACTGATGTCGACAATCTCCCACGCTTTATTCTATGGTGCATGCGTTAGAATCTTTACATTCTATCCCAAAATCTTTATATTTTATCCTCAAACGGAAAGACATACAATATCGCTTACAGTAGTATATTAAAATAGTGTTCTGTTGCAAGATCTCTTCTGTATTCTGATCTCTGTTATTCTGTATCAAGAAAGGGGAACGAAAACGCAGACAATAGCTAGTAATACAGTAATATCTATAGTGTAACGTTTTTATGGGCTCAATAAAACTACGTTCAACGTAACAATTTACTTTTATTAAAAATACCACTAATTAACAACAATTATTACAAACGGAATCGCAACTACAAAGAATTATCGCTTACAGAATCACTTGATTAATCACTGATTGATAACACAACTAATTACCGCACACTGTATCGTTTTCTTATTCACTTTATCACCTGTCTAATATTAACTTCCCCCTGCGAAAACTTCGCTCGCTTATATACCCGAAATAATCAGGCACTAGAATCGTCGAGATAATTCCCGAGCGCTTGCTGGACTTCTAGAGATGGCCTATTGTTCTAAAGATGACGGAACCTTCCCGATAAAGACAGGGGCGTACCCGGTTCAATTCGTTACACTGCCCCCCTCTTAAGTCTGTTCGTCTCGAACAGGTCAGTTTCCGTTGTAGGGCTGTAGGCGATCAAGATGTACGACCTTCATCTTCGACTTGGGTGTCCTCTGGATTCGATATACTAAATCATTCATCTTTTTAATGACCTTGTAAGGACCTTCCCAATTGCTCTGCAGCTTCGGAGATCGCCCTTTCTTCCGAGTGGGATTGTAAAGCCAGACCTGCTCTCCTTCGGTAAATGTGCGCCCACCCATGCCCAAGTCGCAACGAGTTTTCATGCGGTCACTTTCGAGTTGGATTTTGTTTCGCACCTCTGCATTGATCGTCAGCAACCTTTGGCGAAGTTCTGATACGTAGTCTTCAACTTCCATGGGTTCTTCCTCTGGACATCCGAACAGAAGATCGCTTGGTAACCGTAGTTCCTTTCCAAATACTACGCTGGCAGGCGTTCGTCCGGTCGTCTCATGCACGGCTGATCGATAGGCCATCATAATCAGCGGTATGTGTTGGTCCCAATCGTCTTGATGTTCGCTGACGAATATGCGGAGATGGCTCTCCAAAGTCTTATTGTACCGCTCTACCATTCCATCTGATTGTGGATGCAATGAAGTTGTTCTTGTCTTTCGGATACCCAACATTTCGTCTTAAAGACATGCGATTCAAAATTCCTCCCTTGGTCGGAATAATGTTCGAGAGGCACTCCAAAACGGCTGAAAAGGTTCTCTACGAGAGCTTCGGCCACCGTGGTCGCTTCTTGGTTGGGAAGAGCGTATGCTTCGGTCCATTTACTGAAGTAGTCTCCCGCAACTAAAATGAACCGGTTTCCTTTCTTGGTTCTTCGAAAAGGACCAGCAACATCAATGGCAATCCGTTCAAAGGGGGCACCTACGTTATACTGTTTTATTGCCACTCGCGTTCTTGTTCGTGGTCCTTTACAAGTAGTACATTCTGTAAATTTTCGGCACCAGTCTTTCACATATTCATAGTACCCGACCCAGTAAAATCTTTGCCGCAATTTGTCTACGGTCTTCTTCATACCGAAGTGGCCTCCTGAGAAACCTCCATGAAGTTCAGATAATACCTCCTCCCATTTGGACGCCGGCAGAATGATCTGATGTCTTATTTCTTTTCCATTACTGCTTTCTCATACGCGATTAAGAATCCCATTAACCAACGCGAGACTGTCCCATTGGGCCCAGTAACATTTAAAAGCTTGGCTTTTCGCCGAGATGCTGCTCCATTCTGGTCGGGACCCGCTTTCCTTAAACTCGATGATCGACTTGATATCCGGGTCACCCATCTGAGCTTCTCGCAGAGCTTGTGGACTCCATTCATCGGCCGGCTGGACAATCGTTTGGTTGCAACGAACAAGCTCTTTTGTCTCTTTCTGCTCTGCTCTGCTGCTGTGTCCGCAATCCTTCTTGCAAGGCCTTCTTGAAAGAGCATCGGCATTGGTGTGCAAACGTCCTTTCCAAAGTTCAATTTTAAATTGATACTCCTGAAGTCTCTCGACCCATCGCGCGACTTGGCCCTCTGGGTTCTTAAAATTTAAGAGTCAAGTTAAAGAAGAATGATCAGTTCTTAACAGGAATGGTTGTCCATACAAATACTTATGGAAGTGCTCCAACGTCTTCACGATTGCCAAGAGCTCCTTTCGGGTGACGCAGTAATTCTTTTCGGGCCTGGAAAGCGTCTTCGAGAAATACTCTATAACTCTCTCTGCGCCATCTTGGACTTGGGATAATACCCCACCAATTCCCACGTTACTGGCATCCGTGTCCACGATAAACTCGCAACCTGCTCTTGGATCGGCTAAAATTGGAGCACTACATAAAGCATTTTTCAGGTGGTCGAATGCTTCCTGGCATCTCTGGTTCCATTCAAAAGGCTGGTCCTTCTCGGTAAGTCGATGTAATGGTCGAGCAATATATGCAAATCCTTGCACAAACCGTCGGTAGTAGGTGCAAAGTCCCAGATAACTCTGAACCTCATGTTTGTCCTGTGGGATTGGCCAGGATCTAACAGCATCGGTCTTGTCAGGATCAGTTTGAACGCCTTCCGAGGAAATGATGTGTCCCAAATATTTCACCTCCCTTTTAAACAATTGGCACTTCTTGGAACTTAATTTTAGATTCACGTTGGAAAGCTTTTCAAGAACTTCCTCCAGGTGTTTGAGGTGATCTTCAAAGGTTTTGCTGTAGATAATCACATCATCTAGGTACACTAAGCACGATTTCCAGTTCAGCCCTTGAAAAACAGTCTCCATAAGTCTTTTAAAGGTGACAGGTGCATTACATAAACCTAATGGCATCGCATTGAAGTTCCATAATCCGTTTTCAGTTGAAAATGCTGTTTTCTCTCTATCATCGGGGTTGACTTCAACCTGCCAATAGCTACTTTTCAAGTCCAAGGTTGAGAACCATTTTGCGCCAGCTAATGTGTCCAAAGTATCGTCTATGCGGGGCAAGGGGTAACTGTCCTTTTTAGTAATTTCATTTAGTTTACGATAGTCTACACAAAATCTCGTAGATCCGTCTTTCTTCTTAACTGGGACTATCGGTGATGCCCAAGGACTACTCGACGACTGAATTACCCCTTGTGCCTTCATGTCTTCCAACAGGTTATCAACTTCAGTTTGTTTGGCTAATGGAATTCTTCTAGGAGCCTGTTTGATCGGGGGATGGTCGCCCGTATTTATTCGATTTTGTACCATGTTCGTTCGTCCCAGATCCATATCGTTCGTTAAAAAGGCACTTCGAAATTTGTTTAGCAATTCTCTGGCCCGTCTTTTGTCTTCTGGTATCAGATCTTCGACCACACTGTCTATAAAGTCTTTCAAATCCTTGGACTCAATTGCTTTTCCGTCATATAGAGTACCTTCCATTTATGTTTCATTGACCACAGACTTAATTTGCTCGCAATGTCCAATGATTGTTCCTTTCTTCAATTTTTGGTCATAGTTTTTGATGTTTATCAGTCTTACGGGAATCGTGTTTGTCTTAGCCATTATCAAGGTACGTCCGAGTAGAATGCCATTGTTGACAGTTGCAGAAGCCGGTTTTAACAACCCAATCATGCCTTTCACGCCATTTTCCAATTTTACAGGTGTTACCAGTTCGCTTTTACCTGGGATAATGATGTCTTCTGATAAGATCAGTTGTCTACTTGCGATATCTTTTTCCCTTTAATCTTCAAAATAAACTCTTCATTTCCAATCTTCATACTTCTCTGGCCGACATCTAACGCGACTCTATGGTACTCCATAAAATCCATTTCAATAATAACTGGATCCGATATATCAGCTACAAAAACTTTTTGGGGTATCTTGCGGTCACCAAGTTTAATCTCGACCATCATATCTCCGCAGACGTCCATTGTTTCGCTATTTGCTGTGGTAATAATGTAGTTCTTAGGAGCATTTAATCTCCAGGTCGGCAAAATGTCTTTTCTAACGATGGTATGCGTGGCTCCAGTATCAATGACCATTTGACAATATTTTCCTGCAACTTTTCCGTCTAGTACAAGGCTGTTCTCTCCACACTGAAGTTGAGACACTTTGAGTTGGAGCTTCTGCCCCTTAAAGCTGACTACTCGGAGTTTTTTCTGATCGGTAGTTTGTCTTTCCTGGCGAGGCGGGAGTCTACACTGCCTCTTTAGGTGTCCAGTTTTTTGGCAGTTGTAACACTTCTACTGGTGGAGCGGAGGACTTGCCCTTCCTCAAATTATCGAATTCTTGCTGTAATCTTTTGACCTGGAGTTCAATATCGTCGACAGAATTCTCGATTTACCTTTCTGTCGCCTTCTCTGTTTTTCAATCTCTTCTCTCAATTCGTTTTCCACTTTCTTCACTTTTTCATCTAATTTTGCCTTGGTGTTTTCTAAATTCTTCTCCAGGTTGTCAAATCCGTTGTCCATCTGCTGCTTTAAATCTTCTTGTGCTGCTTCAATCTTTGTAGTCATTGCGACTTGGCTAGAATCCATTTTTGTCACCATTGCGTACTGGCTAGCTTTCAATTCTTCTTGTCCAGCTTCCATCTTTGTCGATAACTGGCTAATTATTTTAACGATTTCCTCCATGTTGTCGGGTCTATTTGATTGGCTTCGTGTTTCAACTGGCATGTATGCCGTATGGCTATTTTCAACTATAGAATTTTCCCGAAGTTACGTCAAATGTTCTCGAAGTAACGTCGAATGTCTTTATTCCAGTAGTCAAGTCGGTGTATAAAGTCACAATCGAGTTATATCTTCTTTATTTGGAATAGAACTTTCTAGAACGATCTGGAAATCGCACTATCGGTCAAGTATTTACACGCACTATTGACCGGTAAAGTTAGTTTTTCGATATGACTTGCAGAATCCAAATAGAATGTTCTGGAACTTTCTCGAAACTGCACTATTAGTCCCGTATTTGCACACACTGTTGACGAGTGAAGTCAGTTTTTCGATATCACGCGCGGTTACCGAATAGAATTTTTCCGAAATTTCTCGATCGATGTCGAAGAATCACTTTTTCGTAGCCAAAACAGGGTCCAATGTCCATAAAATCTGTCCAATAGCACTTCCAGAATGTCCTTTATCACGTTCACGCACAAACCAAATCCCACTTCTGACACCAATTGTAACGTTTTTATGGGCTTAATAAAACTACGTCGAACGTAACAATTTACTTTTATTAAAAATACCACTAATTAACAACAATTATTACAAACGGAATCGCAACTACAAATAATTATCGCTTACAGAATCACTTAATTAATCACTGATTGATAACACAACTAATTACCGCACACTGTATCGTTTTCTTATTCACTTTATCGCCTGTCTAATATTAACTTCCCCCTGCGAAAACTTCGAGATAATTCCCGAGCGCTCGCTGGACTTCTAGAGATGGCCTATTGTTCTAAAGATGACGGAACCTTCCCGATAAAGACAGGGGCGTACCCGGTTCAATTCTTTATTAATAAAGGTACAATAATAAAAAAAGGGAAACAATTATTTTTGCTTTTATAATATATGTAACTAGTAGTATTTATTCATACAGGAAAAAACCAGTAGCTAAACTTCTACCAAATGCCTTGGCTGCTGTAGGAAATACACCTCTAATTAAATTAAACAGAATTCCACAACAAGAGGGTCTAAAATGCGACGTATGTAAGTTCTACGAACAACTTTAGTTAAATCTTTAAAAAGAATACAATAATAACTCTTTTAGATGTAAAATGTGAATTTTTTAATCCTGGAGGATCTGTTAAAGATCGTATGGCTTTAAGAATCGTGGAGGATGCTGAAAAATCAGGTGTTTTAAAACCTGGCAGTGTTATCATTGAACCATCTTCTGGTAACACTGGTATTGGGCTTGCTTTGGCCGCTGCTGTAAAAGGTAAAATGCAAAATTATTTATAATACCAAAAATTTTCTTAAAAGTCTACGTACTTAAAAATAGCACAAGTATAAAATCAAAAGTTTGTTTTTGAGATTAATCACTGATTAATAATGAGGTTTAAAAATTTGTTTGGGTAAGCAATGGTAATTAAGCGTGTTACATTTTAGAATAGAAAAAATGAATGATATGAAAGTTTTAAAAATGTTCTTTAATTTATCTCTTGCTATATCATTTTTTCTCGTAAAATAATAACGCAATTTAACTTAATTCTGCAAAAATACCAGTCAAGTAATTAATTTAAAAGACATTTTTACCATTTATGAACGATGTTAGGATAACGTAAAGCTAGGTAGATTTTCTTGTTAGTATCTAGTATTCAAAAATAAACTTAGAGAGTAAAGAAAGATCAACGAACGCAATTAAGTGCAGTCTCAGATCGTGAATTAGTCTTATGTTTTTGCTTTCGATAATGATCATAATTGATATTCGACTTATATAATGTGCTTTTTTGAGTAATAACAATTTTTTGGTAATATCCCTAATTTTTTGCGACCCTTAAAAAACGGTATAATGAAACGTGTAATAAAAATTTGTTTAGCAACTCTTGCAGAATACGCTCTTGGTTATATTTGTTATCGAAAATAATAAAAATTACACACATTTTATTTAATTCTATTTAAAAAGCATGCATTTTCATTTTAAGAATTTGTTAAAATTAAATATTGGTTAAATTATCGATTATGTTTCCTTTAAACAATATTCTTTTTTAAAGTTAAATTTATCATGATAATTGAAAGACCTCTTGAGGCAATTAAATTTTTACTCTCATTAGTTTGAATTATATTTGCTTATTTCTTTAAACAATTTGTATTAAAAAAAATCATTTTTATTATAAAATCGAATTAATTTGTATATAAACGCAACTCCGTTAAATTAAACACCTTTATGTGTCCTGATATTATTTATTAGTATTATTACACCAGATTGTTCGATCTCTGTGTGAGTTAATTCAGAAATGGCGCGAATTTAAAGGATTCTTCTTTATTACTGTAGTGAATCATATTATTTGTTACATCTGTTAAGAAATATAGATTGCATTCCCCACTGTATATTATATAACATTATTGAAGTCCGCTTATCACGCTGCACTAGAATATTCCGCAGAATCCGCACATTATGCATTTTTTATCTACTATTAATATACGGATATACGCTTTTATTATTATTCAGTTCAGTTATAATTTATTATTCTTGACTTTAACATTGTCAATAAAATTGTAGCTCACAATTTTGGGTTTGATTTTTGAAAATAAAAAGTAATTTTTTAAAAATCAACTTTAATACCCATAAAACTTATCTCATCTGATATGAGTAGGTACTTCATATTTTAAGAATAGAAAAAAGTTAGTTCAGAGTACTGGTCACACCTTCCAAAATCCAGCGGAACTATATTCAAGACTATTGAAATCGTTCCTTTGTATTATTGTTTACAGAATTTAAGTGTTTTCGTGGAAGTACAAATGATGTTTACATACTCATGCCCAATTATGATAGAAAAAGTTTACTTTATCGTATTAAGTGACAATCGAGTGTACTTTAGACGGATAAAACTTTTTTGTCTAAAGAAATTGGTAAAGAAAAAATATAAAGAAAATCGAAAAGAAAAAATATTTTGGATGTCGCAATTACTAATACTCGCTAGAGTAAAAACTGGATCGTACAAGTGTTTTTCGCTACCAGGTGTTTTTTCTAAACATTAAGAAGAATCTATGTTACAGTCAAAAAAAGTTATTTATTAACCTGTTCTAATAGAAAGTTGTCAAACATATAATTAAACTATAACTACATGGTTTACCATATTGTTTCTAGTACTAAAATTGTTGAATATGGACAATCAAGCAATATTAGGTAATACTTAATTATTAAATAAATAAAGAATTTCTTCCCAATAAAATAGTATTATGTAAAAAACGACGCAGAAAGTGATGGAGATCCTAGCTAAAGAGTATGCGGCAGGCAACCTGAAACAGCTAAATACATAGTGTACTATTGCCAGGTGCTGGATCGTAGAAGACAGTCAAGGGAACTTTTGAGTGACTTCACAAACACATGGTACCCTGGTACCCATCCTCTAGACCTGTATAAATTAGTACAGGGGTAACAGGATCGTAAAATAGGTGCCATGATCCAATGGTGGAGGTACAGTTAGCCCAATAGGGCTATAATGCTACCGGTATCGACATATCAGACGGCTTCCAAATAAACATCTGCTACCACAAAAGCAAACATTATTTGTTGGTAAGAGATTCTTCCCTAATTCTGACGTATTCGCTACAATGTCGATGATTTTGATTTATCGACTTATATTATATATTTATAAAATTGTTGTTCTTTTGTTAGTGTGTTAAAGTGCAGAAGATTTTTGCAGAAAAAACGGTTGTTTCAGAAAATAATTGCGATTCTCTTGTTGGATTACTTAGTTGCCCAACAATCTGCGTAGGCGTAGGTATATATAACTAATAGCTTTACTCGTAGAGGTCGTCGTGACCTATCAGGTGATAAATTTCAAAGTTCAAATAACTAACTAACATCTATTGGTTGTCACAATTCCGAATCTAGGAACAGAGACTACTATAAATGTGTAATATTATTTTCTTTATTAATAGGTTATCGATGTATAATTGTGATGTCTGAAAAGATATCAAAGGAAAAGGAATATGTAATGAATGCTTTGGGAGCTGAAGTAGTACGATGTGCAGTGACTGCTAATTCATTCTCACCCAATGGAATGTTTGGAACTGTACATAAATTAAGCAAGGAAATCCCTAACTCTGTAATTTTCGATCAAGTATGTTAACTAGTTTTATTAAATTAGCTATAGCTTGTCTGTTAGTCATTAGCTATTTGTATATTCATAGAGGCTGCCTGTAAGCTGAAATCTCCGAAGTTTAGAAAGACATCGCAATAGGTACCCTTTCTGTTTCTCTTTACCGACCATATAAATAGAACTATGTACTCGGAAAATTATATTATAGATAACAAAATACACTTTGTAAATAATTGTTACTTGTGAAAATTGCGAGTATAATCGCTAGTAATAGGCTGTTTTTGACGAATTACACACGTTTTTGTCATTTTGTAAAAAAAGTAATCTGCGCATGTGGAAGTAAAGGGAAATAAAGTGGGTACCGCGATCTTAAGAGTAAACTTTAAAATAGTGAAATCGTAACAATAATATCCGAAACAAAACGTACAAATATTGTCAAAAATATAAATTGTCGTATGGCAAGATCTTATTGATTTTCATGTACCTATTTTATTTTTATATTTTAGTTTTCTAACCCTGGAAACCCTTTGACTCATTATGATACAACATCAGAAGAAATTTACGACCAATGTGACGGAAAAGTTGATATGATTGTAAGTGTAAATTTACAAACAACTGACTATACCTATACAAATTAAAATAATTTTAGGTAATGGGTGCAGGAACAGGTGGAACAGTAACGGGTATTGGTAGAAAGTTTAAAGAAATATCTCCTCAAACAAAAATTGTATGTGCCGATCCTTACGGTTCATCTTTTGCACAACCAGAAGCGATCAATAAAACCGATGTTACTTTCTGGGAAATTGAAGGAATGGGTTATGAATTTATTCCAACGGTTCTGGATAGATCTGTAGTTGATCAATGGGTTAAAGTTGGAGATGAAGACGCTTTGCCTATGGCTAGAAGGTTGATCAAAGATGAAGGGTTACTAATAGGTAAGAACTGTCAAAAGCAATATAACTGTGGTCCATTTCTTTATTGACTTGTGTACTGTTGCAGTTAAAGAAATCCTTAGGTTTATAGTAAAAACAACAATCATCTGTTGTCTTCATTCGTTTATCTAAATAATTTCTTAAGCATTTTTTCAAAGGTTGAATATGTTGAGCATCCTTTTAAATAATAATCATCTGGATTATATCTTTTCCTTAAACTTAGTTGAACGGGAAGATTGTCAAAAGAATTAATGATTAATTATTTAAATGGAAATTACTGCTTTATTTATAAGATATGCTGAATTCTATAAACGCTATAATGGCTTCGACACATCTGCTTCACAAAATACATCTCTTATATAGATTTTTTTTAAAGTTAGATATGTTTGACAGTATTTTAAACAATAAACATCTAATTAGTATTTATTTCTATTACTTTAGTTTTTTTTAACAGTTGTAGTGTCAAAAATTTTTATGCTTTTAGAAAAAAAAGACTTTCAGCAATATCTGTAAGATATGTTTATTGGTTGATATTATTCATTTGTATGCCTGGTTTCTTAAATATAAATGCTTTATCCATTTTCTTTCACACTTTGAATATGTTTGACTCTCTTAAAGTTGGATCTGTCCGACATTTGTTTAACCGATAAGATTAGCAATTTCTTTAGTTTAATCCCCTTTCCTTCAACTGTTTTGAACAGATGAAACCGTGAGCCAATATAAAGTGTTTTTGTTAGTCTGCTTAATGGTTGAAGCTGGTTTGTCTAAAGAATTCTTGAAATTTCCGGAAATATTACATCCACCACAATTTAATGTATCTCGTAGAAAAAAAGTAATTCTTAAAATAAAAAAAAAAACAACTTTTACCACATAAGTTGTACTTGTTAGATATGCCATATCAGTTGAACCTGTCTTTTCTGAAGGTTGAGTATCGTAGGTGATCTTTTATTGACCGAAGTTTTATCTGTTACAAGTAATCATTATTTTTTTAATTTTAGGTGCAAGTAGTGGATGTATGATGTGGGCAGCTATTCAGGCAGCTAAAAATTTACAAGCCGGTCAAAAAGTTGTTGTTATGTTACCAGACAGCATTAGAAATTATTTAACCAAGTTTGTTTGTGACCAATGGATGGAAGAAAGAGGTCTTAGAATACCTGTTAACATAAATAACCATCCGTAAGTAGTTAAAAATAAAATATAACTAAAACTGAAACTCTTTTTTTAAATGGAGGCCGTCTGACATATACCTATTCACCGGTTGTACCACGGCCCATTTAGACTTATCGTACTTCTTCCATTGGTTAATGGTATCCAATACAGGTACTTACTAGTACAGGTATGAGCAATTGGGTGCTCCATGTTTGTGATGTCATTTTAAAGTGTCTTTAAGTTACCTTTGATCATGTACCTCGCAATGGTCCAGTATATGTTTAAAAATTTTAGGCCCCGCGCCGCATAATCTGTAGCTGCGGTCTCCAATAAAGAGCCACAAGGTTTACAAGTGCCCCTTGACTGGTGCATACCTCATAAGAAATGCTGTTATGACTCATAGCTCTTTTTTGCTTGTGCTTTAGCTCTTTTAGCTCACTTCTATAAATTCTGTGGTATGATTAAATAGAAATGTGTTTCCAGTAATCGTTATGTTGGCTTTTGTTCGGCTCGGTATTTTTTTTGGTTTTTCTAGAATTGGTTCTGGATTGTAGAATACTGTAGAATATCCTTTTGTCCTAAGTTTATTAATTTTCCTGAAAGTTACTTGAACACGTTCCAGAACATTTATTTTCGCCAGTGCTTTAACTTCTTGCTTCTAAAGTTTCTTCAGTTTAAGACCATTTGTGTAGAAGATGTAACCCTAGAGCTTGGGTTGAGTGCTTACATTTCTCTCGTTTATATCTAGCTTAAGTATTTATTTCGATAGATATTTCGTACTCTGCGTGATCTGATTTCATGTCTCAGATGTAGGTATAGTCTAATTTTCAGCATTATTTTGCTGTGTTCTGATCTAACAAAAATGCTGTTTAGATTTTCTTGTAGCTTGCATCTTTACCTCAGTCTTTAAAAGTATAAGACGAGAAGCAAGGTCTAATGAAGGCATTTTTTAATACCAAAGACACATATGTGATTGTTAGTTGGAACGTTACAGACCCAAAATAGAACTTGTGGCATTCTATAATATTAAATATGCTGTAAGCTACCTACAACATGTTATCAGACATTGTTAAGTCTCAATATTAGCTTGTCAATGACCAGATTTCATAATAGAGGAACGGCAATTTCTGGTTACCATGCTGACAGAGTGTTTTGTAGCGATATTAAATATATCACTCCTCTCTTAAGCATGTAGTCTATACATTTTCAGTTTCATCTATTTTTTTTGAAATGATACTCCTTGTGATTGCTTCTAAGGAAGTGTTCTCAAAGGTTTCATTTTTTTTTTAGTAAGAAGCCTAACCCTACCTTACTGTCCTACTTACTAGTTTATAAAAAATTTCAATATTTATTAGGTGGTGGGATCTAAATGTAACTCAAATTGGACTACAGAAGCTTCAGACAGTTTACTTGGATTCTACATATGGAACAGTATTGAATATTATGAAACAAATGGGTGTTGATCAAATACCAGCAATTGGTGATAATGGGTAAGTAAAGTTTTTTTTTGTGAATACGTGTTGTATACTGTTATAAATCAATTTTAGTGGAGTAGCAGGTATTCTCAATATGCAGATATTGATTAATAAAATTGTTTCTGGCAATGTTCAATTATCTGACAAGATTGGAGACGCTCTTGATAGATTATTCCCTAGAGTAGAGAAAACTGCAAGTGTTGGTCTTGTATCCCGAATTTTGGAACGAGAACAATATGTAGTCGTGTTAGATACACAAGGTAATTTTTTAATATTTTGTTTTATAAACACCTAAAATTTAGCGATATGGATAATAAGTCACAGATAACTGAATTGAAGAAAATATTTACATACAATTGAAAAATACTTTAATTCTATTTAAATCTATTATGTAATAGGATTTGATTTGGGTCAAAAAATTAATACTGCCATGATTTGTTCTCTGAAATTAGAAAAAAATTGTATAATTTTGTTAATTTACAAATCTGTTGTCTTGATACATTCTTGTGTTTGCTGAAATGTATATCAAAAAATTAAAGGGGCCAATTCTAAATTTCTGTTCTTATCACTATGTATAAATTGTATGGAATAAAAGATGTCTCTTTGCAATGACAATAAGGAGTATATTTTTTGTTCTTGTACAGAAGTATGCTTATTATGGTAATATTTTTTTAGGTACTGGACCTTCTAAAATTTTGAAACCTATTGGCATTGTTACAGGCTTGGATCTTCTTCAGTTTATTGAAAAACAAAAATAAATCTTATAAAACAAAATCATAAAATAAATATTATTCACTTGAATTACCGGCATTTTTTTAAATCTAGTTATAATTTATCTTAGATAGCACTGAATTAAGAAATCCTTATGTTTTTAGAAAATGTTAACAACAAGTTTTTAAATTCGAGCAGTAATAGAAATAAGTTTTATCATTTGCCATCTTGAGACAGCTGTCAATTAACTGACCTATTATTCTAATAGAAATTAACTTGTCGACTAAACAAATCCTAAGTTCGTACCTTTTATTGCAAAATTAAAAAATTTTATTTTATCAACCATCTGATGACGATTGACTTCAACAATATATTCAACCAAATAACAATATTTCAGAAAATAAACAAGTGAACTATCACTGGTCAGTTGGTTCCTCGCATGTTAACTTGACAATCACCAGATAGCCACAACAAAACTAAACTCGTCGTCGATTGTATGCTGAATATACAGGGTGTTAGTGAATAAGTGCGTCAAACTTCAGGGGGTGATTCTACACAAAAAAATAATGACAGTTTGCTGTATAAATTTTGTCCGCAAATACTTCGTTTTCAAGTTAAAGTTTTTCTTTTGAAGGAAAAAATGGTACGACACTGAGATACTTCAAACTAAAAATAATTTTGAAAATCCTCGTTAAATTTGTGCCAAAATATCCCTTTTATCTTTTTGTCGTATGGGGCGCCGTTTTTATGCAAAAAAATAAAACATCTTAACGCGCATTTTTCATTACAAATTAATAAAAAATGCGCGTTAAGATGTTTTATTTTTTTGCATAAAAACGGCGCCCCATACGACAAAAAGATTGGAAGGATATTTTGGCACAAATTAAACGAGGATTTCCAAAATAATTTTTAGTTTGAAATATCTCAGTGGCGTACCATTTTTTCCTTCAAAAATATTGAGATCATTACCTGTATGCGCGCCAATGATAAACATAAAATTTTTAATTGCATGTCAACCAATTCGCAATAACTACCTCTTAACAACCACCAAATTTCATTTGAATATCTTTACCGGTTTCAGAACAATACATAAATAGTTAGTTTTTAAGAAAAACTTTAACACCCCGTATCTCGGAAACGAAGAATTTGAGGACAAATGTTATACAGCAAACTGTCATTATTTGTTCATGTAGAATTACCCCCTGAAGTTTTTCGCACTTATTCACTAACACCCTGTATATATAATTTTCAGTTGTTCTGGAAGGTTATCAAACATTATAGAAATTTATGGATCTCTATAAAATATTCTAGTATTCTCGACTAGTCTATACATATAGTAGGTATACATCACTCAACGTTTAAAAATATCTAGTAGGTTGGTTAATTATTTATTCAAGTTGGTATTGGTTTTTGTCATGTTGACTGCAAGTCACAAATAGCATAAATATAATTGTTATACTCTATTTAAAAACTAGGAGGAGTGATTTGAAAAGCCAGACTTACAGCCAAAAAAGTTACTAGAAAATTTACAAGGCGGCAAATTTAAATACATTTCTTTCATTTAAATAAAATTAAAAATAAATGTTTATGTACACTTTCTATATGGTCTGAGATGGTCACAAAGTAAATTTACAATAATTATATTAAAAAAAGAAATCAATTAACAAAAGTCACCATTATAAATATTTCACACTTTTAAAACATAACCTATAAATGTAAGTGGCAAATTTTTATAGTGTAAACTTGACTCCAAATTAACCAGTAAACAAACGCGAGTGTTGCCAACTTAAATTCAAATCGCTCCTCCTAGTTTTTAAATAGGGTATATTTATATTCAAAAAATTCAATATGCCCAAAAAAAAATTGTGTTGACACAAAAAAATGTATACAGAGATGCTACTACATGTTTAGAAAAGAGCAGAGAATTTCGGAAGATGGATATTTTCAAAAGATCTCTAAGGTTTTTTAGTACTTATTATTTATTTAAAAAAATTAATCTACCTAATCGATATCACTCAATATTGTAACACTTATGGGGACTTTTTACACAATTTATTTACAAACTTCTAAAAATCAACTGTCAACAACAATCTTTCAAATTAAGGTCCGTTCCTTTACGGTTATCCCGTTACACTGCCCCCTCCTTAGATTCATTCCTCCTGGAATGTTATTTCCTACATCGGAATCCCGCACACTCCCTGAGCCAGCCAAACCATCTTCTTGGAGTTGCTGCGCATCTCCACTGTGGTTTCCCTGGTAAGGCGCCAAACGATCATGATGGACCACGACGGGATTCCCTCTGGGAATTTTCACGATCCGATAAATGACATCGTTAATCTTCTTCTTGATGGTGTAAGAACCTTCCCAGTTCTTTTGTAATTTGGGACAAATACCTCGACGCCGTCGGGGGTTATAGAGCCAGACTAAATCTCCAACTTGGTAACTCTTTTCCATTGTCCGTGTGTCATGGTACCTCTTCATCCGATCACTAGATAATTGTAGTTTTCCACGCACCAGGTTGTGTATATTCGATTCTGAAGGTCGGCGACATATTGTTTACGTGCCATTTCTTCACCAGGTTTACAACCAAACACCAAGTCACATGGTAGCCTCATTTCTCTACCGAACAGGACCTTCGCAGGCGTTTGGCCAGTTAATTCGTTGATGGCCGATCGAATTGCCATTAGAAATAGTGGAATATGTCGATCCCAATCCCTCTGACAATCTGACACCACTTTTGACAGATAGTTGGTTATAGTTCGGTTCATTTGTTCCACCATTCCATCCGACTGAGGGTGCATCGCTGTGGTTCTCGTTTTGTGGATGCCTAATCTTTGGCAAACTTCTTGAAACAGCTTGCTCTCAAAATTTCTTACTTGGTCTGAATGTAATTCTAATGGTACCCCAAATCGGCTTACGAATTCTTCAACCAATATATCTGCTAAAGTGGTAGCTTCCTGATTGGGAACTGCATATGCTTCAACCCATTTAGTGAAGTAGTCCATTACAACAAAGATGTACTTGTTTCCTACATCGGTCTGTGGAAGTGGCCCCAATACATCTACTGCGATTCTTTCAAAAGGACTTCCAACCAGGTAATGCTGAATTTCCGCCTTCGGTTTCCAGTGCGGACCGTTACTGGCAGCACATGTAGTGCATTTACGACACCAATCTTTAACATCATTACTGCAATTTACCCAGTAAAATCTATCTCGGATCTTTTGCAGCGTTTTCGTGATACCCAGATGTCCTCCAGAACTATCATTATGCATCTGTTTTAAAATTTCCGGTACCGCATTTCTTGGGACCACTATTTGTTTCCTTGTTTCTGTGCCCTCGGAATTTTCTACAAGTCTTTTAACGAGCCCTCCGTCCAAAATTAAAGAGTTCCATTGGGACCAGTATGCTTTTAAAGCAGGAGAGGATGAGGATATCTCTCTCCACAACGGACGACGGTCCATTCTCTTCCACTCCCTAATCTTTCTCAGAACGGGATCGTTTTCTTGTTGCTCCTCCAGCATAGAGCTCTCGTCTTCTGGCACAACCTTAACTAAGGCAAGTTTTTCCTCGTTCTGCTCCATACGGGTACAATGGGGGCAAGTATTTCTTATATGGCCTAGTTCTCCGCAGTTCCAGCATCTCACTTGGCGCCTTCTTCTTGGAGATAACTTTATTAATCTCTCTACTACCGCTTCAACGTCGCTAACGCAATGAACGGCATGGTCGTAGTTACCGGTGATTTCCCTTAGTCGAGCAACTCCACGTGAGGCCTCCGTCGCCGCCTCAAACTCCAGGGCAATGGTCAAGGCGTCCACAAGAGTCTTCGGCCGCGCCAACCGTACAGCGCGCTGCAACTCGACGTCTCGAAGACCATCGGTGAAGGTTTGGACTGCTAGGCACTCCAGGAAATCCTCCGCTGCATTTGAATACGCAAGTCGTACCATTCTTGCAACATCCGCTTCAAATTCCTGGATAGTTTCTCCATTTTTCTGTTTTCGGCTCTTTAACTGCATTCGGTACACAGGTTGTAGATGAGTTTGACCATAACGCATCTCTAGACGATTCACCAATAACTCGAAGTTGTCAGCTTCATCCGGCGTCAATGATTGCAAGACGTCTAAAGCTTCGCCTCGCAGAGCTACGGTTAGGGACAATGCTTTCTCCTGGGATGACCATCCATTAGCTCTGGCCGCTGCGTCGAATTGTTTCAGGTAATTTGGCCAGGAAGTCTTCCCGTCGAAGGTCGGGGGTTTCATCGTCGTTCGTCCATGGGTCGTCTCCTCGCTTCTTTGCGTTCGACGTCTGCGTGGCAGGTTTCCATCCTTCTTGCATCTCCGTCGCCGTGGTGGATGGTTTGGTTTCAGCGGCTTGCTTCCTGTTCTTGTTAAAGCTTTCTTATCTCGGACTGCATTTGCTGGTTGATCTGGTTTTGCTCGTCTCGCAAGTTGGACACTTGCTGATTTTGTTCGTCTCGCAAGCTGGACACTTGCTGATTTTGTTCGTCTCGCAAGCTGGACACTTGCTGATTTAAGTTGTCTACTTGCTGATTCAAGTTGGCTACTTGCTGATTCTGCTCGTCACGAAGATGTGATATTTGCTGGGAGAACGAAGTGGATAACTCATCTGATAGGGTAGACATCCATTGTGATAGCTCCTCTTGTTGGCTCTTCATCTGACTGGATAGCACCTCTTGTTGGTTCGTCATTCGTTGTGACAGCTGGGACATATCTTCACGCTGGCTCTTCATCTGACTGGACAACTGGGAGAGTTGTTGAGCTTGTTCTTCTTGCAGCCGGGAAAGTTGTTGAGTTTGTTCTTCTTGTTGGCTCGTCATTCGTCCTGATAGCTCCTCTTGCAACCGGGAAAGTTGTTGAGTTTGTTCTTCTTGTTGGCTCGTCATTCGTCCTGATAGCTCCTCTTGCAGCCGGGAAAGTTGTTGAGCTTGTTCTTCTTGCAGCCGGGAAATTTGTTGAGTTAGTTCAGAATTTGCTTTTTGAACTGGGTCTTCGAACTCCACAGCGTCAGGGTCCAAATTATTATTTACGTAGTACTCACGGAGCCTTCTCAACAATACGGATTTGCTTCCAGTAGTTTCCAACTCTAATTCTTCAAGCTCTCTTCTGAGCTCAGCCACCAATAGTTCATTTATCTTTTTTCCAGGCATTCTTGTATGTTCACCCCACACCTGACACCAATTTGAAACACTTATGGGGGCATTGTACACAATTTATTTACAAAATTGTTAAGATACACTAAACTCTGCTGGATAACGTCTAACTACTTGACAATACAATGAACTCTTGTGAACACTTAACTCGAACTGACGTTAACTGCCCATGCATTACCTTATATACAACATTATTTAATCTAGTCAGTGTGTTTAGAAGTTTCTAGAAACATTTTAAAATGGTCAGTTGATTTTTTTTTACAAACTTCTAAAAATCAACTGTCAACAACAATCTTTCAAATTAAGGTCCGTTCCTTTACGGTTATCCCGCTACAATATATTGTGCTCTTGACTATGATATTCGTAATAAGTGTCCAGCTTGTAGTGTTTTCTGCCACTTATTTAATAAGAAGGGACATTATAATAAACTCTGTAAATCTTCAAGAAAGATATCTAATCCAAAGCTATTACGCCAAACAACTATTGCGCCTCCGTTATTTCTAATCTAGCCAAGACAATCATTCCTATACGAGTAAATGGATCGAGTTTCCATGCATTGATAGATACTCGCAGTTCGTGTAGTTTCATCAGTGAAAATATTGCAAAAAAAACTAATGATACCAGTATTTCCTTCAAAGGAACAAGTTTCAATGGCTTCTACTTCTTTAACTTCCAAAACCTCCGGTCAATGTGTAGTATTTATAGAGAGCCATTATTACAATAATGTTCGTCTTTCTATTCTCCAAAACCTTTGTACAGATGTTATAATTGGCCATGATATCTTAAAACAACATTCCAGTCTCGAAGTTGTATTTGGTGGCACCAAATCTTCTTTAAATATCAGTTGCTTAGCTGTCGCTAATATAGAACCTGTTAGCCTATTTAAAAATTTGACTTTAATTGCAAGCCTATAATAGCTACAAAATCTCGTAGACAAACAGACAGTGGTTTAAGTTGTATAGCTGCTGAAATCGAAAAGCTCTTAAAGGAAGATATAATTGAGCCTAGTTTGTCTCCATGGAGAGCTCAAGTTTTGGCAACAGGCTCTGAGTATTACAGAAAACATATGGTAGTGAATTATTCTTAGACTATAAACAAATTTACGCAATTAGATGCTTATCCCATACCAAGAATAGACGAAATAGTAAAATTAAAACCGAGAAAATATTGAGATGGAGACTTAAACTCTCTTGCTTCAGCTACGATATTATTTTCAGACCCGGTACTGCCGCAGATGTATTCTCTAGAATTTGCTCAGCTACTTCATCTGATAATGCTGTGGTCAGCACTTGTGGATGATCTTAAGAAACTCCTTAATGAAGCCCTTCACTGCCTAGGTTTCGCAGATGATATGGCCATAATCATTCGAGGGAGGTTTCTGGGCATAGTCTCAGAGCGGATGCAGACGGTATTGAATATGGTGTACAAGTGGTGCAAAGATGAAGGCTTAACAGTCAATCCTCAAAAAACATCAGTTGTCCCTTTCACTAATAAAAGAGCGTTGCAAGGCTTAAAACCAATAACGTGCTGGTACCAATGACCACAGAAGCCAAATACCTGGGTGTCGTGTTTGACCAAAAGCTATCATGGAAGCAACACATTCAAAAGGTCACACACAAAGCTACAATAGCCCTTGGTAGGTGTAGACAACTGTGTGGCAAGAACTGGGGCTTAAACCCCAAAATGAACCTTAGGTTGTATACAAAAGTCATTAGATCAATGTTAACCTATGGTTCGGTGGTGTGGTGGAGTAGAACGCAGCAGTCTGGGGTGATCAGGCAGCTGGAAAGCATTTAAAGGCAGGCAGGTATTTCTGAATGTTACAGGCGCCTGAAGATTATCATCATCTTTGGTAGTTTTATTTGGATCATCAGCAGACTGATTCATTCGCAACCATTTCTTTGCAACTGGAACGGAATTCCAATCCTTTAGAGGGAGACCGGTTAGGTTAATTGTCAATATATTCGATATATTTGACACAGTCAAGCGACTTCTTTTGTCTATACAGATGACATTCATCTGAGCAAATTCTCTCTCTGCTTCCGAGGAACTAACTGCGATGGTTTTGATAATGTTCTTGGCTTTTTGAAAACCTTCCGGGATATTATAATTTTCAGGATTTTTTAATATATTTTTAACAAAGTCACGAAATTCATTTTTATCAACTGCATATTTAAATGTTTTATAAAATGAATGCAATGTTTCTTCGCCTGCTTGCCATGGAACAAGAACTTTAGACAAATTCCAATAACTTGGTTCAAAAATTTTAATAAATTTTAAATTATTTTGGATTTGGTTGCTCGTTTTTAAATGATCACACTCCATTAATCTCTTCTTCATGTGAACCACAATATTTTGTAATAGTTTTTGCCGAGGAATTGCAGGACATTTTAGATTTTCAACAAAATTTATATTTTGAAATGATTCAGAACCAATTACCTCTTCAACTTTTTTTTCATAAATTCCTTTATCATTCTCAAGCATCTGAAAAGCTCGAATCGTTATGGAGTAGGTAAGCTAAGATACTGCGCACTAAGAACAGACGGTAATGCAGGGACCAACTGTTTTTCTATTAATACAGCATTTGGGGGCTCCTTACTAGTACGTAATTTGCATCATGTGTGGAGCTATGTTAAGCGCGAAGACGTCTTAAAACTGCGATAATTAATGTTCGTATCTTTAAATCTTCGTAAAGCGAATGTTCGCAAACTTAAAATTCAGGTAGTTAGTAACCGGTTCTCCGAATGCATAATCATTTTAAGAACCGGTTCTACTGAACCGGTGCTAACCGGCTAAATCCCACCACTGCCTGCCCAATCAAGATAAAAATGTTGTTGACAAATTAGAATCTGAATCTTCTAAAGCCATCGAAGAAAATCCTATTTTAGAGCCTAAAGTTAACCAAGAGAATTATCAAATGGAATATCCAGTCTTACGTAGATGTTCTAGAATAAGTAAAGCCCCACAAAAATATCCAGATTAATCTATTTTTTATATGATAGTTTTACGTTTAATTTTAAGGTGGGATGAATGTGATATATATGACTTAGTTAATACTAGTTTCATTGGAAACGACTACTGTTTAAATTAAGATTATTGTCATATTGTCAGTGTAACGTCATCTTATATTTTATGTATGTTTGATTAAGTTGATTAAAGCCTGATTAGAGGTAATCTTTTATTACACTTATCAAGGCCTACTTTATAATTTTTAAACTTTGAATGATGTATACAAGTGAACTGAGTTGTCAGATTAATGGCCTCGATCGTGATTACGTTATCATTACATTTCCACTTTAACGTTTTCCCTGAATGCTTTCTGTTGGTCGAAATAAACTACGATTGGTTTTCTTCTGTTAGAATTGTTGATTCGATAAACCACATAATTAATATATTTCTTTACGACCTATTTACCCCTATGCAGCAGGTTACACACATCCCGTTTTTTCCAGGTTTGTACAATCAAACGAGATCACCCCTCTCTAGCAGGTTTTTTTTGCACGGATCTGATAGCTGCTAGTTTTTATATTTTCGCCGTGTCCTTTGTCTCTGTGTCATTCCTTGGAATTTTGTAATCGAATTTAAACCTATTTCCCGACTACCTAGAGCTCTGAAATTTTCAGGATAGCTAAGAACTGGATGACAATGCATGTTTCAAGTGTGTTTAGGCATATACATAGATTTCGAAATTTATATATATTTCAGTTAGTTGTTGTCAGCCGTAGTGTCTAGTCGTGTTGTTTGTATGTTAAATTTTGTTTTGTTTTTTGTTTGTGCACGGTCAGCGACTAACCCATATGTTTGTTTTGTTTTGACTTGTAGTGTGTAGTACTACGTGTTTATTGTAGGTCATTCGTTTACACATGCAGTGACCTAGTTAAATTTTGTTGCAAATACACGAGAATGAGTAATACTTTAGAAATTAAAAAGTTGGAAGAATTGATTATAAAAGGTAACAATGAAATAAAACAGAAAATCGATGCGATCGAAGTAAGAATTTCCTTAAAAGTCGCAGAACTTACACGCAAATTGCAGAGTGTTGAAGACGAGAATCAGAGGTTGCAAGAAAGGATCGAACATATTGAGCGAGAAAATAGAAAAAATAATGTCGTGGTTTTTGGTTTTGCAAGATCGGATGAGTCAGTGGACACAAAAAAAATACTTGACTCAATAAATAAAGAATTAAAAATTGAAATTTGTGAAACTGATTTAAATGATATCTACAGCTTGGGGAAAAATAAGTCTGCTCCAATTAAAATTGAATTTATCTCTTAGTTGAAAAAGCAACTTTTTTTTAAAAATATAAAAAATCTTAAAGGTTCTACCATTTGCATTGCTCACGATCAAACCAGAGCCCAAAGAGAAGAAAATAACTTGCTTAGAAAACACTTATTTTTAGCAAGAAATAACGGATCTAACTGTTATATCAAGAGAGGAAATTTATTTGTTAACAATAAATGATATACACCAAAAGACTTGGCAAATCTGGATAATAAGGAAGAAGAAATTATTAACGACACATACAGTGACCCTGGTACTCCATTGTTAAGTGATAAAAAATTAATTGATGCAGAAATTGAACTGAACGAGCAGATAGTTGAGAGTGTTACCCTGTTAGACCCTTACTCCCAGGAACCAAAAACTTCGAAGCTGATTCAACAAGAAAATAAGCAACCGGTAGCAATCAAGTCAAAGTTGGAACAACAAATTACTCCGACCCATACGAAGGAAATCCAAAAACATAAGGAACCCATTCTGGCTCTTAGGACTAGAAAAGGTTCCAAGACTATATATATATATATATAAAACATATATATATATATATAAAGTAATTCGTTACTTATTCTTAACATTTTTAATTTTATTTCTTTTTATGTCCTTCATTTAATAATAGAGTTTGTGTAATTTTAGTAGTAAAATACATATATAGAATGGATCGGTATTTCAGGACTACTTATTATCAAATATCAAAAAATTTAAATCGTGAAAATTGTTTGGTATTTACATAGTTTTAATTTATTAAAATTTAAGATATTTTATTTTTTCTTCAGATCTTAACCTTAGGTAATTACAAACAAAATATTTTAATAATTCGTATTTTGTATTGTGTCAGTATTATTAAAAAAAAAAATAACAAAAAAATGGATAAATTTATCAGAGATATAAACTTTACTTCATTCGATACACTGAAAGTAAACACAATCTAGGAACTAAAGGATCAGTTTCAAAAGAACAATTCAAATCGAAATTTTACTTTATTACAACAAAACATACGAAGCGTTAACAAAAATCTAGACGAACTTAAAGTTACTTTATCAGAAATAGATTATTCCTTCGATTGTATTGCACTGACAGAAACATTTATTATTGATGATATAAAGTTTTTTAATTTGACGAATTATAATAAAACATATTATCTTAACTACCGATAGACACCTCTTGCACACCTTAGTAGATAATATTCAGATATAAATAAAATCAAATGAACGGCAATAATATATAGAATATGTACATTAAATATTTTTTTTTCTCGTGAATGTAACAAACACGGTCGGGTCCATGCACAACCTACGGTTTCTTATGGGCTTCTTGTGTTTATTTGCTTCAAATCTTTATTCTTTATTTATGATTATGATTATTATTACTTATGATTATTATTTATATTTATGTAATTATGTAATTATGATTATTTATATTTATGTAAATTACTAAGTGAATAAACATTATTATTATTATTATTATTATACTGAATTGTTATTAAATTAAATATGTATATATATTATTATGTTAAACGACTTCATATAAGCCTGCGGTGGCCTATTTGGATAAGCGGTTGATTGTGACAATTCTGTTGGGTTATTGTAATAGTATCGATCTCGCGAGAGAGAAGTTTTTTTTCTTTTTTTTTTTGTTCTACATGTGAAAACAGTAATTATTATTTTAACTGTTAATAAAATAAACTAATTTAGAAAATTTTAAGAAAGTTTTTTAGACCGTACTGTGGACTATGCCGTAATCTATCTCGGTAAAGCGCTATTTGCCAACATAGTTTGCCAAGGGACAGGTTGCACTTAGTAATAATTTACAATAATTTAATAATAGTAATATGACTTATAAATCACAAAAAAAAACTTTCTACTATAAAAAGTTCTTTTTATAAATTGTGATTATTTGATTACTTGCTAACTTTAGATTGTTACGAACTAGCTTATAAACGTGGATTTGATAGGAGGGTCTTTACCAGACAAATCTTCACCAGGTAGTAATTCAAACACCAATTTACACGACAGTCTCATATTTCTGCTAAACAGAACTTTGGATGGAGTTTGTTTTAAATATATTGTAGCATGTTTAAAAAACTCGAAAATTAAAAATCGTCATTTTAATCATTAAATCTTCCTTAGTACCGCCCTGTACCCTCAACTTAAAACACATCATAATAATAATAATAATATAATAATATTCTTTATTTTCCATTAGACAGTACAACTGTGTGGGATTCGTCATTTACAAAAAATATGTTTAAAACTAAGATTAAGACTTACATGCAAAAACACATTGATACAACACACTTAAAAATATTCCAAAAATTCACTCAGTGAATAAAAACAATGATCTAATAAAAATGTCTTTAACATTCTTTTGAAAATATTGATATTAGATGCTTCTTTGATAACATTTGGCAATCTATTAAATAACTTTAGGCCTAGAAATTTGGGAGCATTTGAACTGACTTTTAAGCGGCAAAATGGAATATGAAATTCTGCACATTGTCGCGTGTGGTAGCTATGTACATTTTCCACAGGAATAAATATTTTTTTATTTTTGTATATATACACACACATTTCAAAAATTAATAACGATGGAAGAGGTAGAATACTATATTCCTTAAAGTATTGCTTACATGAGTCTCTCTGAGATACTTTTGCAATACATCTTATAATTTTCTTCTGGGCAATGAAAACTTGGGGTGCATTGGTTGAATGTCCCCATAAACACAAACCATACCTAAGCCGAGAATCGACCTGGGCAAAGTAAACCATCACAAGTTGATGAACTTCCAATACTGATCGAAGATTAATGAAAAGAAATTTTAACGAATTAATTTTAGAAATCAGATGATTGCAGTGAGATTTCCAATCTAGCTTTTCATCTATATAAATTCCCAAGAAGCGAACAGGCTCATGTGTAGCAATAATATTGTCGTCGTGATTAATAGGCAAGTCCTGGACTGTCCCTGTTGTGACAAATCTGACAAAATTTGTTTTGGTAGCGTTAAAAAATAAATCGAGGTTATTAAAATAGTTAGAAATATGTTTAATAAGTGTAACGCTTTTCGAAGCCAATTCTTCAGAGTTTTTATCTGAAACTAGAACAGAAATATCATCTGCATATGCGACATACGCTGGATGATTCAGGTATCCATTTATATTATTGATATACAATATAAATAAAATAGGACCCAATATGGATCCTTGAGGGACACCCATATTAACGTTTATAAATTCGGAGTTAATAGTTCTTACAGAATTACCTTCTCTATTAGTTAGTGAAACGTATTGTTTCCGATCATTGAGAAAAGATGATATCCAGTCAAGTGCCACACCACGTATTCCATAATTTTGCAAAATTGATAATAAGGTGTCATGATTGACACAGTCGAATGCCCTGCTGAGATCACAAAAAATACCAACAGGACACTCGCCCGTTTCAAAATATTCTATGATTTGATTGTAAAATGAGATCATTGCAGTATTAGTGGATTTATTTTGACGGAACCCGTGTTGATTTTCTGTAATAATATTAAATTTTCTTAAATACGAAACTAGTCGATCAATAAATGCGTATTCAAAAATTTTAGAAAAAACGCAAGGAACAGTGACTGGTCTGTAGTTTTCTATTGATGTTGGATCTTTCTTTTTAAAAATTGGAATAATTTTTCCAATCTTTAAATTAGATGGAAAACAGCCGTGTTCAAAAGACATATTTATTAAATAGGTTAAAGGCTCTATAATATTTTCGAGTACTTTTTTTATTAAACAATTTGGAATTTCGTCTACACCGCACGACTTTTTATTTTTGAGTTTAGTGAAAATCAGCTGTAGTAATTCATTGGGACAAAACGGTGTTAAATATAACGAACTTTCATTCGATAAAGTGCCAATTACATTACAAGTTTGATTTACATTTATATTACTTACAAGTTCGACTGGTGAATTCAAGAAAAAGTTATTAAACTCCGTAACGATTTCATGTGGGTCCTTTAAAAGTACATCATTTACTTTAATGTTGATATTTTCATGTGGTTTAACTTTGTTGGTCATTTCGGATACTACATCCCAGGATGCCTTAATTGTGTTACTAGAATTAAATATACGATTCTGAAAATATAACTTTTTCTTTGAGGCCATTAATGTAGAATGAGCTTTTTTATTAATTTTATAAATTTCTTCAAAATTAGGACAGATAGATCTCATACAAAATAAATCTTTTAATTTTCGACTGGATTTGATAACTTCTGAATCAATCCAGTTTTTATCATTATATTTAATACATACTTTTCGCTTGGGAAAATGTAATTCAAAGTGATGTAAAAATGTATTATAAAATTTTTTAAAAGAGTCATTGAAATCATCCTGCATAAATATTTGTGACCAATCAGTATTTGACAATGTTTGCTTAAAATTCTGTATTTTATTTTCGTTAAAATTTCTTTTCTCTATGTTAGTTTCCGAGTTATTCGATTTATTGATAAGATCAATATCTAAAAGAACTGTGCGATGGTCAGAAAATTCATTGTCCAGAACACAACATGAAAAATCATATTTTTGATCACTAACAAATATTTGATCAATTAAAGTACAAGTATTCAAAGTGACTCTAGTAGGCCAATTTACAATCGGAATAAGATTAAAAGAAGATAAAAGAATGGATAAATTATTAAAATGCACATTCTTATACTTATCAAAGTTAAAATCGCCAGTTAAAATAAATTTTATAGTAGGTTTATACAACGCATCTAAAACTTCTGCAAGCTTATTAAAAAATATATCTACATTTCCAGAAGGTGATCTGTAACAATTAATGATAATATTCACTGAATGTTTAAAATTGTAAGACACTGCACATATTTCAAAATCTTGGTCTATGCAGTACTTATTTAAGTCGACTATTTTAGTATTATCTTTCATCCATATACTAACCCCTCCACATTTTAAAGTAGGCCTAGAGTAAGAGGTAACCAAAGTGAAATTGTTAATTTTCAAGAGATTTAAATGGTCAGATTTTACCCCAATTTCAGTTATACACAAAATATTGACATCCCGATAATAGTTTAAATCACTTTCTAAAAAACAAATTTTCTCGTCATTTATCGTATTAATATTTAACAATAGCAATGTAGGTCTAAAAATTAAATCTTTTGAGGGATTTCCCTCTTGTGTCTCGATAAAAAACGACTCACACATGCGTGATAAGGCCATAGATCTGCATTCATCGCTTTTTTAAAATTACTAGCTAAAATAGTTACCTTAAATGAACTATACAAATTAGGAAATTTAGCGTTTAATTTTTCACATTGAAACTCAGGAAAGTGTCCTTTCATTAAATTGGTCAAGTCTTATGTCGTAGTCTGGGGGCTTAGTCTATAAACATGTAGAACTGCACAAGCAGGGACACCTTCAACTGTAGTAGATTCACGATTGCCCACAATCACTTGACGCTTATTTCGTTTCCTACTGACTGTTTTCCATTCTTCTTGCTTGGAAGTAACCGCTGATGTTGAAGCCGATGGTTCAGGGTCCTTTGTTAGATTAATGTAAGAATTAAATTTCTGTTGGTGTTGAGCCGTTATTATTGCAGAAGACACTTCATTTCTGGAAAATGATGCACTTGGAAACGGCCTTTGGTATCCTGATATTCCAGGAGTAATCTTGCTATGACTACCTTTTTCCTTTGTTGACGCTATTTCTCTTGGTTGTTTAGTATCGATTTTGTTAAGATTTTTCTTATCACATTTTTCTGACTCATCTTTTTCGTTTATAGAAGAGGGTATGCTGTTCTTTAACAGCTCTATCTGTTCATTCAAAATTAGAATTTTTTCTTTGAGTTCAGAAATTATACAATCTTTCTGCTTTATTATATATGTAAAAATAGATATGTCAACTTTTTTGTCAGAACCAGACAATTCTTCAATGGCATCAAAAAATTTAGTATCATCAGTTTGGTCAGAAATATCTTTTTCTTTTTCGCAGCATATAATTTCATGGTCATTCAAAATAGTAGCATTTTTCCTTAATTTTCCGCAGCTCGGATGGAAATAGTTTTTACATAATACACAGATTATTGAATCCGCTGCAATCTTAGCTTTACATTTCTTACACAGTGGCATTTCGTTAGAGTTCATATTGAATATAAAACTTGAAAGAGAAGACTTGGCTCCCTGACTATAGAGGTTTATTTATATACTGGTTCCTTTTTTTGTGAACTTTCTTATCGGATTAAATCGTTGAATTAATGCAAATATTTTTGCATTATGCCTTACATGCACATAGCACAAGAATCACATTTATTTATAATGATTTAACCTCTGAAATCGATCATTGTATACGGACAAGGGTTAAAATTTTAACGGCTTTTGGTTGCTAGGCAATCAAATCCTTGAGCAGTACCATAATAACGAGGCGTCCGCGGCTAAAAAATAGATCCTTATGTCATAATCGTCGAATCAAAATTCACGCTCCCCCCGAGAGTGACCACTGAAGTGGCTTGTTCTTAGGAGAGGGTAAACTACAAAAACGGGTAGGAATCATTTTTTGCGGCAGAGACAGGGTGGAAGCTTTGAGATTAAGAAGTGTTCTGTTAATGTTAATTACCGTTTTGGCGGTTTTTTTTATCTGTAACCGCTTAAAAAGTCTCTTAAACGTTTTCAATTAAACTAAAATCAGTTACTAGTGATAGTTAATAGTGCAGATGGAAAGATGTCGATGAATTTCTAATGAGAATCTTGATTTTACCGTATCGTATAAATTGGGTGTGGCCCCATTAATTCTACTATCTAGGAATCAAACTGTAAGTTTTTTAATATCATTATTATTGCTTAACTACCAGAAAAGAAGGGTTACCATTTATTTCTTTGGAACAAAAATTTAATTGTAATCCGCATGAATAATATCCAAGTGTGGGTAATTAACGTAAGAAGTGCTTATAAAATTCATAGTGCTACCGGCTTTTATAAAAAACCCGGCACCTTTTCTACAGACTCCAAAAGTGTGAAAATTCGGAAAAGTTCACCGAATATATGTTTCAGTTATCAGTGAAAGCGATGCGCAGAGCCTGATTAAATATTTTTGTAACACATTTATGGTAAATTTTTGGTTTCTTAATGTTTCTCTTAATTTAATTGTTTTAATTTAAACTATTATATGGTACCCCCATCTTTTACTCGAGTAAAAAATCTTTTAAGCTAAAAGTGATTTATTATTTTTTTATTAAATTTTGATACTTTTAAAATTCCTTTCACATCACATTCTGCTTAAATGGGTACACAAAATAACAATATAAAAATACTTAGCTGTTATTGAATGTGTAATATTGTTTCTATATGTGATTAAACACTAGTGCGTTTTACTGTATTTTACCTTATCTGATTTGTTGATATTTTATATGTCTATTGTTTCGTTCATATGCTTGACTTATTACTACACACAGTAATAAATATTGTTTATTGTTTATTTATATGTTTTAGTTTCTGACCTGGTGTAAGTTATTCTGATCTAATCTCATCAACAACACGAATGAGACGTATTTAACTCATAAATCTTAACTTTTGAACTCATTTATATCTCATTAATATATATGGAGCTGTTGTGATAAGTAAGAACAAAAAGTAAGTATAACTTTCTCTTTCTAGCTTTGCTAATAAAAGTGTTTAATTTAAAGTTTTAACCAGAACATCTACCGGTTTACTCAATCTTACCGTATCTTATCTTATATTTCCTATATCTTTCTAATTTTAACTTGATCTACCACAACTTATTAATTATTCTATCCTATCCCCCATAATCGAATCTTTTTTCCATCTGGGTTTCTTATATTTCCCCGTCCATATGATAAAAAAATAAGTGGCGCCCATTTACCTTCCCCTATTTCATCATTTCTCTCATTTTCTTTTTAGTCCCTTTTAAATTCATTTATCTTTTATTTTCTCTAGTAAATATATCCCCGTATATCTTTCCAACACGATATCATCTAGCTCGTTCGAATCCACGCTCGCTCTCCTCCTACCCCCTGAGTGCCGTTCGCCTTGGTTAGCCTCTATAAACGAGCATTTAACATCATAGAGAAAAAAGAGGTTACACTTTAATGGCGCCCAACGTGGGGCTTGATGATAAAATCCCTATTTTTCCGACAATAAAATTACGCACTTTTAATATCGACAATTTCCGTTACTTTTTCTTATCACAATGGCCAATTTTGAAGTAAATTTCTTAACTGCGGTTGAAATTATTTAAGTACCTAAGATTAGAAGAACAGCCACCACCAGAAAAGTAGAGGATAAAAGAAAAGTCCTCAAAAGTATGCTAAAGAAACAAATGGTACAGTAACATCAGTAAATATTTTTTTTCGTCTACCTTTTTCGTATCGTCAACAAACTTAAATTAAAAGAATCGCCTTAATATGGAATTAACTATGACAGCATCTCCTTTCTTTCGACCATTTTCTTCTTCATTCCTTTATCGATGGTTTCGTAATTTTTCTAGAAGAAAAAATTTTTTTTGTTTTTCTACTCTTTATCGTATTTTATCTAAAAGAAAATAATTTTTTATTTTTCTACTCTATATCGTATTTTACCTAAAGGAAAATAATTTTTATTTTTCTATATTTTTTCGTATTTTATCTGAAGGAAAATGTTCTTAATTTTCCACTCTCTATCGTATTTTTTCTACAGGAAAATAATTTCCATTTTTCTACTTTTCCTGTATTTTATCTATAGGAAAATCTATTTTATTTTTCTACTTTTTTTCGTATTTTATCTAAAGGAAAATATTCTTCATTTTCCTATTCTCTACCGTATTTTATCTAAATGAAAATAATTTTTTATTTTTTTCTACTTTCTACCGTAGTTTATCTAAAGGAGAATATATTTCATTTCTCTAGTTTTTTCTGCATCTTATCTTAGGAGAAATAACGTTTCGTTAAATTTTTGTTTACCGTTTATCATCTATCTCTATCCATCTACTTAACCAATGTTTCTCAGTACGGTTATAAAAGTGGAATCCACCTGACAAATATCTCTGCATCGTCCTAGCGTGGAAAATTTGTTTTTACTTGAACTATCGTAACGTAAGTGAATACTTATTTCACTTAATTACCGTTTATCTACCGTTCAAGTGAATTAACACTTGAAATTATCTTATCGTAAGTGAAAACATATTTCACTTAACTACCGTTTACCAGCTCAAGTGAATCATCACTTGATATAAGTGAAAACATATTTCACTTAATTATCGTTTATCTACCGTTCAAGTGAATTATCACTTGAAATTATCTTACCGTAAGTGAAAACATATTTCATTTAAATATCGTTTACCAGCTCAAGTGAATCATCACTTGATATAAGTGAAAACATATTTCACTTAATTATCGTTTATCTACCGTTCAAGTGAATTATAACTTGAAATTATCTTACCGTAAGTGAAAACATATTTCACTTAACTACCGTTTACCAGCTCAAGTGTATTAGCACTTGAAAATATCGTTTTGTAAGTGAGAACACACCTCACTTAACTACCGTACCGTTCAGTAAAAACTATCACTGCTGTTTATATGTCTGGTTATCTCCCCTAGTTTCTTCATTAAGCTTGAAATTGACACTCCAAAGCCTTATGTCTCTGTTTCCGATGATTCTTCTGAAGATGAACTCTCCGAATAGGAACGAATGTTTCTTTGTTTTCTCAGAATTATCCGTATAAGCATTTCTTTTCCATTTTCTTTTTCTCGACCTCTCCGTTTCTCAACATCTCACCCTGACTCAACTGTAAATATGTTTCGTTATCTCCTCCCCGTTTAGGAGGCGGGATTATGTAGAATACCCCCAAAGCGATAAACTGCTTGTCGTAAGAGGCGACTAAGTGCAACATTTTCCCTTTTCTCTTTTGTTCAATTTCCTTATGTCTTGTTAACTACCTTAGCTATATGTTTCTCTATGTCTTACTTTTATATTTGTCGATTAAGTGTATTCAGACTTATACTTATCGTTTATCTATTGTTTAAGTGTATTACCACTTGAATATGTCATCTCGAAAGGGAAAATACTTTTCTCTTGCCTACCGTTTACCTAATTAATAAGTACCTTAACACTTATCTCTATCGTCTCGAAAGTAAAATTTACTTTCCCTCATCTACCGTTTATTTACCTAATAAGTGTATTAACACTTGTTGATATCGTACCGAAGGAGAAAATATGTTTCTCGTAACTACCGCTTATCTACCTTATGAGTGTTTTAACACTTGTATTTTTTTTTTCTTGAAGGAAAAAATAGTTTTTCCTTTATCTACCGTTAACCTACCGTATAGGTGCGTCAGCACTTGTGACTTTATTATCGTATCGTTCAGTAATATCTATTACTGTTTTATGTTTAGAAAACATTTTTTTAGTTACCTTATTTCTCGTTTATCATCCATAAACTACTTTTTATCTTTGATATGGATATAAGACGGTTATCGTACATTAGTGGAAGACACATGAATAAAATTTTTTTTGGAAAAATTTTTTGAAAATTTTTTTGAAATTTTTTTAATTTTTTTCGTTCTTTCATACAATTTTATACCTTTACATATCGTTGATTTAAAGAACTTTGGTCCGCCACATGACTACTATTGGAATCACTTTACTTTTTTTGACTAACAAAATTCAATCTTAACTACTTCTTCTGGAATTTTATTTTGACCTTGCAATTTGTCACGAGAGATAAGCCTAGGAAAGCCGTAGGGAATTCTTTCCGGTAGTGGGTCTGTTGAGATTGTAAGGAAGACAGATAAAATTTCTTTCTCCTCTCTTTCTTTTCCTCGATTACTTTCTCTATTTTTTTTCTAGCTAGGATTGAAGACCGTTAGGATAATTTGGTTTTAAGATTTGTTAGATTCCTGTTAATGTCTTAGTGTGATCTATTACCTTAAGATTTTTTTTATTTTATGTTCTCAATGAGAACTATATTTTTAGTAATTACTGTTTTCTTCTTTTCCTTACTGTATATTCGTTGATATCTTTAACATCAACCAAGCAGGACGGAACTTTTCCAAACATCTTTTCAGATGTTAACGTATCACGTACTTACCTTGACTGTCGGATCTAATGGAGCCGGTAGGCTTATTAGATTCCTAATTATAACTATCGTCCGTGTTTCTTTCTTCCTTTTCAAAATTATTACTAACAGTTTGGTTTAAATTCAGCTTTTTTCTTTATAGGAGTTCCCAAAGAGGGAAATACGCGTTGTGCCTCCTATGGGAAATTTTACTTATGGGAACATAGCATTCTTTACTTTCTTCCATGTGTGTGTGAATGAAGCGTGTGTCCTGACATCTTATGTCAAGGGCAATATAAATACATTTTTTTTGATTTGCTTTTAAGATACCACTTAGTGCTGCCCGTCTAGGCCAAGCTGCACACTTTTTTGTTTCCGTGCAGAAACTTCGGAGTAGACCTGTTCCCGATCACTTTGTGATCTTCCGGTTGGCCGGTACCGTTTAGAAAAATCTGGTCACATAGTATCGAAGATCTATTGATCTGATACATTTTACCTACCTTGTGGTTCTTCAAACTCTCGCGTAGTTTCACTTTTATCTTGACGCGCTAATGAATAGTGCAAATATTATATCGCTTTCCGTAACTAACACTGTTACCCAAGTTTTACCTAGATAGATACCGCTCCTGTAAGATCGTTTTTCTACATCTCGATGTTCACTACCTTTATCGGTTTCAGTTTTCTAAACACACTACTGTTGTTCCAACCATAGCTTATCTTTTTTTAAAAACTGTTTTCCAACCAGTATTTTCTCTTCGGAAGGGGCTGTGTAGCATGTTTAAAAAACTCGAAAATTAAAAATCGTCATTTTAATCATTTAATCTTTCTTAGTACCGCCCTGTACCCTCAACTTAAAACACATCATGACAAGGGTTAAAATTTTAACGGCTTTTGGTTGCTAGGCAATCAAATCCTTGAGCAGTACCATAATAACGAGGCGTCCGCGGCTAAAAAATAGATCCTTATGTCATAATCGTCGAATCAAAATTCACGCTCCCCCCGAGAGTGACCACTGAAGTGGCTTGTTCTTAGGAGAGGGTAAACTACAAAAACGGGTAGGAATCATTTTTTGCGGCAGAGACAGGGTGGAAGCTTTGAGATTAAGAAGTGTTCTGTTAATGTTAATTACCGTTTTGGCGGTTTTTTTATCTGTAACCGCTTAAAAAGTCTCTTAAACGTTTTTAATTAAACTAAAATCAGTTACTAGTGATAGTTAATAGTGCAGATGGAAAGATGTCGATGAATTTCTAATGAGAATCTTGATTTTACCGTATCGTATAAATTGGGTGTGGCCCCATTAATTCTACTATCTAGGAATCAAACTGTAAGTTTTTTAATATCATTATTATTGCTTAACTACCAGAAAAGAAGGGTTACCATTTATTTCTTTGGCACAAAAATTTAATTGTAATCCGCATGAATAATATCCAAGTGTGGGTAATTAACGTAAGAAGTGCTCATAAAATTCATAGTGCTACCGGCTTTTATAAAAAACCCGGCACCTTTTCTACAGACTCCAACAGTGTGAAAATTCGGAAAAGTTCACCGAATATATGTTTCAGTTATCAGTGAAAGCGTTGCGCAGAGCCTGATTAAATATTTTTGTAACACATTTATGGTAAATTTTTGGTTTCTTAATGTTTCTCTTAATTTAATTGTTTTAATTTAAACTATTATATGGTACCCTCATCTTTTACTCGAGTAAAAAATCTTTTAAGCTAAAAGTGATTTATTATTTTTTTATTAAATTTTGATACTTTTAAAATTCCTTTCACATCACATTCTGCTTAAATGGGTACACAAAAATAACAATATAAAAATACTTAGCTGTTATTGAATGTGTAATATTGTTTCTATATGTGATTAAACACTAGTGTGTTTTACTGTATTTTACCTTATCTGATTTGTTGATATTTTATATGTCTATTGTTTCGTTCATATGCTTGACTTATTACTACACACAGTAATAAATATTGTTTATTGTTTATTTATATGTTTTATTTTCTGACCTGGTGTAAGTTATTCTGATCTAATCTCATCAACAACACGAATGAGACGTATTTAACTCATAAATCTTAACTTTTGAACTCATTTATATCTCATTAATATATATGGAGCTGTTGTGATAAGTAAGAACAAAAAGTAAGTATAACTTTCTCTTTCTAGCTTTGCTAATAAAAGTGTTTAATTTAAAGTTTTAACCAGAACATCTACCGGTTTACTCAATCTTACCGTATCTTATCTTATATTTCCTATATCTTTCTAATTTTAACTTGATCTACCACAACTTATTAATTATTCTATCCTATCCCCCATAATCGAATCTTTTTTCCATCTGGGTTTCTTATATTTCCCCGTCCATATGATAAAAAAATAAGTGGCGCCCATTTACCTTCCCCTATTTCATCATTTCTCTCATTTTCTTTTTAGTCCCTTTTAAATTCATTTATCTTTTATTTTCTCTAGTAAATATATCCCCGTATATCTTTTCAACACGATATCATCTAGCGCGTTCGAATCCACGCTCGCTCTCCTCCTACCCCCTGAGTGCCGTTCGCCTTGGTTAGCCTCTATAAACGAGCATTTAACATCATAGAGAAAAAAGAGGTTACAATATATGGACAGCTGGATTAACAGATTAACGGAATGTGTTCGTCCCAGTTGCGTTAATGTTTAAAGACAACCTTTAATAGATTGTTCACCAATTGTCGGTTAATTTTTTTAACCATTTTATCAGACTTAGGATGAGGTGCAGTAGTTCTTGTTTTACCAATTCCCAATTTCGTACAGACTTTCTGGAACAACCTGCTCTCAAAATCTAATTTAACAGGAATACCAAATCGTCTTTTAAACTGGTTTATCAAGATGTTGGCTAAGCAACGGATTCTTTTAAACGGAACTCCTATCATATTGTAACGGGATAACCGTAAAAAAAGGACCTTAATTTAAAAGATTGTTATTCTAGAAACTTGTAAACACACTAACTAGATTAAATAATGTTTCTAGAAAATTCTAGAAAGTTCTAAACACACTGACTAGATTAAATAATGTTTCTAGAAGATTCTAGAAAGTTCTAAACACACTGACTAGATTAAATAATGTTGTATATAAGGGGATGTATGGGCAGTTAACGTTAGTTCAAGTTTAAATATTAACAAGAGTTCATTGTATTGTCAAGCAGTTTAGACGTTATCCAGCGGAGTTCTGTGTATCTTAACAATTTTGTAAATAAATTGTGTAAAAGTCCCCATAAGAGTTTCAATATATTGTTGCATGGCAGGTTTGTGGACCCTTAGATCAGATTAGATGTTTATTGGGTTGGCTGTTAGCCTGTATCACTGCGACCTTTTCAGATCTATTGTGACCACCCATTATCTCAAGAATAAGATTAAAGAACCTTGTCCAGCTGTGCCCTCTTAATGAGACTTAATAGCCTTGACAGTGGCCACTCTGCATAACTTGGAGCAGCCGGTTTCTCCTCTCCCAGTACTAGATACCGCGTCCTTGCAAGGCCTTCACATTGGCATAGGACATAAAATGCGGTTTCCTCCTCCTCTTGGCAGTATCGACAAATGTCTTCATCTGCTAAGTTCAGCTGACTTATGTGTTTTCTGAGCCTACAATGTCCTGTCAAGAGACTGACAATCATTCTGACATCGTTTCGCCTTTGTGATAGCAGCTCTGCAGTAAACTTCGCCGAGTGTCCCTTTATAAAGACTTTGGCTTGTCGCTTGCCCGGTGATTTTTCCCACCACTCCTGGGCCTTCTCTAGCCTCTATTTCTCAATGGCTGCCTTTCTGAATGTATAAGCAATTCCGCCGAATGGTTCCGGGCCAATCATTGGGGTATTAGCTCCCGCACGGGCCAATTCATCAGCCTTCTCATTGCCCCGAAACCGTCAGTGTCCTGGTATCCATGCCAGTGTCAGAGAATTTTGACTTGCGGCATGTGTCAGGGCCCCAACGCAGTCTCACACTAGCTGTGAGCTTATTTGGGCCAAGACTATCGCCTTTAGAGCTGCTTGGCTGTCCGAGTATATGACTACGGTTTTACCCGTTATACCCCGACTTACGATCTCCGTTGCACAGTGTTGTATGGCCATTACTTTAGCCTGAAACACTGTGGCATACGCACCTATACTTAGTTGGACTTTTATCCTGTGTCCTCTACTGTATTTTCCTGACCCTGTGCCTTTCTCAGTCTTTGAGCCATTGGTATACCAGATTGACTCCCCATGAATTGGGGGGCCATTGTTCCATGAGTCTCTTTCCAGTATTTCTACTCGAAAGTTTCTCACAAAGTTATACCTGGGGACTATTCTGTCCTGAGACATGCTCATTATTTGATCCGCCTAAACCCTATTGTATAACTCTGCTTGCTTTTTCCCTTTTAATAAGGTAATGGGGTCCTGGCCTTGTAGCAGCCTGTGAGCAGTTGCCATAGCCTCGCCCTGAATGTAAATGTGCAATGGTGGTAGGTTGAGTAGAACCTGTAGTACGTCCGTTGGGGCGGTCCCCATGGCACCTGTAACATTCAGACATGCCTGCCTTTGAATGCTTTCCAGCTGCCTGATCACTCCGGACTGCTGCGTTCTACTCCACCACACCACTGAACCATAGGTTAACATTGGTCTAATGACTTGTGTATACAACCATAGGTTCATTTGTGGGTTCAAGCCCCAGTTCTTGCCACACAATTGTTTACACCTACCAAGGGCTATTGTAGCTTTGTGTGTGACCTTTTGAATGTGTTGCTTCAATGATAGCCTCTGGTCAAATACCACACCCAGGTATTTGGCTTCTGTGGCCATTGGAACCAGCACGTTATTGAGCGTTAATGGTTTTAAGCCTTTTAACGCTCTTTTATTAGTGAAAGGGACCACTGATGCTTTTTGTGGATTGACTGTTAGGCCTTCATCCTTGCACCACTTGTACACCATATTCATTGCGGACTGCATCCGCTCTGAGACTGTGCCCAGAAACTTCCCCTGAATAATTATGGCCATATCATCTGCGAAACCTAGGCAGTGAAATCCTTCATTGAGGAGTTTCTTAAGGAGGTCATCCACAAGCGCTGACCACAGCAGAGGCGAAAGTACCCCTCCCTGCGGACAGCCTCTTCCCACTGTTGCCTTAATGGACGCCTCACCTAACTTGTACACTACGATCCTATGCGTTAGGTTGGCATACACCCATTGGCATATTAGTATTAGTGGTGGGAATCCCCTCCTTGAAAGTGCGTCGGTCACTGACTCGGGTACCACATTACTGAAGGCTCCTTCGATGTCAATAAACGCCGCCAGGGCTACTTCTTTGCCTTCAATTGACTTTGATAATAGCCTGTTTAAGTCATCCAGCGCTAGGTCTGTGTATTTTCTCCGCTGGTATGCATATTGACGATCACTTCATGGGTTCTCCGTTAAGATTTTGTCCCTTATATATCTATCGACCAGTTTCTCCAGCGTTTTTGCTACGAATGACGATAGACTTATTGGTCTGTATGACTTGGTTGTTTGGTCCGTCATCCTCCCCGCTTTAGGGAGATATAAGACTTCCACCTTCTGCCACACAGATGGTATAAATCTATAGGCCAAACAAGCCTTAAATATTTTACACAGATGTGTTATTATTACTTCCTGCCCTTTCTGAAGTAGGGCTGGGTATATTTCATCCATTCCCGGTGTTTTGAATGGACGGAATGTGCTGATAGCCCATCTGATTTTGGCGGGTCTGGTTATTTTGGTAGCTTGCTTCCAGTCATCCCTTGAGGGCCTTACCAGCCTTTGACCGTGGCCTGCGCTATCCGATCCCGCTTCCATAAAACGTGAGCCAGCAAAGTGTGCCAATGTTAGCATTCTTAAACTTTCCTCCAACGTTTTGGTGTATGATCCGTCCTCCTTTTTGAGGAGGCCGACCTCTTTCGCTGTACCATCCTTAGCCAGGACCTTGTGGATCTTGAACATGCGGGGTTTGTTTGGACTTCCTCGCAGAACCTCCTCCAGGAGTCTGTTTTGGCTTTTCGGATTTCTTTATTGTACAGCGTTAACTTTTGTCTGTACTCTTCCCAGTTATGAACGGTTTTGGCCTTATTAAACAGCCTTTTCACCTGAGCCCTAAGCTTCTGTAGGTGTTCGTTCCACCAGGGAGTGTTTCTTGTGTACTTTCTTGTCTGTTCCGAGCAGCTTTCACGATAAGCCGTCCCAATAGACTCGGTTACCCTCTCCACCTCCCGGTCCAAACTGTACACATCTCTTATTGACACCGTTCTGTCCTCGAGATTTTCATTAAGGAAATTTACATAGTCCTCCCAATTCGTTCTCCGTGGATTTCTGAACGTGGTCTCAATAATTTTAGGGGTGAACCTTACATGCCTGTGATCCGACCCATGCCGTTCGTCCGAGACATGCCAGTTTTCAATCTTGTCGTGGATTTTGTTTGTGCAGAGGATCATATCAAGGACCTCCCTGCGCGTAACTGTTACAAACGTTGGCTTTTTGCCTCTGTTTAATATCTGTAAGCTATTACTAAGTATAAATTGTAATAGATACTCACCTCTAGGGTTGACGTCCGTACTACCCCACGCTATGTAATGAGCATTGGCGTCGGCCCCCACGATCAACGGTAGGTTTTCCCTCCGGCTGTAGCTTATGATGTCCATTAGGTGGCCTGGAGGACAAACCTTGTCCTCTCCAGGAAAGTATGCTGAACAGACCATTAGCCTTCTGATGCCTTCTTCCGTGAATATTGACAGTATGGCTGCAACAAAATCCCCTGTGCATAGCACCGGAATCAGCTTACATCCAACTGTCTTAGAAAACAATATACATGCACGGGGCTTTATAGCCTTTGTGTCATATATTAACTCGCCATGGTGCGGTTTTAAGCCTGCAATCCTACCTCCGTATAGCCATGGCTCCTGCAGGAGGGCTACCTCCACGCCTTCTTTTTCAAATCTCCGACACACTATGGCCGATGCAGCCTTTGCATGTTGGAGATTTGCCTGCAGGACCCTGACTGTACCTACATCTTTATACGATGGATCCATACGAGTCCCACGAGAAGCTAGGGAAGGGATGGTCCACCTGGTCAAAGCCCCGCATAACCAGGTAAGGCTAATTACAAGGGGGTTTCGCCCGGTGCCCCCAGGGGACCGTTCGCAACCAACTTAACCCGTTGGCCATTCAGTACATCGGCACGGTACCTCACACCTTCACTTGGAGTTGTTTGTGTAATTATTAGCCGTAAGATGAGGGAGGAACATAAGGCCCTCTCCCAGCTTGCCGTTGCCCGGGGTGTGCCTCTGGGAGGCTATTACACCAGGGTCCTGCTGATTCGGAAGGTGGATCCAGAAGCCTAGTAGCGGTCAGCCACTTAAGCTTCTGCATCCATCCCACCCTTCACTGCACCACCCCACCGCCCCACTTATTCACTAACACCCTAAAAAAAAACAGGAGAATGGATGGTCGAGTTACGGCACACTGTCACTAATGTATTAGTGACAAATTTACCACCCTACTGCCCGCGCTCGCGATGGTAGGGTGGCTCAACCAAAAGGAGTTTGGTTAGGAAGTATATTAATATTTATTAAATTACATTATTCGTTATGTTTGGTACAATTTTGGTAACTTGGCGGGCACGAGCTGAGCAAAATGCTTATGGCCCGCGAAAAATCATGAGGTACCTTGCTTTTTTTACCCTCATGTGCCGCATTTAATATTCCCATCTCGTTTGAGCTTATGCTTAATGTAGTTAAAATAAAAGGTAGACTCTGTTCCCTCTTAACGTATCCTACTAAACTAGTGAAATTAAAATTTATTCCAATATCTTAATTATAGTAAATTAAATTAACTAATTAGGTAAAAATACTATTTATTTCTTAAAACTATTTTCCCAGTATTGGATGAAACGCAAGCATTATAGTCAACTTGGGCCCTGGCTTCTTTTTTAAATTTGCAGTTCATCGGGTTCGAAGATTCTTAATTGGTTTAGATCTCGATACATCCCTACCAGGTGTATGTGAAGTATGGCTCCACGTTGAATGTTTATAGAATTCCGCTGTTATGTAGCACAAAAGTATATACGATGCTGAGGAGTATCTGTGACGCCACATTCCATGCCGTTGGGAGATTCTGCTTTGCCTATCCTGTGTAAATGGACCATTGAATTTTCATGACTTGACAGTAAATGAGTATAGTCTTCCGTTCTAACGGAGTGGAGACTGTATCTAGCCATTGTAGGAGTTGAGGAAAGAGCTCGTATAGGTATCACCCAGTGGTACTTGTTTCCCATTCACCTTGCCATTGGTGGACTGCAAGGCTGTCTAGATGTCTGTCCAGGACAGTTTGGTAGCTGTAGTCTTTCGCTATGATTTCGTTGCCCACAAAGAACGCTCTCCCCTGTCTGGAGATTCTTATTTTTCCCAAAATTTGTTGTAGGTGTATATGGAGAGGAGGTATCTCCGTCGGTGCCGAGTTGTAAGCGCCTAGTATGACTTTCAGGCACATAGCTTGGATGGTGCGCAGTTTTCTTCGGTTTATCACCCGTGGTATTCTGTGCCCCCATATTTCAACCCCGTACGCCGTGATTGGGATGATTGCCTTCAGGTATATATTTTTCAGCGCATCTTGGTATTGTTGTATTTGTCCCCAGTTTCTTCTGAGGGTCCGTCTGAAGCATTGAAATATTTTTCTGCACTTGTCGGTGATATAGCGGATGTGATGTGTAAAGTTCAACTGGTCGTCTATCATTACACCTAGGCACTTGATCACTTCTGTTCTTTGTATGGATTTTTCATTGAATCGCACGACGGCTTTTCGATTGAAAGATAGCTTGGGGAATTTGGAAAACACCATGTACTTTGTCTTCTTTTCTGAGATCTGTAGTTTGTTTCTGCGTGCCCATGTGAGTACTATGCCATGCAGTGTCTAGTGTAGTCTTCCAATTCTCTTCTGCTAGCACCTCTAACAAGCAGAGTGAAATCATCAGCGTAAGCGGCTATTTGGACGCCCATTGGCCATGCTTCTGCCAGGAGTGGGTTCATAACAATGTTCCACATTGTTGGACCTAGGACGGAGCCCTGCGGACAGCCTTTACTTGTATGCTTTATTTGCGTTGTGATCCCAAAGCTGTATTCAACAGTTCTGTTTGCAAGATAGTTCTTGATTATCGAGAGTAGTCCGTTTGAGATTCCTTTTCTTCCTAGGTCGATGATGAGGCTTGGTCACCATAGGTTATCAAAGGCGCCTGATATGTCCATGAAAACGACTAGGCAGTGATTTGGGGATTCTCTTGCGTATTCAGTAATTTGATTTAAAGCACTGATGGTGGACTTCCCTTTTCGGAAACCATATTGTGTATTAGCAAACATTCTTGCTTCACCTATTTCATCGATCACTTTGTTGAGTATGATGCGTTCCAATACCTTCCCTAATTCTGGCAATAACGTAATTGGTCGAAGGGATTTTGGATCTGCTGGGTCTTTGTCAAAGCTTTTCAATATTGTGACCAATTTTCCCTGTTTCCAGGACGCTGGAAAGTATCCTATTCTGAAGCATGCTTGATAGAGCCGAATTAGATTTTCTCGAATGTACGAATAGGTCTTAACTATTATGATACCATGTATCCCATCTCTTCCTGGTGCTTCGTACGGTTTAATATGGCTAACGGCGTTGTCTATCATGTCAGGTATGATTATCGTCTCAATTTGGTAATTCCCATAACAGTGATTGGACTGTTCCCTCATCTCTGTGTGCTCATGGCTTTCATTTTCAATTTGGTCATCAGGTATTAAGGTCTGTAGGATTTCATTGATTGTGTCTTCTTGTAACAACGTAGTTGTGCCCTCTGATTTCAGGACTGTGTGTTTGACATTGGCAAAATTAAGTTTTTCGGCCGCGAGCTTGTATGCCACTCCCCAAGGTTTTTTTGCAAGTTGGTCATTCAAGAATTGAGTCCACAAGTTCGTCTTTGCCCTCTTTATTTCGTCGAAGTAGGTCTGTCTTAGTTCGGCATATCTTGCTCTTGCTTCAAGATAGTCAAGATGACGCCTACGTTGTCTTTTGTATATTTTCCTGCTTCTAATGACTTGTTTCTTAAAGTCATCTAGCGTATCATTCCACCAGGGTGTTCGCCTTTCTTTCCCTTTAGACTTTGCACATGACACCGATATTATATTTAGTAGTTTATCTGTTAAGAGATTCACAAATCTGTCGACGCTTGGTCTGTCATTTAGATGAATATTTGACAGGTCTGAGTTAAGTTATATTGCATGCCGTTCTAGGATTTGATCATTGATTTTCCTTATATTGTACGTACTTTCTTGTGTGATCGCTTCTGCATTTTCCCAGGACAGGCTTATTTTAATCGGTCTGTGGTCACTAGAAGATATGTCGCTTATTACTTTCCACTCGTTTATGCTTGCAAGCAGATTTCCTGTGACAAGAGTGACATCGATATTTTCTTCTCCATTGGCTGTGGAGAAAGTGTATGGTTCGCCTTCTTTATTTATTACAAATAAGTCGTTTGCACTGATGAAATCTTCGATGCTTAGTCCCCTATCGTCTGTTCTTCTGGAGAACCAGGACGTTGACTTACTATTTATATCTCCCAGTACCATCATTGGAATGTTAGCAGCTCGGTATTTATTTATGATATCATTTACTTTTTGTGTGTAGGGTTGCAGATCTTGATCCCACGGAAAATAGAAATTTATTATGAGCAGACTAACACAATTTTTAGTGATCACCGTAACGACTATGTTTTCATCAGACAGAATGGAGTTAAATACCATATCACATTTGCTTCCTAAAACGTAAGTTGCTGCGTACGGTCTTGTTGAATTTGTCCAGGCGCCTTGTAGATGTGCTAACCCAGGTATTTTCTGCTTTTGTGTGTCGGATTGGATGTATGCGTACGGTTCTTGAAGGCAAATTATGTCGATTTGATTTGGTTCCGCTTCTGCAAAGGCTTTGATTTCGCTAGTCGCAATTCTTGAGAATTGTACATTTGCCTGAATGACTCTGATAATGGCCTTATTCATATTCAGTGTTCGCTATGTATTCTTGTGTCCTCTTAGCCAGTATGGGACATTTCGGAGATCTTGCTTCATGTGCGTTGTCTTTTATGCCCGCGTTACAACAGTTTATGCATTTGGGAGTTTCTGTGGTGTGTCTGCATTCTTTGGTGTCATGCTTACCTGCACATCGCCCACAAACCGTATCACTTTTGCAGACGTTTTGGAGATGACCAAACTTCTGACATTTAAAACACCTTAGTAGTCTGATATGATCCCTGATTATGCACGAGGTCCAGCCAATGAATAATCGTTCTGTCTCAAGTAGTGTCCTGCGAGCATCAGAAGATACTTCGACAACCCAATGATTGTAATGTTTTCCCTTTGGTCCAAATTTGTGTTTGACCTTAAGATCTTCTTCACCAATATTATCGATTTCATTTAGTATGAGTTCTTTTAGATCCTCTGCCTCATATTTCGATGGAACACCGAAGACTGCCAGTCTTGGTTGGAATTTCCCCAAAATCTTGGCTTCCAGCCCAGCTTTCCTTAGTACCTCTTTATCTATTTTACTGCCGTCGATTTCCTTAGCCGTCACTTTAATTCCATTTTTGCCAAAATTTGTAATTTTGTCTGGTTTTAGGCCAAGGTTTTCTGGCTTTAGCTTTTTAAGCATTTCTTTCTTGGTATCCTCGCAGGTTTTGATTGGACCTTCTTTGTCCTTTGGAGTTATGATAATTGCCTTCTGTGTAGTTGGTACGATTCTTTGCAGTGACTTGCACTTTTGCCGACGACCTCACTCTGTCTGCATAGGTACTTGGCCCAGCTGATTTGAGTTCTTCTATTTTGCCCATGATCTTGGATTCAGCGGTATTGTTTCCATCTAGCGTTCCACAAACTACTGCCAGTTGACTGAAAATTGTTCCCATTTCTTCGATAGCACGGTTGAGTTTCGCCTTTTTGCCAAGTGAGTCTTTTAGCCCTGCTACCGAATTGAAAGCGTTTATTCGGGAGACCGAAAAGGCGTTAATAATGTCCACTATACTACCGATATTCTTACCATCTAGTTTGCGTACACTGTCTTCTGCCTTCAGCAGATTTGCATGGGCTGACACTTCACTTGTCGCCGACATTTCGAATCAACAACACCCTGTATACTAATTCTAACGCTTTAAATAGTGTTTAATTTTATGTTAACTATTATTATCTTTACCTATCTGGTACCTACCTATTGTTCGCTCTGTTGTTGTTATTGTTACGTTTGTCTTAATAATAAATTCCACTGGAAATATTAAAAATGTATAATGTCTACACAATCCTTTATTCTACAATACTATTCATTGTTATTATTATTCTAAAATCTGTAAGCGTTACAAAATGTAGTTGGGAACATCTATTGTTTACATTTGAGGTTATTTTTTTGTCCTTTCTTTCCGACGAGTGTTCGGCTAGTGCCTTATCCTTGTAGTGTACTTTATTCTTTTTTCGGGTGCCGGATGTTGGTTCTACTTAATATAGATTTATCTTAATCATTTTACGAAGGTTTTTTCAGTACATGCATATGTTTTTACAGATATTTTATTCTACCAAAGTTTCGTTTTGTTTTTTTTCGATTGTAGGGTGGACCTTTGGACCTTTACTAGTGGAACAGAAAAAACATTTTTGGGTCTATTTCTTTGGAGTAATTCAATCAGTAAAATCTTTCACTTACATTGTGTAATATATTCTTTATTTCCCAAAATTCAGCAATCTATTCTCAATAACCAACTGTGCTTATATTGATGTTAGTAACAGTACAGACCCATGATATTCCGTAAATGATGTTTATCAGTAGAAGTTGGCCACTATTGGACGAAGCTAATCTTTTCTGAATCTACAGCAAAACCGCCTCTGCTGTGTATATGTACTAGATAACCAAATTTCTTTTGAAATAGGTGACATTACTTGAAGTTTAACATGAGGTTATTAACATATTATAAACTTTTAAAAGATTTTACGGAATAAACATTTTAGGATGTTTTTCTTATAAGCCGCTCGAAGGTGGCTAAAGCATTAGATAAACCAAATAGAAGAACGGTAGACTGCTATAACCCAGTGTTGTCTGCAAATGCTTTCTTCTCTTTTTTATCTGGTTTTTAAGTCCAAAGTAAAAAACATCTTGGATCAGGCCAGAGCATTAAAATCGTTGTGAATTATTAGCAACGGATTGCTGCCTTTGAGCTTACGATATTGGACGTATATTAAATCGTCTGCAGCAAAATGCTTTGAAGAGCCTAATTGAATAGCGATTGTAGAATATGTTTTTGTAATCTTCGGATTATTTATTCTTGTCTGGACACCTAACGTACTTTCATTGTTCTTTCAGTTTACTGACTGAACAATGTTTCATTCTCTGCTTAGAGAGTGTAATTATCTCGATAAAAAGCGTGATTATCTTCTTATTTAACTTCTTACCCATCTTGGGGGATACTCTGGATATTTTCTCATTCTATTTGGACATCAAGGTGGAAAGTGTAGTAACTCGTTGAAAAGCGTGGTCATATTCTCCATCTGATTGGATATATCTTTTAAAAGCGTAGTGAACTCATTCTCATTGGACATCTCGGTAATGAGATTCAATGGATTCGAAAGTAATTCCTTGGTTCACGTAGTGTTCGCGCAATCGTCTTATTAATACTGTCGTGGTACCAGTTGTATAAAAATTCAATTTTTTTCTGCTCTCTTCTGCTACCAGTAGGACATCACATAGTGTATTTTCAGGCATCTTGAATAATCTTTAAACGCCACACCTGACACCAACTTAACAATTTATTCAACCAAAAAACAATAATTCAGAAACGAAACAGGCGAATTATCACTAGTAACTTGGTTTTTGGCTTATTAACTTGACAATCACCAGGCAAGCAAATTATAACTAAACTCTCCATCGATAGTCCCACTGAATATGTATGCTTTTTAGTTCTAGATAGTCTAGAAGTTTATCAATTCTCGATTAGTCACTGACAGGTATAGGTGGATTGAGTTGTCAGACTATAGTCACAATATTATATTATTGTCACCATAAAATTAAGACATATTATTATGTATTATCACGTAATCCACTTCAAACCTAATACCGTTTAGTTCTTAACAATGATTGCGTTATAACCTTACGTGGTCAAACCTCAAATGTTTTTGAATCAATGAACAAAATTAAAAAAACGAACTTAACATAGTAATCCATGCGAAATCGCAATCCTATGAACAAAAAAATACAAACTATAAAAATTCAAATAAAATTTTTGGTTAAAAAGTCTTTGGAGTCTTTGAAGTCATACCTTACCTGGGCCCAGCGGGGGTCATAAATAAGCTAGAAATGAGACCCTTTTTAGACACTAGACTTGAGATCCGGCATGTGGTTCTATTTATTCATAATTTTACAATCTATTGTTTAAATTTAAAAAGAATATATGTGACTAAAATTAAATAAATACCAGAAACATAAAGATAATTTTTTCCGATTTCAACCATATATAATATTTACACAAAATTTTAAAGTTTACAGACTAGACACCAAATTATTATACATTACATTAGGAAAAGCACTACACTCATCATAACATAAAATACCTCTAGCGCATGTAAACTTTAAAATTTTGCGTAACTATTATATTATGGTTGGAATTAAGAAAAATATTATCTTTACGTTTCTGGTAATTATTTATTTTTATTAATAAGAAATTAATCACATATATTTTTTAAATTTAAACAATAGATTGTAAAATCGTGAGTGCATACAAGCACATGCTGTGAGGGTCTGTTAGGGTCTGTCATTTAGGTACCGCCCGCTAGGACCAGCTAAGGGATGACTTCAAAGACTCTTTAACCAAATTTTTAAATGTTGGGTGGACAATGGTTAACCAGGTTTAAAACCGATGATTTTACATTTCTTTTAATATCTTAATATGATTCGTCAGTGTCTTTTATAAAAAATAACATAGAATATTGCCTTCTTTTATTAATTTAGTTTTTTCCATCATTTTTAAAACTGTTTTAAAATAACTTTATCAATACTTTTTACATTTTTCTACTTCACTTTGCTGTTTTTACCTTTAAACTGTACATATTTTGGATTATTGGAAACAATTTTGCAATTTTTTTATCAGTTCCTATTTTGTCAAACACTTTTTTAACCCTTCCAACACATTCCCAACGCTGCGTCATTGCCTTATACCCCAGAAAATCGACAGTCCCAATACTTACTATACTTTTTCTTATACTTATCACTTTCTGAATTTTTAACATTGTTTTTCAAATGTTTAGAATCTTCTTTAAAGGCTCCTACAAACAATTCAGCTTTACTACCAATTCTTTAATTTTTTACCATGTTAATTTAATCCATCAAATAGTGGACCTTGTGATTTAATTCTATCATTTTAAAGGCTTCTTTTTAGCGAATGTAACAATTTCGCTAATGCAAATACTTTTATAGTACCTATAACGTTTCCCAGCATGTCCAATACGTTGCAACCTTTTTACATTTTATCTATATATCCAAAATTCTCCATCACTTTTGAATCCATTCTTGTAATTTCAAAAGTTCTTCTTTGATTTTTCTTTGATATTTTTAGTCTTTTCAGCATTTTTTAATAAAAGCGTTAACTTCAAACGTGTCTAATAGCTACTTTAATGTAAAAGCAATTTAGCAATCCCTACTTTTGGATCTCTTCTAGTATCCTTGAATCTATTTTAAAAGCTTGTTTAAGGTAACCTCTAAATTTATATCGCTTTATTTATTAATTTTATTGTTTCATAAATAATTGTAAATAAATTTTGTACGATCTCGGTAAACAATCAATTTCTCTCGAGAAAAAAAGTACTTTCCTTTTCGGTATATCATGTGTTACCTGTACTACAACTCGTATAAAATATGAATGACCAAAAAATGTGCAAACTTTTGTGATTATAAACATATTTTGCAGAGTGTCAAAGGGTTATTTTTTATGAAAGTCGTCTTCTATGTTGTTATCAGTCGTAGTACTGCCTAATAGCCTAAGGCTTAATGTACTTTTTTCATTGGTTTATAGCACTCTTCCAAGATTTTAGTTCTTGTTCTAATTTGTATATGTCTTTAAGGATTAACCGTCTTCTGCGATTCAGCGCTTTTTAATGGCACATTCTGTGTTTAACTGTTTTAGATTTTTCATGCGTTACAGGTATCTCTTGATCAGTACATAGTCCGTAAGAAATAAAATAATCGCTTTAAGCTGATCCCTACTTGTCTTACGTACTGTTTTAGCTCGCTGGTATACGTCAGATTAATATACTGATATGGATCCTCCTTCCGGAACACCCACTTTCAATAAAATTATCGGTCGTGGATTCCAAAATTTTTAAATTGATTGTCCTAAAATACAAAAATTATAAATATAAAAAAAATCTTTCGCTTCTTTCTAAATCTTTCTTCTTCCTTTTTCTGTTCTTCAACCCTTTACCTATACTTTCCACTCTTTCTCTATACCTTCCTCTTCCTACTTCTTTCCAACTCCTCCTTGCTGCTGCCTTTCCATTTATCTAATACCTTTCTACTGCTCAGCTCTTTCTCTATACCTTTCTCTTCCTACAATTTTCCAACTCTCTGCTTTTCTGTATCTTTCAAGTTCTGCTTTTTTGTATTTTATTATTCTTTTAATTATTTATTATTGTTTTTATTTTAATTTAAATTCAAATTCTTTCATTAACAAACATTTTATTTTCTGACATTTTTCAAAATTAACTTAATGACAATCTCATCAATAATAATCTTAACAACATAACTTATGAACTAAACAAAAACAAATACAACATCAAAAAAATACTTAATCCAGACAACCGACTTAAAAAACATGACCACGTTCCAACATTTCATTGAAATAACGTGCACCATGAAGAAAAATCCATATCAATACATTCTGATATTTGTTTGATCAAAGATGTTCACAGTGATATTTGTGTTGTCTACAAATCCAAACTTTTGTTTGGCCTCGTTTCATGTTTTTGGTATCCCTAGAACTAGCTCTGGACCATAAAATATTGTAACTGAATCTTTTCTTGTATTTTTATTAACTACTTAGTTCGTTGCCTTGTATCGCTATGTGATGATCCCAAACAAGTTTGACACTGTTATTTTTTGTTAGGATATCGAGTCTTACTCGGCACCTTTGGGTCCTTTAAGACCTTGATAGCTGCCTGGTTATCTGTGCATATATTGATCCTAAAATTATTTTTTTTAACGTTGTTTTTTAATAAATTGTGGATTCAACAGCAAAATTCAAAAACGTGTAGCACTCAATTTTATATAAAAAAAACACCATTTTCATAACCAAATAAATACAAATATTATTAGGTTAAATAAAAATATTTTAGATAGATATACCTGTTTAGTTTTTCACTTATTTGTGAAGTTGTTAACAAGTTGTGAGTTTTTAAAAAACTGGTCTTCGTTGCAGTCCATGCGACTCGAATCCTAGATATTAGTTGAAAAAGATAAGTTGTCTCCTCGGGTCAGATTTATGAGCGGTGAAGAAGCTAATGTTACAAAGAAATATATATATAGGTATACAAAAGGGGTAAATTAACGGGCATGTACGCAAAAAGGATTATAGGATTACGAGTAAGAATGGTAACCGCAGACATGCATGTTTCTGGCTCGTTAGCCGTCATCAGTGCGGCATAACCAAGTAAGGTATTGCACTTGACTAGCAAAAGTGTTGGGTACTTGGGAGCAAAGGATGGTAGGGAAACATGTGTCTGAAAAATACAAACAACGAACGCTCACACAAGAGTCCTATCGCCATTTGTGCCTTCGGCTAGCTGTGCCCACATTGTGTTTGAGTCGTTCCAAGCCCAGGATGTGAAACACAAAGGGTGCCAAGTATGCGTACTTATGATAAACAAAATGTGGGCACAGCTAGCCGAAGGCACAAATGGCGATAGGACTCTTGTGTGAGCGTTCGTTGTTTGTGTTTTTCCCTACCATCCTTTGCTCCCAAGTACCCAACACTTTTGCTAGTCAAGTGCAATACCTTACTTGGTTATGCCGCACTGATGACGGGTAACGAGCCAGAAACATGCATGTCTGCGGTTACCATTCTTACTCGTAATCCTATAATCCTTTTTGCGTACATGCCCGTTAATTTACCCCTTTTGTTTATCATAAGTACGCATACTTGGCACCCTTTGTATATATATATATATATATATATATATATATATATATATATATATATATATATATATATATATATATATATATATATATATACGTAAAGGTATTAGTGACTGTTTAAATCTAAAGATTAAAATTCTTGGAGATGCAGTCAAGTTAGGCTTTTATAAGAAAACTCTTTGAAGTTTCTGTCTAGCTTTCGAATTTATTCAATTCATTATCAAGACTTTCTATAATTTTGAAATTTAATTTTTAACAACTGTCATTATATTATAAACTAAAATTGTGTTCATATAAAATAGTAGAAATTGCTAAGAAAATGTTAACCTCAAGAAGAGTAAGTTTAAATTTTCATTTTTATAACAAATATTTGAATTTAACAATATTTTTTATCTTGTAGAAAGTCTTGATAATGAATTGAATAAATTCGAAAGCTAGACAGAAACTTCAAAGAGTTTTCTTATAAAAGCCTAACTTGACTGCATCTCCAAGAATTTTAATCTTATATATATATATATATATATATATATATATATATATATATATATATATATATATATATATATATATATCTTATTATATATAAATTACGTGTCACGTTGTTTGTCCGCAATGGACTCCCAAACTACTTAACCGATTTTAATCAAATTTGCACACCGTGTGCAGTTTGATTCAACTTGAAAAATAGGATAGCTTTCATTTATAGTCGCAATATTATTTTATTGTAAATTATTTGTTTATTGAATTGTTATTATATTAAATATGACATTATCATTTTGAAAGTTTTCATGTAAAGTCTTGGTAGCTAATTTGGATCAGCGGCGATTATGACATTTCGGTTGGGTTATGGTAATGGGATCGATTACGCCAGAGGGATTTTTTTTTTTTGTTTTTACATTTGAAAACAGTAATTATTATTTTAATTTAACTGTTAATAAAATAAACTATTTTAGAAAGTTTTTAGATACAACTACCCTTGATTTAGTTAACAAGGAAACAATCCTCTCTATGATCAATCACAGCGTTGCATGACTTAATATTTTTGCAATATCAAGGATGCTGTTCATTGTTGAGGTGACACTTAAATTCAGTTTTAATTATTGAAAAGTTTTAACATAAAAAGTTGTGGCATGTGCTTTGAAACTATATAGTTTAATAAACTGGGCAACTATATATTGCATGTTCACATGTAGGGAAACCGTCGAATCTGTTTGTGTTAGCTAAAGACAGGTTAACCAAAAATATTGTGTTCCGATTAGTGCTAAATTAAATTGAAAATAAAAGTAATTACCTATAATTTAAAATAATAAGTATTATTGTTAAAGATTTAAGACTATCTGCCCTACCTACCTCATTCATGCATAAGTTAAAGTGTTACATGTTATTTACTTTGTAATGCCACATAAGTGATAGGGTAGTTTTGCCCTACATATTAATTTATTAATTTATATTTTATTGTATTGTTATGTATTACATTTTACCAGGTCAAAGTCATTACTTTAGATCTTGGCACGTGTTTAAATAGTTTAATTTTGATTCTCACGTAGAATATGAATTGACTTTAAAAGCAGGTTGTTGAGGTCAGACACCCTTTGGGGTGTCCCTAAAACAGACCCTGGGGTCTGGGCAATTGTGACTCTTGACGTATTTTCGTGAGTAAGTGTGACATGCCACCATGTAATTTATTTGGTAAGACTCCCTATTCTTAATGTTTATCACTCATTCTTATTGCTTATTTATTCGTTAATATATTTGTTGTTTGTTTCCTGTTGTTTATCTCATCTTACCCTTGGTTAGTTTTCTGCCTTCAGCAGGATACCTGGCCGGGAGTGCCTTTAGTAAGCTACTCCTTATCCTATAACACTAAGGCCCATTCTCTCAAATCTCTCCAGGCGTGACAGTAATATACTCATTTGTTATAAACTTCAATAAAAATAATAATAAATTTTAAAATTCTTTTGTATTGATTTTTGCTTAATATCAATCCAGTGAATTTTTATACCAGCTTTAACGTTTCCGTCTTCATTCGTAAATAATAATTTCATTGTATTAAGGGGTTGCAGTAGTAGAAAATCTGTCATGGAGGTCGCCATATTTTTTACAAATGGCTTTTATGTAAACAAGCATGGTGGTCCCCATGACTGATGTTCTACTACTGTTCCTCTTAAATAGATTACTACAATGTAATAAGTATAACAAAAACCTTAGCCACAGCAACGCGTGGCCGGGTCAGCTAGTATATATATATATATATATATATATATATATATATATATATATATATATATATATATATATATATATATATATATATATATATATATAACGTAAAGTCAATTGTGGAGGTGCAGTCAACGTTATGGCCAAGGTAATTAAAAGAAAAATCTTTGATTACAGTCAAGCTTTCGAATTGATTTAATTCTTCTTCAGGACATCTATGGTAAAGAACAATTTTTTATAATAAAAATATTGTTACACATTTAGTTTACTTACTAATCGTGAGGTTACAAGAGAAACGACGAATTCCGTTTAACAACATTACACTAATAAAATAATTTAAAATTAAGGTAGGTACATCACTATTTTTTAAAAATACATAAAATTATATACATTTAAGACATAAAACTAATTATTTAGATCTTTCTAGTGTGGAGGTTAGTCTTTAAATGATGATTGATTTTTAATGGGTCTTTAGTTTCTTTTAAAATTTTTATATATGTATATGTGTTTTTTATATATAGTTTTTATTTTAACAACAGTAGGAGAGCAAAACATGTTATTGATATATTCATTTGTGATTTTGAAATTATATCAAGTAAAATTCTGTTGTCATGAGATGAGGGATTTTAAATTCAAAGATTTTTATATGTACTGTTTAATAAAAGTTGTTGGTTCTTGTGTTTGTATATTTAATTTATATTAGTGTTTTATTAAACTTTATATTTATTTTAATTTATTTATAGTGATATTTTCTTTATATTTATATTTTAGATTTTATTTATTTAAATTTATTTATATTTATTTTTGGAAAGATAGGATGTAACAATAAATATTGCTTAGCCCTTCTATATCAGATTTTCTATTGATACATGTTTCCCCTTTGTCAATGTGTGTCATTTCCAAGAACAACCGTTTCTTAAGGTTCCTTTCCTTTTCTAGAATTTTTGTTTCGTTAAAATTAAAATTATGGCCATTTTTAATTGCATGTTCAGTTAGTGCGCATGCTTTATATTTATTGTTTTTAATATCACTTTTGTAAGAGATGTTTCTGCTGTGTATAGTTCGGCATGTTTCCCCAATATACACCCTTTCACAATCTGAACAAGTGATTTCGTACAAAACGTTTGAACTTTCTAACGTACTTAACGGATCTTTGGTTCTGGTGTATAATCTAAAAAGGGTTTTGATATTTTTAGTGCCTATTTTGAAGTTTTCATAATTTTTAAATAATTTTACGATTAGTAAGTAAACTAAATGTGTAACAATATTTTTATTATAAAAAATTATTCTTCACCATAGATGTCCTGAAGAAGAATTAAATCAATTCGAAAGCTTGACTGTAATCAAAGAGTTTTCTTTTAATTACCTTGGCCATAACGTTGACTGCACCTCCACAATTGACTTTACGTTGTATTGAACCAGTCACTAGTACCATTATTTGTATATATATATATATATATATATATATATATATATATATAACTTGCTCAGAATTGTATCAATGGTTTTTGGGCTGTTAGGCCGGCGTCGATTGTCATTTCGACTTGACGTTTCGCCAACACGAGTGGTTGGCATCTTCAGAAGTTGCTTCCTGGTTAACAGTCTGCGAACTAATAAACTTTGCGTGATCGGAGTCCGTATTTATACGTCGGGAAGGAAGTGGGCGGGGCCTCAGTTGCTTTCGATTCCACTCGGTTCTGGTCGGTGTTGTTCGTTAAGGGTAGAGTTTTCGCACCCTTTATTATCGGGACCCATGTTTTGTTAATCTTGACTGCTTCTTCTTTTTTATTAAAGTTGTTCGGGTGCTTTTCTATCTCTATGGCTTCTCTATAGAGTCTGGAATGGTATGCTGATGTAGTAGCAAGGACTTGGGCCTCCTCAAACTTAATCCGATGGTCCATAGTGAGGGTATGTTCCGCTACGGCGGATTTGTCTGTCTGCCCCAGACGGCAATTGGCCTTGTGCTCTTTAATCCTGGTGTTGATCGAGCGTTTGGTGGTTCCTATGTACACGCTTCCACATGTGCACGGAATGCGGTAAATTCTCGAAGTCGACAGTGGATCTCTTCTGTATTTTGCCGATCGAAGACATTCTTTGATTTTTCTTGTTGGTTTGAAAATAGTTTTCACATTTTTCTTTCTTAGCAATCGACCAATTCTGTCTGTCACTCCCGGAATAAAAGGCAGAAATGCTTTTGCCACTGGTTGGATTTGCTCATTTTCCTTGAGTCTACGATTTGTTGGTCCAATCGATCTTTTGATTTCCCGTTCTGAATAACCATTGGCCCTTAAAGCATCATGAATATGAGTTAGCTCTGCGTTTAGTGCCTCGGGTTCGCAAATCCTTCTTCTTCGTGGCAAAAGCATTTCTGCCTTTTATTTCGGGAGTGACAGACAGAATTGGTCGATTGCTAAGAAAGAAAAATGTGAAAACTATTTTCAAACCAACAAGAAAAATCAAAGAATGTCTTTGATCGGCAAAAGACAGAAGAGATCCACTGTCGGCTTCGGGAATTTACCGCATTCCGTGCACATGTGGAAGCGTGTACATAGGAACCACCAAACGCTCGATCAACACCAGGATTAAAGAGCACAAGGCCAATTGCCGTCTGGGGCAGACAGACAAATCCGCCGTAGCGGAACATACCCTCACTATGGACCATCGGATTAAGTTTGATGAGACCCAAGTCCTTGCTACTACATCAGCATACCATTCCAGACTCTATAGAGAAGCCATAGAGATAGAAAAGCACCCGAACAACTTTAGTAAAAAAGAAGAAGCAGTCAAGATTAACAAAACATGGGTCCCGATAAAAAAGGGTGCGAAAACTCTACCCTTAACGAACAACACCGACCAGAACCGAGTGGAATCGAAAGCAACTGAGGCCCCGCCCACTTCCTTCCCGACGTATAAATACGGACTCCGATCACGCAAAGTTTATTAGTTCGCAGACTGTCAACCAGGAAGCAACTTCTGAAGATGCCAACCACTCGTGTTGGCGAAACGTCAAGTCGAAATGACAATCGACGCCGGCCTAACAGCCCAAAAACCATTAATACATTAGACAATGGCCGCGAAAGCCTTTCACAGTTTATTTGCTCAGAATTATTTCATAAGTTATTATGCTATAATAATAATAAAAAATTTTTACCTTTTTTTTAATTTTAAATTTGAAATTAAATTATAATTATGGTAAATGCAAATTTTTGTCTCTGATTTGAAATATAATGTGATTCTTTGTATATACCTGGCAATACTCATTTCTCAGTGCAGAATTCAATGATTAAACAAATTATTAAATAAATTAATTTTGATACTTTTATATACAGAATATAAATTTTTAACACTCATAAACCAACCAACTTATAATGATGACTTTTTAAATACCGATTTCTTAACCTCACTTTATATCTTAAACAGTTAAGCGGTGAATAGTAAAATGCCGGAATGGGACGATTCAGCGCCGCCATTTCATCGCCGCCGTTTCATCTCCGCCGTTTCATCGCCGGCCATTTCAACGCCGGCCGTTTCATCGCTGGCCGTTTCAACGTCAGCTGTTACATCGCCGTTTTAGTTTAATGAAATTAAAATATTTTTTTGATAGGATGAGCAAAAGTGATAAACATATATTAAGTTCTTGCAAAATATAAGGTCTTAAGAACATTTAAAATTAACATTAAACAAATTTGGAGTTTAAATTACCTCATCCCTTAAGTAAAGGACTATATAATGTTAAGCATTAGTAATGTGAAATTTCTTCGTTAAAATTAAAAACCTTTACATATTTTAATTTTTTAGCATTGCGTTCATAAAGTTTTATCGCCGCTTTATAAAAATGCAATTTAAGTATTTTACTTACAGAAACGATTAGTGATGTTTTTTTTAATCTGCACAAATATGGATTCCATGACACTACTAAGAACAGGGTTGTTAAGTATTTAAATACAAGTATTTGATTAAAATTTAAAAATACTAAATTTCAATGGTTGCTACTTGAGTAGGTACTTTTGCGAAAAAAATAAACAGCAATAAAACGGGCGGCGCTGAAACGGCCGGGGATGAACTGGGCCTGGCGATGAAACGGCGGCGATGAAACGGCGGCGCTGAAACAGTGGCGCTGAAATGTCCTAGACCGTAAAATGCAATATCATAATTATGCTTAGTGAATTAAATAAAAATGAAAAACTCAGAATCTTATTACAAACTTGAAAATTGAAAATTTATCTTATAAACTAGTGAAAAATTGTTCAGTGAAATAGTGGAAAAGAGTTCAGTTATAGTATAAACGAAATAACATACAATTTTTTTATTTCTAAATGAAAAGTAAGGTACCGTAATGCCTGAAGATTTTCTTTATGTTTTGGCTGCACCCATTCAGGTTCAATTTTGACGATCTAAGTCTATCAACTACTTCTTATCTGATTGTTTGCTAAATTACTCTTCGTAAACTCAATGATCGTATTTCTCAGCTACTATACTGCTATGCTTCCGCTTTTCAAGACTTTATATCTACTTAAAATTCAAATTCTCTTCTTACCATTTACTCTCCAATACTTCTTCTTAACTTTATCAACACTTTTACTTTGGTTCAACCTTTATTTGTTGAATATTTTCCAAAAAACTCAAAATTTCAACAGAAGCAAATTTATTACATCTAACGTTTTCAACAGCAAAAAACAAGAGAGCGTTCAATTAATAAACAAACTGACAATTGAATTTTTTTAACAAACTTAATCTCAATATTCCTTTTTATTTTTACCTACTTGATTATATGTCAAATATATTAAAATTTGAATACTTGATTCATTACTCTGATTTGTACAATTTCTGTTATATCAAATCTACTAGATTCATTATGAATTTACTATTTTTTATATTTTCTTAACTATTGTCTAATATAAATTTAAATTTCAGAATTTTTCATTTTCTCTAACATTAAACCAATAACAAACAAATTGGAAATTGATATTGCATATTTTAAACGTAAGTATTTCTTTATTAAGTCCATGAATTAAATTATTTTATATTAGAAATTCTGTATCTTTAATATTTATGTTTTAACAGTTATTTTTCTTGTTATATTTAATGATAATTATCTAATTTAAATTATTTCAAATTAACATTAGGTATGTATCATTAAAATTTATATATTTTCTTTTTATATTTCATTTTCTTGTTTTACTTAAACGTGATTATTTTAATTTAAATTGTGTCAACTAATTAGATTAATTTTTAAAATAGATATGTCCTATGTATCTAATCTTATATTTGATTTTTTAATTTTATTTTCCTTTTTTTTTTTAGGAATGAAGAGAATAATTCTTAAAATACTGAAGAAACTTAGAACGAATTATACAAATTCTAATTCTTTGTAGTCCACCCTGGGATCAAGAATATTTTCCTTTCCTTTTTCTTTATTTAATCATTATTTTATTCAATTTATTTTATTAAATATAGCATATAATCTTATATCATCTCAATTTATATATATATATATATATATATATATATATATATATATATATATATATATAATAAGTGATTAAAGATTTTACATTAGCTGGGAAAAAATGAAACTAGAGATTCTACTAAAAGTATAATATTTAATTACAATTCCTATACCTACTCTGGTGAAGATCACAATTCACTTATATCAAATATATTACTTTCTGAAACATTGGTAGAACTTGGAAGTTTACGTACTTTTAAACCAGAAAATTTAATATGATCTAATATATGGAACACTTTTGAATCGATTGCATTTTCTTGTAAATATAAAACTTCCAAGTTAGGAAACGCTAAAGCTAATTCGCCCAAATCAAGAGATTCGATTGATGCGCTTGAAAACCGTAGTAATGCTAAACTTCGGACAGGTTTAAATACTGGCAAATATATATTTTTTAACTCAGTTTCAACCAGTGATAAAGTAGTTATGCTGTTTAGAAAAGTAAAATCAATTTTGAGGACTTTTATTGGATTATTATCTAAATTTAATGTTTCTAAAGAGGTTAAATGTGTGAAGGTATCTTCGTCAAGCTCGGATAGCCCGTTTTTATTCAGAACTAATGTTGTTAGGTTGTTTAAACCAGTAAAAAGTTGTTTTCGTAGTGTTTTTAAAGATTGGTTAAAAATAATTAATTTTCTTAAATTGCCGAGAAGACTGAAACAATTATCATAGAAGTCCATATTATTATTAGAATGGAAACCTAAACTGTTAATTCCTTTGCTATTTCTGAAAGTTTCTTCATTTATATCTGGTAAATGTGACTCAGCCATATGTAAATGGACTTTATTAGGTAATATTAAGTTTAACTGATTAAATCGACTTTGATATATAAATAAATATTTTAACTTTGTGGAGAATTTCAGCATAGCTAAATTTCCTCTTACACTAATTAATTGTACTGAAAAGTAGCTGTCCAAATTGATAGTTGTTGAGTTGAAAATCATCATATTAATGCAGATTATTTCTCTTCCTGGATAAGAGAACCATGGATGTTTTGTATCACTTTCTCTTAGACAGTGTTCATTAGTGCTTACACCTCTTCCATATATTTGTAACGTGAGAAGTATGTAAAGTAGATTCAATCTAAAACAAACAATTCTGTTATCGTGTTAAAACCTTAATCACTTTATCATATATGTAATCATATTTAAATTTCAATAATAGTTTTCTAAAATAAACTGTTTTTTTTTAATAGATTGGTTAAATTATTCTTAAATCATTTTAATTGTCTGTTAAACTTTAAAAATATCTAATAATAGCGTTCCACGTAAAATATCTAAGCTTTAAGACTTTTTGCATGTATAATATTAGTCAAGTTCTGCAGGAATCTTACTTAAGCAGCAGTGTGGAACAAGCGGAAGCCTGATTATGTTCATTAAGGTTTTCTTAAAATGAATCTTGACTGTGTTTTAGAAACGTGACTTGTATCGCGGCTTCGTGGAGTTAGATTGTTTGTAAGCGTTATTTCCAAAGATTCCTAACGCACTTGATTTAAAAAGTCACATATTTTAGCAAAAATATAAATTAAAAATAATCAGAATTTATTAAAAAAACTTTTTACAGTAGAAACTTTTTTTACTGATTTATAGGTCACATTATTATTGTATAAATTATTGTGTTTCTTGGATTTGTATATTATGTGAGAATTTTGTATTAGATTTAAAACTTATATCAACCCGAAATTGTGTTTAACTCTCTATGTGTAAGCCTAAACACACCTGAAACATGCATTGTCATCCAGTTCTTAGCTATCCTGAAAATTTCAGAGCTCTGGGTAGTCGGGAAATAGGTTTAAATGCGATAAAAAAATTCCAATGAATCTGACGGATGTAGAGATGCCTGTATTCAATTTTTTTAAACAAAGTAATATGGCACAAGTTTGGAAACAAAAATGAAAGGAAATTGTAGTTTGACGGGTGATGGTACAGTTCTCTTAGCGGGAGGCTTAAGACAAACTTTCCCTGTTGGACCTAGGTGAACGAGAGTTAACAAAGAAGTAAAATTATGACTAAAATCCTCATATGTTTGTTTCAAATATCGCCAATATTTAAGCAAAATCCAATGGCTGTGCGAGCGAGCCATTTTAACAACACAGAATAACAGAGCGAATGATATTAATAATATATTATTAAATTCATAATAAATTATATATTATTAATTTCATACCAAGGCAAAGAAATGTAATACAAATCGGTTAATACAGTACTACGAATTGATGATGCTGTAAATTATCCAGTCAAAATTTTAAACAGCCTTCGCCCTGCTGGTCTTCCACCTCATAATCAAACTTAAGATTGGCGGTTTGATAATGTTTCTCAGATATTTCAGACTTCCAAAATTATGTAAGGGCACTAGACTAACACTGTAATGTTATAGAGGCTAGCGTTCACTGGCTGTACTAAAGAAAAAACGACCACCTTAGATACTATTAGAATTCCCATTTGAGTTCAAGAAAAAACAAACAGTTCCCGATTAAAGTATCCATCGCCAGGACAATTAGTAAAGCACAAGGTCAAACTCTTAAAATGGCTGGAGTAATATTTTGAATTAATCTGTAAATACATATGTATATTTTTGTATTTGTATTTATATATGATCAACTTCCACGCGAGTAAAGCCGCGAGTAACAGCCAGTTAAGTATATATAATTTTTTATTATAAGTAAGTATAACATTCTACCTATTTAATATTATTAAAATAAGTATTAAAAATAAAATACATTTTTACTACTACGAACTTAAATCTTATATACACACCACCAGTTTTAATGGATTTGTTTTGACGACTAGAATCCATTACACATATTGTAGATAAATCGCGAAATTCCATTATAGGTCGGTAAGGATCAAAGATTTATAATAGTAGGATTGTTAAAATTGAACATACATTTTGTATAATATGACAAAATGATTTTTATCAAAATTAAAATATAAATTACCAAGAATTTATAAAACACTTAACATTTACTAGAGTAGAGTAATAACATCATTTTTCTTATTGGCTTAAAGACAAAATAAAGCAAATTTTTTTCCAGTTGATTAATAGTATTATACGTTACAAGGTCGGTAGGTGACTTATTACAGTACGAGTTAGTTTACGGACAAGGCGACGTAGGAGCCAAATCCGGAAATAAAAACGAGTACTGTAATAACACCTAACGACCATGTATCGTATTATATTTTATTGCATCCTGTTTTTATAAATTAATAAATTCATAAAAATAAACAGTTGTTCGTAACTTGACTAAAAATAGTTCGTAACTTGATTAGTTAGGTCAAATTACCTTGAAAGCAATCTGTCACTGTCAAATATTTTTATTATTATTAAGATTTTATTGTTAATATAAAATTGAATAACATTGACTTCTTTTTAAATATGGATGTTGAAGTAAGTAATTAATTATTTTATTTTTATTTTATAGTCATTATAGTATTTTTAAATGTTAAAAATTAAAGGTAATTGTGTTTCCGTAAGCAATCAGAGCAGCGTTGCTGGGCAACACATTACAGTACCTGATACCGTAATGTTTAACTTACCGGCGCCAAATTGATTATAGGGAAGTGTATTTACTGGACAGGATGAAATAAAAGTTTTTACGATCCAAGTATGTTTCATTTTTTGTTTTAATGATGGATATTAATGCAATTCTCAACTGCAGCAAGCCATTTTTAGGTTACATCCATTCTCTATAGGGCATCTCAACATGCTGTCAAAATTTAGTCAATATGGCCGCTGGGAGGCAAACAAAAGATAGTGTTTTGTATTGTTTCTTTAATTAAGTGATCTTTTCTGTATTGTTATTGGTGACAAATTTGTGTTTTAAAATTATTAATCAATAGAAAGACTTCGTTAGAAAGACAATATGCCTCATATCTGTTGCGTTATAAAGTGTGGAATGCGAAGTAATCGGGATAAAGTGCAGTTTTTTCGCTAACCTTCGGTAGTACATTTTAAGCATAAATCTGAGCTAAATACTTTACCTTCTGTAAGGCAGAAAAAAATGGTTGCAGGCGTTAAAACTTGAAGGTTTTACTAGCCAAACGAAAATTAAGAACGCTGGTGTGTGCTCTAATCATTTTATTTCTGGTAAGTGGCAAAATTAATGGTGTTTTAAAGATGATTTCAACATAACTTTTTAACTTTACAGGAAAACCTGCTGACTTATAATCCAGACTGGGTATCTTCATTAAACTTGGGGTATAAAGACAGTAAGTCCAGTTCCTTAAAATCTAAAGTGGAGCAATATGAAAGAATTAAAAGGAAACAGGTTAGTTTATTTAAGAGTCATTTGACTGTCTTATGCCCTACACTTAGTTTGCATGTATTATTTTAAACATTTCTCATTGTTGCCACAGTAGAATTATCAAGAAATGTGGAAACTGAAGAAACAATCGAATTAGAAGAAACTTCAAAAAATAATAAAGTCAAACCGATTTATTTAACTGATATGTTTCTATCATTAATTATTATAAATGAATTGAGAGAAAAGCTAAAGAAACTATCATTAGCTGTTGCAAGCCTCGAAAATAATGATGTAAAACACAAGATATTACACTGGCTTAGCTGTTTTAAATTATATTGAACCATTTCTGAAAATGCACTTAAACACTGTTTTGCCATCAAGTGCAGTAAGACAAATAATATTTAGGTACTAAATATAGAAATATAAATAAACTTTATTAAAATGTGTTTTATTAATAAAATATATTGACTGACATAATATAAATTATTTAATTTTTTTAAGAGCTCTACACACCTTTGATTTTACATTTAAATTATATATTTTATTCATCTTTTGCTTATATCTAGGTAATGGAAACATCTGAATCTTCTAATGACAACTTCTGAAAATATTCACTCATGTTTATTTCTTTAGAACTTAACAATAAATAAAGTCACTCAAACACTATTATAACTACACAATCGGTAAAAAGTTAGGTAAAGGCAATTTAAACACGAAGCAACATGGATTTAAATACAAAACCAATGTAAACACAACCTTTGTTTGCCTCCCAGCGGCCATATTGGTAATAAAAACGTCAAAGTCCTGAGATGGCCTATATATTTCAACAATCGAAGTTTCTCAGTATCCGATACTTGAACATATAGAATTTTCCATTGTATTTTTGGTAATTGTATGTACCTAGGTTTTTTAGTAGCTTTTGAACTTACAACAGCATTAATCACAGTTGAACCTCTAATAATAACAACCAACTCTTGACCTGTAATAAGTATACAATATTTTTAAAATCTGCACAAAATTCTTATAACATTTTCAAAGGAAAACAAACATTAAAATTTCCTTGCGAATCAGTTATTTATGGTGTAGCTGATGCATTCCAACATAGACCATTACATCTGGTACAATCATTTGGTGTAAACGATACGTAACCTTTTATAGTTGACGTTATTCTAGGATTTCAAACTCTGTAACACCATTGTTTATGAAATCCAGAGTTCCACTGAATTTATTAACCGCATCGCTTAAACATTCATTAACATAAAGAAGTTTGTAATCAAATTACTAATAATACATAGTAATGTATCGAGTTTACTTTATTCATATTTACAGGAAAGTTTCTTCTTATCGAATCCCAAAAATTGTGTTTTTTCGAAATGGATAATTTTAATGCTTTTTACTTTCGTATTACTATTTGTCCTTGCATTATTAAAACTTCTACTAAATCGTTTAAATATTGTCGGTTTACTTTGTTTTGTTATGGGATTATTTTTTATGGTTTCTTGTGTTGGTGTCTTGTTGTTGTTGACTCTTTTCTACTTTTTATTTTAAGAAGCTGTTGCTATAAATTCTTAATATCGTCAACTTTATTAGAATCGCTTGGAATGTAAATTTGGTGCTTACTAACATAAAAAATATTCATATTATCCATATTTGGAATTGTACTGTAGTCCTATTACATACACAATTTTTTTTTCCAAAATAATTAGTGGATATATTTTTATTATTAATATAAAATCTTTATAAGATAAGAGAAAGTATAAAGGACATATTGTTCTAGCAAACGTTTATTAAAGAATGAATTTTATTAATAATAGTGAAACATTTTTTATTCATTTATTTAACTTTTAAAGTATATAAACATAAATGACACAATTATAAGTAGCTATTATAAGATTGATATAAATTATAATTTTATAAAATATCACCAAATCCATTTAAATTAAAGTACTTGCTTAAGAGGTCTAAGGTTACCATAACAATCGAAATAAACAACACTTGCTTTGTTTGTCTTATACATTGTTACATGGATTCAAGGTCTGTCATCTAAATTTATAATATCACTTTGATAGGTTCGATTTTTTTTGTTAAAGCGTTTCTTATAAATACACGTCAAAATTTAGGAATATTCCATAATTTTGTAAATCTTTATTGCTCAAAGCACGTTGTAGTAGTTTTAGATCAAAAAACCATGACCACTTTTATATGGTTTTAAATATAATTATTTGCTCATTCCATTAATTTTTTGTAACCTTATTCTGTTTCCACTCTCTTTTATCGTTATTATAATCGATTACAATTATTGATAAACCAGCAGCACCCCCTAATAATGCTACAAGTGCATTTAAGGCAGCGAAAGTTTGATTCAAATTTAGAATTTTAACAGTTTTGGGTACCGGAATAATACTTCGTCACTTATAATTTATAAGTATTAATATTAGGAAATGTAAGTGTAGCATCCTCTTAGGAATCTTGAACTGTTTCACACCAAAATACTTGATACGAAATAGACTTGTTATCAAATTGATTTAGGCTATGTTGTTCACAGTTTAATTTGCTCTTGACTAAAACAATTGGATTATACTTTTTGTATGACCTGATCATATAAGGTTGAAGGTTGAAGAATTAGTAGTTTGGGAGATAAATATGAAAATTTTTAGGAATTTGGTATGTAAGAGGACCCTGCTGTAGGACTTATGTCCTTCTCAGGGAATGGATGGAAATGTTTAAAAGGAGTTAGTATCCAGTATCTGCCGTTGGCCCTGATCTCACAAATTTTCTAATATGTATTTACCAGTGCAGATCATGTAGATTATTAATTATTCCAAATTAATGTTTATCTACTCTATAGTCCATTTCATCGTTTTTGGCCGAGTTGATATTAGAAACCACTGAAATAAGATTAAACTGTCAGCCAAGTTACCAATGGCGGAGAGTTTTTTTTTTCAATTGGGTCGTAAGTTTCTGAAACTATCAGTGTGGTTTGACATCTACAAAAATATTACATTAATAATTATTAAATTTAACCCTTCAAAAACGAGCCGAACATGACGGTTACTAGGAATGTGAATTAAGTCAAGACTTCCGTATTGAATACTTTTTATCTATCGGTGAAACAAGATGCAGTTACGTAAGTGTTGTATTAAAAAACAAACGTCCTCATTTAAATTTCTAACTTGCCTGTATCTGAGAGAGATGTAACTCTAAATTTACTTCGAGTATGATTTCTGTCATCAGCCAAAATCGGTGAAATGGACTATACCTCATATTATGTATCAATTTTTGGTTCGTGAAAACTGTCATTATAGACAGCAGTGCGTGAAGGATTGAAAGTGTGCGTGAAGTAACAATGTATTTTAAATGGGATTTACTTTTTCGCACTGTTTTTGACACACCTTCATATAATCAAATATCCTTAGCATTCGCGTTGTCATGGTGTTGCTATGCTATTTCAACCAAAGTTATTCTGACAGTTTTGTAGTTTAAATTTTCAAATTTGAATTTCTAATTATTTTTTATTTGTTTATCGTAGATAAAATATTGTATGAAACTGTGCGTGAAGTGCTTTTTGCGCACTTACGCGATATATAGCACTCGCTTCGCTCGTGCTCTAAACATCGCGTGCGTGCGCAATAAGTATACTTCACGAACTGTTTAATAAATAACTATTTTCGTTGGTGACAGTGTAGGTGTAGTGTGGAAGTGTGACCCACGTGGTGCAATGTGGGGTTGGGAGATTGACCCTGTGGCGTGTCTCCTCTGGCGTGGAGCCGTTCCATTTGACAAGGACGAAGGGAACCACAGAAACCTTCGCCAAGGGCCCATTTTTTTTCAGTATCCAGTTATGGGGTTGGAGACACCAACTAGCGGTAGGAAAGGGGGGTTTCATCCAGCAGGGTTTCCAGGTCTTCAGGAAGGTTAAAGTCTACTACGGATTGGAGGAGTCTAAGGTAAGGAAGGGGGATCTTCTTTGGGGTCCTCCATTCCAGTGTGTAGGGAGGGTCCTCTGGGCTACGCTGTTAGTACCCTGCAGAGTCCGGACGACATAACGATGTTAAAGCGTCTAAAAACGAGAAGGAAGAGGCCGTATTTTTGTGTGGCTTGGATAGAGGTAGTGTAGGTTTTTCACTTTTCGTAAGATCGCTTTTTCTGTGGCATGGATGGAATGTAGAAGTCTCTGAGGAATAGGTTTTATACGTGTGTAAGAGGGGTTTGGTGTCACTTCTTCCGATTCTAACACCCAGAGCACCTAGAAGGAACGCTCGTCTTCTCATTTTGATAAGAGTAATTTTAACATTGGCATCCCACCTGAGTGTTCGAGTAAATCGAACACCCAGTTAGGTCACCTGATCCTGAGGGACGAGTTGTTTCCCCCATAGTGACAGTTTAATATAGTCGAAAGGGAGATTTTCTCGTCGACTGAGGTTCGGATGTCTAAAGATAATGGTTTAAGTTTTGTTTGGATTTAGAGCTACTCTCCATCTGCTGCACCAGTTGAAGAACTGGTCCAGCAGTCGTCGGCAAATAATGGGTGTTCCAATTTGAGGTTAATTTTTAAATTTGCCGCCATTTATATTTTTTGTACTAGAATATCATATGTTATTTGACAGATGACAAGTAGAAATATTCCGGTTATTAAAAATGGAGAGATATACGATTGAGCAACGCGTGTTTATTCTTAAACATTATTTTAAATTCGGTGAAAGTTGTGCAGAAGTTGGAAGAAAATTTCGTACAGAATATGGAAGAGAAAATAGTCCGTCAAATGTTACCATTGGAAAAATTGTTCAAAAATTTGTGGAAACTGGTTCGGTAAAAAAAGAAAAAAGCAAAACATATCATCGTAGTGGACGTTCAGAACAAAATATTGCAGCTGTTAGTGCTAGTGTTGTTGAACAACCAAAAACATCAATTCATCATCGTTTACAGCAATTGAACATTCCAAAAACCACTTTATTTAGAATTTTGCACAAAGATCTTCATTTAAAGGCTTACAAGATTCAGATAACGCAAGAAATAAAGCCAGCAGACTTTGGTTTATGTCGTTAGTTCGTTAATTGGGCCATACAACAGAAACTTGAAAATGTGAATTTTTTCAACAAAATCATCTTCAGCGATGAAGCACTTTTTTAATTGGGTGGATTTGTTAACAAGCAAAATTGTCAGATCCGGGGCGAAGAAAACCCACAAGAAATAATGGAAAAACCGATGCATCCACAAAAAGTAACTCTTTGGTTTGGTTTTTAGTCTGGTGGAGTAATTGGTCCATATTTTTTTGAGAATGAAGCTGGACAGGCTGTTACTGTGAATGGTGATCGATATCGAACGATGATTAATAACTTTTTGTGGGATGAATTGGACCATATTGATGTGCAGAATATGTGGTTTCAACAGGACGGTGCAACATCTCATTCAGCAACAGAAACAATCGATCTTTTGAAACAGAAATTTGGTAATCGAATAATTGCTCGAAGAGGAAACATTAATTGGCCACCTCTAGATTTTTTCCTATGGGGCTATTTAAAAGAAAATGTCTATGCCAACGATCCACAAACAATTGATGACCTAAAGGAGAACATTATTGACTGTATTCAACCAATTCAACCGCAGTTATGCCAGAATGTTATCGAAAATTTTGGCAAAAGATTAGAAGCTTGCCGTACAGCAGCAGGTGGTCACTTACAAGATATCGTTTTTCATTACTAAACCGGAACAATTGTACTATCATTTGAAATAAAAGATTTGATAATTCTCAAATAATTTGTGTATTTTATTAAAAATTTAAAAATTAACCTCAAATTGGAACACCCTTTATAAGAATTATGTATATATTTAATTAATCCACAGGTGACTAAATAATACAATAAATTTAAATTTCTTAAATAAATTGCTGGATATTTCTTCAAAACCATAAAATCTTTTTGTACCTTTAATACTATAAAAGTACCAGGTTCCATGTTTTATTTATTAAAAAGATTAGAACTTGATGAAGTGTAAAAACTTTACATATATAAATAACAATCAAAGTAAAGACATTGATACGGTTGTTAGAAGAAATTGAGGAGGTAGGGTTTAAAATAAACCTTCGGTTATATCGAAGATTAAACAAATGAATTGATAATAATAATAATAAAAAAACTTAATATTTAAATGTATTCCAATTTGTAATAAGATTACCTGTTAAACGTGTAAAAAACTAAAACTTCTATAAAACTGAATTATAGAAACAATAAGTGGTTACCTACTGCTCGATATTGAAACAATTTTGTATAATTCTATTAATTAGTTTACCGTTACTTAAAAATATTTAATAAATTAGAAATCAAAATAAAAATGATAATAATTTTTCATTCAATTCTTGTATATTAAAATCAACTAGGTACGGCGATGCTCCTTTAAACAAATTATATAAAAAGTTAGCAGTAAGATTGGGTTCGAATCTCGTTGCAATCTACTTTTTTTCTTAACGTTTTGTAACAACCAACTATTGCTTAAGGCGTCCGTTGCCAAGACCCTTATAAATACAGACTTCAGTTCAAATCCTTTTCTATCATAAATTTACATACTAACAATCGGTTTAAGGAGTCCGCCAATATACTGACCCACGTTTACTCTGGGGAAAAATATTTGTGTACGCATAGACCTGAAAAGGAAGTGGTAAGCAGCAACAATTGGACAGCACACAACGAATATTCTTATATAAAGTGGTTATAGATGATGGAGTAGAAAGAAGACGTGATGCTAAACAGTTACGCTTTCAGTTCTAATCACTGTTTTGCGTTACAGGCGCAATTGACTATGAAAAGCTCAACTCAGTTGCTTCCAGCACAGTCTAAGGAGAACAAGTGAATTATCTACTTCTTCCCAATGCTCCAGTGTAACATCTGACGACACCGTACTATGACTCGTCCCAAAAAATAGTGAAACACTTATGGGGACTTTAACACAATTTATTCACGAAATTGTAAAGTTACACAGAACTCTGCTGGATAACATCTAAACTGATTGACAATACAATGAACTATTCTAAATATTTGAATTCCCCTTAACTACCCATACATCACTATCACTATCACTACATAGTATAAAACAAAGTCGCTTTTTCTGTCCCTATTTCCCTTTGTATAATTAAATCTTTAAAACTACGCAAGGGATTTTGTAACCCCTTTTTTCTAGATGTTGAAGGCTCACCAGGGGTTAGTTAAATGGCGAACGGCACTCAGGGGGAAGGAGGAGAGCGAGTCGTGGATCGGGGGAGCAATTGGGCGAGTATAGGACTATAAAAGAAATATCTAGGATCTATTTAGGAATCGGTAAAGGGCGCCACTTATTTTTTGGAAAGAAATAGGAGAAAAATAAGAAACCTATAGAGAAAGAAAATTACTAAATCGGGAATTGTTAGGGAACACACTTTACTTAAACAAAACTAATTAAATATATGTCTATTTAAACTTACCTCAAGGGTCTTAAAGTTCCTTGAATCTTTTTATATAAATCTTTTATATATGCCTATCTTTATGAAAATAGAAATAATATGTAAAAATAAAAAAGATTAAATCAGAACATTTACTGGGAAGGTATCAGGAATAAATACTCAAAATGTTTTAGTAACAAAACAACAAAGCAATATATTTCAAAAAAAAAACTGGTATCAATGATTGATAAGTATCAAAAAAAACTAAAACTCCTGCAAATATAATATTGCGTAGCTTATTTAAGACAGTATGATTACATTACTATCAAAATATATGGAGAACTCAATTATAAGAAAATCGGATGTTAAGATTATTTCATTTCATAAAAAACAAAATCTAATTAAGTTCTCAAAAGAAAGAGTGCACTCCGTTATGTGTTATTAACTAAACAATAACCTAAGTAACAATAAAAAACTTATCCACTTATATACCTTAAAGGTAATATTCATATAGGATATAAAATAATCGTAATCACTTGAAAGAATGTTAAAAAAACAAAGGTTAAATGCACTGTACTAATATCATCTGATTAAAGTTCTTAAGATCTGAATAGTAACTCGATATTTTTACTAATTGTATGATTAGATAAAATAATTTATTAATTACTGGGAATTAGAGAATTCTCCAGTACAAGTTCAAAAATTTAACACTAACTTGAAACACTGGTGGTTCAACTAAGTATTGAACCTATAGTTCTATCGTAAGGAATATTTAAAAGGTTACCTTGATATCCAGAATCAAATTCGAAAAACGTTAATAGCGGATTTATGCATTTGAATGGAAAATTCCTCATCAAATATACCAAAAATAGGACAGGAACTACATGAAATGATTTATCAGATCGCAGGAAATCTTCTGTAGCAATTATCTATAATATTCTATAAACACCAGGTATTCTACAGCTTCTCTACCAAATTGGTTTCCACTAGGCGGCAACTTAATTCCAATTATACCAAAAATCACATAAATAGTACTTCCAGACTCAGTACTTCATTATCAAAAAGAACTGTATTCATTCAAATACATTTACAACACAGAATGAATCTAAAACTAACCGGCAATTTCCACAAATCTAATTACGCGGTAGCTATTCATATGACACAAGGACGTCCGTTTTCACCGTCCTTACTTTCGTTACTCCATTAAAAAAAACATTTCTTGATTCACCCTGGCAACTATCGATCGTCAGTTTTACGACCACTCGATAGGAACGTAAAAGTGTTGGTAATAATTGTAATGATGTTTGCCCATCAGTCAGAGTTCAAAAGATAAATTAAAATCAAATAAATTTCAATATTGGAGTAAAATAAAGGATGTTTCTTTTGGAATGCTACAATTTTGATGCGTTTTTTTTAATAGATAGAGTGGCCGATCGAATTGCCATTAGAAATAGTGGAATATGTCGATCCCAATCCCTCTGACAATCTGACACCACTTTTGACAGATAGTTGGTTATAGTCCGGTTCATTCGTTCCACCATTCCATCAGACTGAGGATTCATCGCTGTGGTTCTCGTTTTGCGGATGCCTAATCTTTGGCAAACTTCTTGAAACAGCTTGCTCTCAAAATTTCTCCCTTGGTCTGAGTGTAATTCTAGTGGTACCCCAAATCGGCTTACTAATTCTACAACTAATATATCTGCTAAAGTGGTGGCTTTCTGATTGGGAACTGCATAGGCTTCAACCCATTTAGTGAAGTAGTCCATTACAACAAAGATGTACTTGTTTCCTACATCGGTCTGTGGAAGTGGCCCCAATACATCTACTGCGATTCTTTCAAAAGGACTTCCAACCAGGTATTGCTGCATTTCCGCCTTCGGTTTTCGGTGCGGACCGTTACTGGCAGCACATGTAGTGCATTTACGACACCAATCTTTAACATCATTAGTGCAATTTACCCAGTAAAATCTATCTCGGATCTTTTGCAGCGTTTTCGTGATACCCAGATGTCCTCCAGAACTATCATTATGCATCTGTTTTAAAATTTCCGGTACAGCATTTCTTGGGACCACTATTTGTTTTCTTGTTTCGGTGCCCTCGGAATTTTCTACAAGTCTTTTAACGAGCCCACCGTCCAAAACTAAAGAGTTCCATTGGGACCAGTATGCTTTTAAAGCAGGAGAGGATGAGGATATCTCTCTTCACAACGGACGACGGTCCATTCTCTTCCACTCCCGAACTTTCTCAGAACGGGATCGTTTTCTTGTTGCTCCTCCAGCATAGAGCTCTCGTCTTCTGGCACAAACTTAACTAAGGCAAGTTTTTCCTCGTTCTGCTCCATACGGGTACAATAGGGGCAATCAGGTCGACATGGTCTTCTGGAAAGTGCATCAGCATTACGATGTCTTGTTCCAGGTCTGTGCTCGATTTCAACATCATATTCCTGCAGTTTTTCGAGCCATCTTGCTATCTGTCCTTCTGGGTTCCTAAAGCTAAGTAACCACTTTAAACTAGCATGGTCTGTTCTGATCAGGAATTTTCTGCCATACAGATATTTATAAAAGTGTTCGACGGATTTTACAACTGCTAACAGTTCCCTCCGAGTTACACAGTAGTTCTTTTCAGCTTTCGATAAAGTTTTGCTGAAGTAACCAACCACTCTTTCCTTACCATCTTGTAGCTGTGACAAGACGGCTCCAATTCCCACATTGCTGGCGTCGGTGTCCAGAATAAGCTTACCATCAGGAAGTGGATAAGCAAGAACAGGTGCTGACGTAAGCTGTTTCTTCAATATTTTAAACGCCTCTTGACATTCCTGATCCCAACAGACGGACTTATCTTGTTCTGTCAAACGTGTCAAGGGTTTGGCAATGTCTCCAAAATTCTTGACATATCGTCGGTAATAGGAACAAAGACCCAAGAAACTCCGGAGCTGATGTTTGTCTATAGGAATTGGCCATTCCTGAACGGCTTGTATCTTAGCGGGGTCAACAGCAACGCCATCCTTGCTTACGTTATGTCCTAAATAGTTGACCTGTCTCTGGAACAAGTGACATTTCTTAACATTCAATGTTAGATTAGCGTTCTGTAATCTTTTAAAGTTTTCTTCCAGGTTAGATAAATGTTCCTTAAAGGTCTTGCCCATTATGATGATGTCGTCTAGATAAACTAGACAAGTTTCCCATGACAAACCCCGCAGGATGTTTTTCATTAGCCGTTCAAACGTCGCAGGAGCATTACAGAGGCCAAACGGAAGGACCGTGAATTGCCACAACCCTGATCCACTGGTAAAGGCAGTCTTTTCTTTGTCTGCAGGATTCATTTTAACTTGCCAGTATCCGCTTTTAAGGTCCAAGGTAGAAAACAAAGTAGAACCCGCCAAAGCGTCAAGCCCACGGACTACTGGATGGTTCGACTATGCCATTTTGAATCATTTCTTTAAGGGCTCTGTCTGCTTCTTCCTTCTTAACTTGAGGCATCCTTCGGGATACCTGTCAAATCGGACGTGCATAATCAGTGTCAATTCTATGTTGTACAACATCAGTTCTTCCCAGTTTACTTTTAGAACCAAATACAGGTTTATAACGGTAAAGTAGATCTCTTACCTGTTTCTTTTCTAATTTTGACAAAGAGGGATCTAATTTTGTCATTAATTGTTTAATTTCGTTTGTCTCAACTGTTTCCGTAGCGTTTACCTTGTGAATTATGGCCGTTACTGGTTCTAAACTTCCCATTTCCGTGTCCTTTCGGAAAAGAACTGGATGATCGTTCAAGTTGATAACTCGGATGGGTACCTCTTTGGCCGATCTAACAAGAGTCTTACCCACAAGGAGTCCTTTTCCCAATTCATGGTCATGGTTCTTCGGCTCTATCATGGCTGGGGCACCATCTCGCTCCAGTCCATCCAACCGCGCTGTGACGACACATGCGCAGCCCGCCGGAAGTTCGATATCATCGATTAGCTTAATCGAGGCATTGTCAACCTGTTTTCGGTGCAGGAATATTTCTTCATTACCAGTACGAAAGATACGTTGGCGAAGATCCAAATGAAAACCACAGTGAAGCATAACATCCATGCCCAGAACAACATCTTTATCAACGTCAGCCACCAGCACTGAGTGAACAAGAGAGGTTGAACCAAACTGTAGCGTCACCTGTATCTTACCGTAGACTCTAGCAGAATCTCCGGTAGCGGTACGCAGTCTCCAACTGGTAGGCCACATCTTCTTTCGCATAATGATGGATGGTCGAACGATAGTTTTCGTAGCTCCAGTGTCTACCAGCATGCTAAAGTTCTTCCCATCAATGAGGCCATCCACATATAAGCTGTCCACGTGATGTCGCAGAGTTGCCAATTTAATGGTGTGAGGGACTTCGGGAGTGTTTGGGGTCGATTTCGCCCTCCAGGAGTCGACCCGTTCTAGTTTTCCTGCTGCTGGGGTACTTCAGCAGAAGATTTTTCTTTTTGGGGGCAAGTATTTCTTATATGGCCTAGTTCTCCGCAGTTCCAGCATCTCACTGGGCGCCTTTTTTTTGGAGATAACTTCATTAATCTCTCTACTACGGCTTCAACGTCGCTAACGGAATGAACGGCATGGTCGTAGTTATTGGTGATTTCCCTTAGTCGAGCAACTCCACGTGAGGCCTCCGTCGCCGCCTCAAACTCCAGGGCAATGGTCAAGGCGTCGACAAGAGTCTTCGGCCGCGCCAACCGTACAGCGCGCTGCAACTCGACGTCTCGAAGATCATCGGTGAAGGTTTGGACTGCTAGGCACTCCAGGAAATCCTCTGCTGCATTAGAATACCCAAGCCGTACCATTCTTGCTACTTCCTCCTCAAATTCCTGGATAGTCTCTCCATTTTTCTGCTTTCGGCTCTTTAACTGCATTCGGTACACAGGTTGTAAATGAGTTTGACCATAACGCATCTCTAGACGATTCACCAGTAACTCGAAGTTGTCAGCTTCATCCGGTGTCAATGATTGCAAGACGTCTAAATCTTCGCCTCGCAGAGCTACGGTTAGGGACAATGCCTTTTCCTGGGATGACCATCCATTAGCTCTGGCCGCTGCGTCGAATTGTTTCAGGTAATTTGGCCAGGAAGTCTTCCCGTCGAAGGTCGGGGGTTTCATCGTCGTTCGTACCTGGGTAGTCTCCCCATTTCCTCGTGGGTCGACGTCTACGTGGCAGGTTTCCGTCCTTTCTGCATCTCCGTCGCCGTTGTGGATGGGCTGGTTTCGACGACAAGCTTCGTGTTCTCGTTGAAGCTTCCTTATTTCGGACTCCATTTGCTGGTTGATCTGGTTTTGCTCGTCTCGCAAGTTGGCGACTTGTTAATTTTGTTCGTCTCGCCAGCTGGACACTTGCTGATTTTGTTCATCTCGAAGATGTGATATTTGCTGGGAAAACGAACTGGATAGCTCATCTGATAGTGTAGACATTCGTTGTGATAGCTGGGAAAATTGTTGCGTCTGTTCTTCTTGCTGGCTCGTCATTCTTTGTGACAGCTGGGACATATCTTCGCGCTGGCTCTTCATCTGACTGGATAGCTCCTCTTGCTGGCTCTTCCTCTGACTGGATAGCTCCTCTTGCTGGCTCGTCATTCGTCCTGATAGCTCCTCTTGCAGCCGGGAAAGTTGTTGAGTTTGTTCTTCTTGCAGCCGGGAAAGTTGTTGAGTTTGTTCTTCTTGCTGGCTCGTCATTCGTTGGGACAGCTGGGACATATCTTCGCGCTGGCTGCTTATCTGACTGGACAACTGGGACAGTTGTTGAGCTTGTTCCTCTTGCATCCTGGAAAGTTGTTGAGCTAGTTCAGAATTTGCTTTTTGAACTGGGTCTTCGAACTCCACAGCGTCAGGGTCCAAATTATTATTTACGTAGTATTCACGGAGCCTTCTCAACAATACGGATTTGCTCCCAGTAGTTTCCAACTCTACTTCTTCAAGCTCTCTTCTGAGCTCAGCCACCAATAGTTCATTTATCTTTTTTCCAGGCATTCTTGTATCTTCACCCCACACCTGACACCAATTTGAAACACTTATGGGGACTTTTACACAATTTATTTACAAAATTGTTAAGATACAATGAACTCTGCTGGATAACGTCTAACTACTTCACAATACAATGAACTCTTGTAAACATTTGAACTTGAACTGACGTTAACTGCCCATGCATCCCCTTATATACAACTTTATTTAATCTAGTTAGTGTGTTTAGATCTTTCTAGAACTTTCTAGAAACATTATTTAATCTAGTCAGTGTGTTTAGAAGTTTCTAGAATTTTCTAGAAACATTATTTAAAATGGTCAGTTGATTTTTAGAAACTTCTAAAAATCAACTGTCAATAACAATCTTTCAAATTAAGGTCCCTTCCTTTACGGTTATCCCGTTACACTATATATATATATATACTAGCTGTACCCGCGACGTCGTTCGCTTGGCGTGTTGATTGTTATATAAAAATTTCTCCCTCGACCTCGTTAAAGAGGTGGGGGCAAAATTTTTATACACCAGATATTAAGTTGAAAGAAGACAAATAAATCTGTAAAAACCGCATTTGAATAGGATCAGTAGATTTAATGTGATGCGCGCACAAACATGCAGACATACAGATAAAAAAATAGTTATTTATGATATGAGTGTTAAAAGTGACGTTTTATTTTGTGAGTGAAAAAGTTTGTGGAATGAGCGGAGCGAATTGAACAATTTTACGAACAAAATAAAATCACTTTTAACACAAATACCAAACAATGTTTTTTGTACAACTGCCCTATTTTGATAATGAAATCGGCGAATGAATTTGCAATGACAATAAACTAAACCGTGTTAAAAGTAAACTTAACCGTGTTAAAAGTAAACTGAAGCGTGTTAAAAGTATTTTTAACACGCTGCCATGTAAACAATCAATTTTAACATTGTTTGCTATCATTAAAAGTGTCACTTTTAATGACAGTTGTACAAAAAATTATTTTTTTAACAGCTTTAATGTACAGAATTTTCATTTCTACAGATTTATTATATGTATAGATAGCTTTTACCCGCGGCTTTGCCCGCGTGACATTAAGACATTCACAAATGATTTAATGACTGTCTATTTTACATCTAAAAAAATTTGATTTTAATTATTCTGTGGGCATATTCTTAGTAAAATAAGTCTAGCTTCACTAATTTTAATGTTTTTTTATTTAAAATATCATTTTTGTCAGTCAATCACGCTGCAACCACTGAACAGATTTTGATAATAATAAATCATACAACATCCATTATGACTATCTTAGAATATTTATCTATGATAGTTCCACATTGGACCTAATCATTTGTAGGATATAGTAATTTGTATTTGTACTTGCGATAAAAAACAACAATAGCTCGTTTTAATAACCTCATAGTGCCATCTTGTTTCTTATATCAAAACTAAATTATAGCACGTATGTATGTTGTGTATTATTTCAGTGGTAATTTTAAATGTATCAATGAGATACTTTTATACAAAATCCCTCTATTGACCCGTTTAAGGAAGATGGAAAGATGGGGAGATGGAAAAATTTTTATACACCAAATGTTAAGTTAAAAGAAGATAAATACATCTGTTAAAAACGCCGTTGAATCGGATCAATAGTTTTCATGTGATGCGCGCACAAACATACAGACAGACAAAAAAAAATCTAACCACATTTTTGGGTTCTAAATCGATGTACCCGCGGCGTCGTTCGCATGGCGTGTTAATTGTTGTATAAAAAGTATCCGACCCCCGTTCAACCCTTATAAAGGGGGTTGATTTCTAAACATAGAATATAAGTAAACGTCCACAACCTCTAAAGAGCTCACACTGTAATTTTCTAGTGCCTTAATTTAAAAACATAGGACTTTCATTCAAATTTTTAACCCCCGTTTTACCCCCTTAGGACTAAAGTTTTGTAAAATCCTTTCTCAGCGGACGTTTATAGACCCTATAAGGAAACTACGTGCCAAATTTCAAGTTTGTAGTTCTTAAATTTTCTGAGATATGGTGATGAGTGACCTTTCGCTTTTATATATATAGATTAATAGGAATCAATACGTCAAAATGTCCTTCGTTAAAATGTCCGTTAAAACGCATTCGTTTTATTTTTTGTATCGACTCTCCAAATCTGGCAATAAGTCTGCTACCTTGAAAAATGGAAATATTTCTCCAGCTGCTTTCAGTTCGCAAGTTGTGCCATAAGTATTGTAATGCGACTCCGGCTCTGTCCTGGTTGGCCAAATGGGCGAGTCCGACCGGCGGGCGACGCCGTGGAATGTTCTATTGAACCATATCGAGAATTCCACATACGACTGGAAGAATCGCTGCCCTTACGCGAGATATCGAGATGTTTCTTCATTGTTCGAAGCGCATATAAATAGACTTTTATATTGAAAGAGAGTTCAGTTGAGTTTTGAGTTGAATCTAAGTAAATAAGTGTTTATATAAATCAGTATTCAGTGTTCATATAAATTAGTATATTCTAAATAAATTGTGTTATAACATAAATTAAGTGTATTAGTTGTATAAATAAATTAAATAATAAACTGTGAAAATAAATAAACGTCACATTGGTGTCAGAAGTGGGATAGTGTAAATAAATAGTGTAGAAAAATGTCGAAAAAACTTTGTGATTTAAAAGTGGCAGACTTGCGTCGGGAACTTGAAGACCGTGAATTGGACACTACAGGAAAGAAGTCGGAGTTGGTGGAGCGACTTAGACAAGCGATAGTTGATCAAGGATTAGACCCAGAGGAGTTTTTATTTGCTGATGATACTTCATCATTGATGTCTTCTATAAAAAATATTTCTACTGAAATATCTTCTATTTCTACCGATATGTCTTCTCTGAAAACAGACATTTCTTCTTTGGAAAATACAGTTTCTTCTGAAATTTCTTCTCTGAAAAATGACATTTCTTCTTTGGAAAATAAAGTTTCTTCTGAAATTTCATCTTTGGATACTAAAGTTGCTTCTTTAGAGAATAAAGTCTCTTCCGAGATTTCATCCATGGAAAATAGAGTGTCATCAGATATGTCTTCTCTAAAGAACGAGATGACTTCATTCGAGGAGAAAATAAAAGAGATTGAACGAAAAATGGAAGAAATGGGAAAGGGAGAAAGGATTAGTGTGGAAGAATCAAAAGAGAAAAATGATGAAGAAAAGACAAGCTGTAAAGTGGAACAAAAACCAAAACTGGAAAGCAGTGAAAGTTCGGTCCGCATTAAAGCCCCAACCTTTGATGGAAAAATGTCATGGGAAAATTACCTTAAACAGTTTGAAACAGCTGCACGAGCGAACGGATGGTCAGAAAAAGAAAAGGCTGTAAATCTCACGATCGCTCTTAGAGGAGATGCTTGCGACGTTCTTCAGACTATACCGGTGGAAGAGACGGATGACTTTGAACAACTTAAGAAGAGATTAAACATGCGATATGGTCATGAACATCTGGAGAATTTGTACCGGTCGCAGTTGAAGATTCGAAAACAGAAGCGAGAAGAGACCCTTCAGGAATATGAAGTAGATATTGCCAGGTTGGTCAGATTTGCCTATCCTGCAGCTGATGAAAGAATGATAGAATGTTTAGCAGTAGAAGCATTTCTTGATGGGCTCCGTGATCCTGAAATGAACAAGACTCTTCGTTTAGCCCGTCACAAAACTTTAGTCGATGTCTTGTCCGCTGCGCTTGAGTATGAAGCGGCTTCGAAGGCTTGTGGGGGATACAGTAAAGTAAGATCTGTAAAAGACGAAGAAGACGAGAATAAATTGGACCAATTAGTTAACATGATAAAGAACTTTGCTGAAAACAAAAAGAAGAGGCCCCGCGTGTGTTACAATTGTGGCGAAATAGGACACTTCATCAAATCATGTAAACGTCCAGTGGCCAATGCAAATCGAGCTGGAGTAAGCCATAGAAACGCCGATTCTCTTTCCAGAAGACCGTGCCCAGCAGATTGCTCCCATTGCAACAAGACAGAATCCAAAGAAACTGCTATACTACGAACAACTGTAGTTAACGATTACTGGGCACCGACTAAAATTAGAGAGGAACAGGAAAATGATCCTGTTTTAAAGAAAATGCGCCAATGGAAGAGAGAAGATCGACGACCTACTTGGCAAGAAGTGTCAAAATTCTGTCCAGTACTTAAATCCTATTGGGCTCAGTGGAACTCTTTCATCCTGGAAAAAGACTTATTGAAACGAGTACTCGAGAATGATGACGGTTCAGAAATCAGAAAGCAGTTAGTTATTCCAAAAACTAGAGTGGCTGAAGTACTCCGACAGTTACATGACAGTCCATCAGGAGGTCATCTCGGTGTTAAGAAAACCCTTCAACGAGTACGGGAAAGGTTTTATTGGATGAATAGTTCCGATGATGTGAAGAGCTGGTGTAAGAAGTGTACCATCTGTGCTGCGAGTAATGGACCGCAGCGAAAAAGGAAAGCTCCCATGAAACAATACAACGTCGGTAGCCCATTCGAGAGGATTGCTTTAGACATTGCTGGACCATTTCCGACGACTGAGAATGGAAATAAGTACATGTTGGTGGTTATGGATTATTTCACGAAGTGGGTAGAAGTCTACGCCATTCCAAATCAAGAGGCCACAACTGTTGCAGATGTCCTAATAAGAGAATTTATCAGTCGATTTGGAGTACCCTTGGAGATTCATAGTGACCAAGGTAGAAATTTCGAAAGCCAGCTTTTCCAAGGAATTTGCGATACTCTAGGAATGAAGAAAACAAGAACTACAGCATTACATCCACAATCAGATGGAATGGTAGAAAGAATGAATAAGACCATTGGAAAGTATCTGTCAAAAGTAGTGTCCAACCACCAGCGGGACTGGGATCAATACCTTTCGCTCTTCGCGATGGCTTACCGATCCGCAGTCAATGAAACAACAGGCCAAACACCAGCAAAGGTCTTGTTCGGACGAGAGATGAGGCTACCATGCGACCCTGAGTTTGGATGCCGACCTGGAGAAGATATAGCTGGAGAAGATTATGTGATCCAGTTACGAAGGAAAATGGACGATATGCATGAACTGGTTCGCTCACATCTTCAAATTGCCAGTGATAGAATGAAGAAACGGTATGATACTCAAGCCACGGAAGGATGTTTCGAAGAAGGAGACAAAGTCTGGCTTCATAACCCAAGAAGACAGAAGGGTTACTCGCCGAAGCTACAAACGTCTTGGGAAGGTCCATACATCGTTAAGAAAAGAATCAATGATGTCATATACCGAATAAGTAAGATTCCAAATGGAAAACCGAAAGTGGTACATGGAAACCGGCTGGCACCGTTTGAAGGAGATCATAACCAAGAAGAAGAGGTAAATCGACTCCAAGAGACTCCTGATTTTGCCTTTGATGAGTTTATGGGTGCTTATGGGGGTACCGGGAAAGCAAGATTTGGCGTAACCATTGAGAAACATCAAGACCTGTTCACGCTTCCAGATGACTGCTCGTTGGTCCATAATATTCCTGCCAGTATCAGCGACGCCCGAGGATTAGCGTCCGTTTTCCGAAAAAAGTTTGGTCGACTATCAGAACTGCAAAGCCAATTGCCAGCCCCCGGAAAAGCTTTGAGACTCCAAGATGGATCACGTTACCTCTTCTATCTAGTGACAAAGAACACCTATCACGACCGACCCACTTATCAAGATGTATGGGAATCTTTACTTAGCCTGAGGGAACACGTACTGGAGTCCAATATACAGAATATAGCAATGCCAAAGATCGAGTGTAAGGAGTTAGACTGGAGGGTCATTCGAAACATGGTGGAAGTAATCTTTCAAGATACCGAAGTCCAAGTATTGGTTTGCAGCCATTCGCCCAGTGTCCAGTTTACAACGAAGACCGTCTCCTGTTTTTTTTATACAACTGGAAATTGTAGAAGAGGATCCGACTGCAGATACAATCACTCCCATCCAGCTCTAGTTCCAGGAGGAACTATCTCTTAAGGAGGGGGCAATGTAATGCGACTCCGGCTCTGTCCTGGTTGGCCAAATGGGCGAGTCCGACCGGCGGGCGACGCCGTGGAATGTTCTATTGAACCATATCGAGAATTCCACATACGACTGGAAGAATCTTTGCCCTTACGCGAGATATCGAGATGTTTCTTCATTGTTCGAAGCGCATATAAATAGACTTTTATATTGAAAGAGAGTTCAGTTGAGTTTTGAGTTGAATCTAAGTAAATAAGTGTTTATATAAATCAGTATTCAGTGTTCATATAAATTAGTATATTGTAAATAAATTGTGTTATAACATAAATTAAGTGTATTAGTTGTATAAATAAATTAAATAATAAACTGTGAAAATAAATAAACGTCACAGTATGCAACCTACCCATATCGGCTACATAAAGGTGTTTTGTATCGTACAGGGTCCCAGATCGGTCCATAGTAAAACACCTAAATTTTTGCCAATCGTTGGACACGTGGCTTAATATATTAGCTCTAACTTGAGCAGCCATTGAAATATTTCCATAAAGCAAATAAGACAGAGATGAAAATAAACACGCTCCATCGCCAGGTATCTCTTTCACTTATTCAACTGTGACTGTTACAATTTCTCCATCCATTTTTCAAACAAACGTAAGTTTACTTAACGAAAAATACAAACTTTTTTAAGTAAGGTATCGATATGACACTTTGATATAAACGTCAGTGTCAGTATAATTAATGAAATAAAAATCTAAGCTAGCACCTAATTGGCATGAAACTTTGAAATAAACATAATTTTAATCAACGAAAAAAAAACAAATATTACTAACTAATTTGGAACAACGTCTAAAGAAAACATTTTAATTTTCATGTCCCTTATTTCAAAAACATAGGACTTTCATACAAAGTTCCAACCCCCGTTTTACCCCCTTAGGGGTAGAATTTCGTAAAATCTTTTCTTAGCGGACGTCTAGACCCTATAAGGAACCTACCTGCCAAATTTCAAGTTTGCATGTCTTATAGTTTCTGAGATACGGTGATGAGTGAACTTTCGCTTTTATATATATATATATATATATATAAGGGGAAAATTATTGGGCATGTACGCAAAAAGGATCAATAAGGCCACGAGTAGGAATGGTAACCGCAGACATGCATGTTTCTGGCTCATTAGCCGTCATCAGTGCGGCATAACCAAGTAGGGTATTGCACTTGGCTAGCAAAAGTGTAGGGTACTTGGGAGCAAAGGATGTTGGGGAAACATGTGTAAAGAAACATAAAAACACAAAAACAGCGAAAACTCACACAAGAGTCCTATCGCCATTTTGTTTCCCCAACATCCTTTGCTCCCAAGTACCCTACACTTTTGCTAGCCAAGTGCAATACCCTACTTGGTTATGCCGCACTGATGACGGCTAATGAGCCAGAAACATGCATGTCTGCGGTTACCATTCCTACTCGTGGCCTTATTAATCCTTTTTGCGTACATGCCCAATAATTTTCCCCTTTTGTTTATATTAATACGCATTTTCTTGGCACTTTGTTTATTTTATATATATATATATATATATATATATATATATATATATATATATATATATATACAGGGTGTCCCAGAATTAACTACGGAAACTTCGTATACGTATTCCTTGATGACAAATAAGTAAGGTCTTTTCTATAAAAAAAATTTTTTTAGAGACTCCTGTCAGAGTTATAACCCTTTAAAGAGGGGTGGTAAAATATGGTTTTAATTTAATATCTCCTGATTGGTCCAAGATAAAAAATTAAAAATTTGGGTGAACATCATTTTTATAAAGACGCATTTCTCCTGCCACTTTTCACCTGCCCTACCCCATTCTAAGGGTGCAAATTTTTTTGTAACTTTCTTAGCAACTAATATTTGCAATAACAAAAAATTATTTTAGGAAGTTTTGATTATTTAGAAACGTTTTTGTTCCTTGTCATTTTTTGCGAAATCGTTTCGGTTTGGAGTAAAAAAATAAAAAGTAGGACCATGTCAATTGAGTATCGTGTATCGCGATCAAGTAGCGCACATTTGCAAAGTAGGTTATAACTCTGACAGGAGTCTCTAAAAAAATTTTTTTTATAGGAAAGACCCTACTTATTTGTCATCAAGGGATACGTATACGAAGTTTCCGTAGTTAATTCTGGGACACCCTGTATATACTCAGTTGACAAAATTGTTGGGGATTAGCAGCAAAAGGTGTAAAGAAAACTCTTTAGTAATGATCCAAGCTTTCGGAAATTTTATTAATACTTATTTCCATCTTCAGGGAAACTGTAAGATAAAGTTTATGGTTTACATGGTGTTATATACAAACAAAATTAAAATTAATAAAATAATTTAAAACTTACATCACTGTGTGAGGTTGAACCTTTGATGTTAACATAATTTAATTGTGAACATGTTAATATGTATGTGATGAGAAAACTTTATGAGATTTAGTCTTGGAGACAGTTAAGAACTACGTTATGATATAGTTACAACACAAACACTTTTTTTTAAATATTACACTTATAAAATCATTTGATAAAAATTATTTGATAAAAATTATTAATTATTCAGCCACGTTGCTGATTTAAGGTTAGGTGTTCTTGTGACGTGTTATTGATTGACATTGATTGAGTGTCACCGGTGTTGGCCTTTTGCTGTGTAACCTTACTAACAACTGTCGTTCTTTTGAATTTACAAAACTGTTGACTGATATTGATATTTCAATAAATTCAAATATATAAAATATAATAAAAAGTTGCATTCCTTTGAGTGAGTTTATATTTTAATTATACTAAATTTTGATTGTATTAATTGTTGTTCTGTGATTTAGTGATATTTGATTCAAAGCTAATTGCATGGAGACTAGACAAGGAGTACGCACTCAACCGGGGGAATTGTCAAAATCTGTCCACGGTATTGTACATATTAGGTTTACTTTTTTCACCACCTAAGGCGCTAGTTTTCCTTTTGTACCGGTATGAATATAGACAATTAAATAATCGTGAATTATTAAATTGGTTTTTATTATTTATATCTGAAAGATCGAACTATTTTTTTATTGTGTAAATAAATTAATAATGAAATAATTAAAAATTATTTATTTTATTTCAAACAACGTCCTCATTGGTCGCCATTTTGGTACAAATGGAACACCAGCGCCCTCTTATTTTAGTAGCCCTATTTGCATACAATGAGTTCGTACTCCTTGTCTAGTCTCCATGGCTAATTGTTTCAGATTTATCTCTTCATCCACCAGAATTGAAATGTTTGTTGTTATGTATTTGGGTATTTAGACATTTCTTCTTGCTAATCACAATCCATCTAAGGTATCCATTGGTATGTTACTGTGTTTGTTGATGCTGAGTAGATATGCATATGTTTCACTTAAATGTTTGATGTCTGTTCTTTTGTTGAACGAGTTCGGTTCTTGTATAATTCTAGTCATTTCCAGGAATAGTCTTTTGGTCGTGTTTTTTTCCATATTTAGTACACTAGTTGATGCATAATCCATGATATGATCGTTTTTAAAAAACGTGTTCAGCTAACGCACATCTGTCTGGATATAATCGGCTATCACTTTTATGTGAGATAATTCTGTTGTGTAAGGATCTTGATGTTTCTCCTATATAACATTTGTTGCAATTGGTACACGGTATTTTGTAAACTACGTTAGTCTTCGACATTAGTGGACTATTATCTTTAACTTTGCTGTATATTGCGTTCAATTTGAGTACAGTTTTGTTTGCTATTTTTACGTTGATTGCTGTATTTAGGATTCTTGTTAGTTTTGGAGTTAGATCTTTGAAGTATGGAAGTGTTGCGAACATACTTGTTGGTGTTTCAATCTCTACTCTGGGTTGCCTTAAGTTAATGTTGTTATTGGTGTTAAATAGTATTCTATTGATCAACGTCAAAGAATATGCATTCGATAAGAATAAAGATTTCAATATTTTAAGGTTCTTTGTGTGAAATTGATTGTCTGATATTTTAAGTACTCTATCTTTCATTTGAGTGATTAGATTGATTTTCATTTGAGTTCTGTGATATGAGTGAAAGTTAAGATAACGTCCTGAGTGGCATGGTTTTCTGTACCAGTCTATGTATATAGTGTTGTCTGTTGATCTTATCAATTTCGTATCCAGGAAGGGTACTGCTTGCTGTTCATCTTCAGTTTGTATCGTGAATTGGATGTTATCATTATAGCTGTTAAATGTGTCTAGGATCTCTTCTATGCCATTTGCTGGTAGTGCTAGAATTATGTCGTCCACATATTTCCTAATGAAAATTATATTAAAAGGCAGTACCGGAATCACCAGGTCGAGGATATAATCAGTAACATATGCTGCTAGTATGGGTGACAAGCAAGATCCCATTGGAGTTCCAAAAGTCTGTTTGTAGTATTGTGAAGTAAGTGTTATTGAATAAGAAGGTTATGATTTCTATAAAGGAGTCTAGTTTTATGTTGCAGTGGCTCTTGATGGTATCCCAGTTTTTTATGATTGCAATTATGGTGATGTCTAGGTGAACATTTGAAAAAAGTGAAACAACATCTAGGCTAGCTAATACATGGTTATCTGGTAGCTTCATTTTGTTGTACAGCTCTTTAACTTGGAAAGAATCTTTGATGTAGTATTCATTTGTGTAGTCATATGCATCCTCACGTGGCTGAATAATTAATATTTTTTATCAAATAATTTTTATCAAATAATTTTTATCAAATGATTTTATAAGTGTAATATTTTAAAAAAAGTGTTTGTGTTGTAACTATATCATTACGTAGTTCTTAACTGTCTCCAAGACTAAATCTCATAAAGTTTTCTCATCACATACATATTAACATGTTCACAATTAAATTATGTTAACATCAAAGGTTCAACCTCACACAGTGATGAAAGTTTTAAATTATTTTATTAATTTTAATTTTGTTTGTTCATAACACCATGTAAACCATAAACTTCATCTTACAGTTTCCCTGAAGATGGAAATAAGTATTAATAAAATTTCCGAAAGCTTGGATCATTACTAAAGAGTTTTCTTTACACCTTTTGCTGCTAATCCCCAACAATTTTGTCAACTGAGTTTCCTAACTAGTCAGCAAAGACTACCCATTCTTTTATATATATATATATATATATATATATATATATATATATATATATATATATATATATATATATATATATATATATATATATATATATATATATATATATATATGTTATGATGTAGTGTTTCACGGATGGTAGAATGAACAGTAGTGGTGTTCCGGGTTTCAATCCGTTGGTTGTTTGTGTCTTCACGACGTTTCGCCAACATCTCAGCTGGCATTTTCAAGTAATGCTTCCGTTGCGGCTGCTGAACTTGGAATTCCAAGTTCAGCAGCCGCAACGGATATAGGATATTGAGTTTTTCCTGAATCGGTTTTTTATATACCTACAACTAAATAAATGATGTCTAGTATTTTTAACGCCAATTATATAATGCAACATGCTAACCAAAGACTATTTTTCTGAAATCTAATCTTAGAGTCAGCAAAGGTGTGGCAACACATTTCTTTTAAAGTTTTTCGTTTTTTATAATCAGTCTGATTTAATTGTTAAAACTAGTGGTTCAATTTTTTTAAAACTTAGTTTCCAAACCAAGTTATATTAGTCAAGTTCAAAAATATGCAGCAATATACTTTAGAAAATTTCTTACAAAACTTTTTGACTTAAAATTTATTCCACATAGTTGGAATTCCTTAAAAAAGAAGAAGTTTAGAACCATTTTTGTCAACAGATAGCTGTGTGAATTTTGAGGACAAAAAGATACTGAAACTGATACCTTAAACGAAAACTTTGATGAAATAGATACAATTTCACAGGAAGACGAAGATAATAATTATTTATTTATTTATTTATTTATTTATTTATTTATTTATTTATTTATTTATTTATTTATTTATTTATCTATTAATTTATTTATTTATTTATTTATTTATTTATTTATTTATTTATTTATTTATTTATCTATTTATTTATTTATCTATTTATTTATTTATTTATTTATTTATTTATTTATTTATTTATTTATTTATTTATTTTTTTATTTTATATTTATTTATTTATTTATTTACCGGAAGTCCCTATTTCAAAAATATACAATTAAGAAGTATTCTAACCATAACAATTTAACTAATAAAGTTTTCTAGACAGTACATAAACAGAAATTGACAAATTTAAAAATAATTTACAATAGGGTAACGGAGGGTAAGAGTACGCGTCGTCCAAGAGTCCGCACTGCCCTTAGTTTAGCCACTTTAGCCACTTGCAGATGGCCACGTATGCCAAGTTGTGTGTCAGAGAAAATATTATTTATCGGAGTGTGACGCAGTTATAGTCTTGAAAACCGCAAACTAATAATTTGCTAACTCTCGATTATTATTTTATAATCTGTTAATAGTGATTATAAATTTTGCTGCTGTAAATTGACCAGTTTATGTAAGTATCATTAAAAACTTTTGAGTGTTCGATTGATATGTTCAGTGTATATGTTATGTTTGCACAAAACCATGCACCTGTTAGTATAATTATTTTATGCTAGAATGTTAAGAGTACGCGGTCTAAGAGTACGCACGCGTACCCCTTGCTTGATATGCGTACTCTTTGCCTCTTCGATGCTCGTTATTGTAGTTTTAGAATGTGTTTTGTTATTTTAGATTAAAATGGGAAAGTACCGGCGTAAGACCAACAGAAAATAAGTATTTACGGCAGAGCTAATGGAGAAAATAAAGGAAAAATTATTAGAAGGAAAAAGTAAAAGATCAATTGCTGAATCAATAGGTGTACCTGAAGCAACATTAAGAAAACGATTAAAAGCAGGAACGGTGCCGACATCACTTGGTCGGTTTAAATTAGTTTTTACCCCAGAAATGGAGGAGGAACTAGCTGCATATTGTAGAGATTTAGATAAAACTTTCTATGGACTCACACTTAAGGCACTTGGTAACCTTGTTTATGAATATGCAGAGAGAAACAAGTTAGAGCACAGATTTAACAAGGACAAAAAATCAGCCGGAAAAGATTGGGTTTACTTGTTTTGCAAACGTCACAACCTGAGTCTTCGTTCCCCAGAAAAAACAAGCCTGGCTCGCGCTGCAGGCTTCAATAGGCCTCAAGTGGAGCTATTTTTTAAAAATCTCGCACAAATCTTTAAAGACAAACAAATATTTCCACACCGTTTGTTTAATATGGATGAGTCAATATCCTAACCGCACCAAACAAATTACCCAAGGTTATTGCTCCCAAAGGAAAAAGAACCGTGGGCAAAATAGGTTCATCGGAGAGGGGGCAGTTAATAACTGCAGTGTGCTGTATGGGAGCAACTGGGCAATATATTCCACCCGCTCTTGTGTTTCCACGAAAACGGATGAAACCTGAGCTAACTGATAGAGCTCCAGCAGGAACACTTCAGCTTGTCTCAGAATCAGGTTTTATCAATAGCGAACTCTTTCTAAGATGGCTAGACTATTTTCAAGAATTTTGCAAAAGCGCAATTGAAGATCCTGTCTTACTCATCTAAGATAATCACTCTAGTCACGTGAGTTTAGAGGCAATTATAAAATGTCGCGAACTAGGTATCAACATGCTTAGTTTACCTCCGCATAGTAGCCATAAGATCCAGCCACTGGATAGAAATTTTTTTGGTCCACTAAAAAGTGCTTATGCTCAAGAATGTGACAAGTGGCATATCAATAACCCTGGCCGACCAATCACTCAATTTCAAGTAGCTGAATTGTTTGCCCAAGCATATTCTAGAATCGCCTCGATTGAAAGAGCAGAAAAATCTTTTCAAATCTGCGGAATTTGTCCATACAATCCACATGTATTTTCAGATAAAGAATTTGCGCCAGCCACAGTGACAGATCAACCAGATGTAAACGAAACCCACAGTGTAGAAAATCCGAATGAAAGCATAGAAGATGAATCCGACCTTAATGATGATGTACCCTCGTCAATTCCTCAGCAGAAGTTGAAAATATCATTACCTCTCCTAAATGATGTTGATAAGGACCAATTTTCGCCAAAGGCAATACCTTCAACATCTTCTGCGCGAACACCATCACCACCGCCAAGGCTACGAAATTCACCACCTTTGACGCCGCCAGAAACGTCGACCAATTTTATCTCGCTGAAAAGAGCAGGCAATGTTCGCAAGAAGAAGAAGTCTGTGCTGTTAACTGCGTCACCATACAAAAATGAGTTGGAAGAGTTACAAGCAGTTAAGCAAGCCAAAAGTAAAAAAGGCGAACAGACGAAACGGAGATATATAGACGAATTAAAGAGTCCAGAGTCTAAAAAAGCAAAATCAAATTCAAAGTCATCATCAAAACAAAAACAAATTTTGTGTCCAGTTTGCCAAGAAATATATGAAGTTTCCCCTGATAGTAATTGAATTTAGTGCATTGAATGCAAAAACTGGTTCCATGAGGACTGCACAGTGTACTCTGGACTCGGAGAGTACATATGCCATATCTGTGACAATTCTAGTAATTGAAATAGAGTGCGCACTCTTAGAAGACCATAAGCGCACTCTTTAACGACAGGTCTGCTAAGAGAACGCTTTAACAAAGGGTTGAACTTAATTTTTTTTCTTATATACTTTTGATCGCAACATTTGTTTTTTGTATAAAATGGTTAAGTAAGTACCTTAACTTTATCGCTATAATTTTAAGTTGATCTCTGTTTTTATATTTTGTCCAAAATAAATACTTTACTAAAAACTGCGTACTCTTACCCACCTTTACCCTACTTGGGTATTATTTATTATTTCACCCACAAAATTTGCAAGACTTAAACATGGCAACAATAAACCTTTCGTTATCTTAAAATGGAGTGCAATAGTTAAAAAGAATAAGAGAAAAATCTCTATCTACGATTCCCAACATACTCAGTCAAACATTTTTTGAACCTTGAGGAGTTTATGTCCATCAAACCATAGTGCTTATCAAAATCATTACCAAGATTTTGAATTCTATTTAAAGGAGAAAGTACGATGATGTTTAATGAAAAATAATGGCTTGTCTCTAAGAATTCTATTGCTGCACCGGAAGTTTATTAGCCCTAGCAACTCAGGACAATCAATGCTGTAGTTAAAAAGTCTATAAATAAAATTCAAATCATACCCAGTTCTGAAATCTTTCAGGGAATTAATGTTCATCCTTGATCTTAGTTCCAGCAAAGATGAGCAGCTTAAGTTTATTCTGTTAGCACAAATTCTAAGAAACTTATTTTGAATTCTTTCGACGGTTTGAATGTAATTTAAGTAGTAGGCCGACCATACTATGGAGAAATAAGATAGGATACTACGAACTTAACTAAAATACAGTACTCTAAATGCAGAAACAGAAAATTCCCTAGAGTTTCTTGTGGCAAAGCCGAGGTTGCGGAGAGCCTTATTTGATGTAAGGTTGATACGGGAATTAAATGACAAAGAACTGTCAAACATTACCCTCAATTATGAATATAATGTAAAATAAATGGAGAAAACCACCAGGAACAGCGCTTAAAAAACACGTAAGTGTAAACTCATAAGAATAAAATACCTGTTTAATTTTCGTAACCGATGGATTGCGGTTGACTGAGAGCTGGTAGCTATTTTTTATACTTTACAAAATTTTCTTTGAAATGGCTTTCAAAGATTTTCTGTTGTGTATAATAATTGTTTAAATAGTCAAGTACTCTAATCTATAGCTAATTAGGTAAACACTATTTAACAAGCAATTTAAAACTGACTCTTTTCACACGAGTATCACAATTTTGTAATAAAATCAGTAGGTAAGAGTTAAAAGCACACCGGTTGGCCAAAGAATCAAACAACGTTTTAAACAATTGACACACAAAGTTTTCTATCACCAAATAAAATAAATAAAATGGCTTTTTAGTTAGGGTTGTTCGTGCTACTGTATCGGAAACAATTGAAAAATTTTAACATATACCGCATAACGTAGTAGTAAAAGTTCATTAAATATTACCAGTCCTGATGGGTACCACGTTTGTTCAAACCGAACCAAAAACTTAATTTTTTGAGTGTTTCTAAATACTTTTTGATCAACTGTTGCAGACTCCGAGAACCTTTTCTGGCGTGTCATGTGCAGGAATAAAGTTTGGAACTAGAAGAATATTTTTGAACCAAAAAAGAAAAATGAACTCGCAAAAGTTCTCCGTCACCAAACAACTCAAAATTAGTGTTGTGAGTAGAAAAAGTTCTTGTTGCTGTTATTACATTCTCATTAAATTATCTTGCATAATTTATAATAAAAAACAAAATAAATAAATAATATATGTACTTAAATAAAACTTACAATTTGAGGTTCATATTTTCACTGTTTTAGTCACAAATATTTGATATCGTTACTTAAATTCGGATTATCTTTTTAACTATGTCCATGTGTCTGTCTGGGTATCAATAGAAATGTTACAATTTCGATCTACAAACACCTATTTTCGTGATTAACGTTTTATCTAAAATACTGGATATCAATTACAGTTAACAATTATTTCATTTACCATACAAATATGCGTAGTTAGTAGATTATTGATTTTGTAAAAACTTGTTTTATTTAATTAAGTAATTAAAAGCATCGTTTTTTTAAATTGAAAATATTTAAGTCAGGTAACACTTTCAATTTCAATTTTTACAGACCGTCTCCTATGAACAAATTGTAAAATAATACCAAATAAACTTGAAACTATATATAAACCTCCACCAACGAAAAATGGAACGCTATATAGGTGAGTCCAATCCAGTAGAATACCAGCAGTTGGTGTTCCTAATAAAGCAGTTATTCCTCTAAATAACTGAATAATTCCAAAACCATGTGTAAGCTGAGCTAATCCCAGCAGATCCACTAGAATAATTGGTGTCAAAGAGGAATATGCAGCTGAAAAATGTAATAAATAAATTTAAAATTCACAAATGATAAGGTTTATTATAAAATATTGTCATTGAACTAACGGCATGCAAGAGAAGTATATAGCTAAAAGCGATTTGTAGCAAAAAAAAAACAAGTAGGAAAAACGGATTCTTTGTCATGGTGGACTGTAAAAGATATTAAAAAAGCTTTTAAAACTATTGTACAAGATATGTAAATTAAGTAATGGAACTTGTAATGTTGCATTTGTGTTTAGGTACGACCCAGAGCATTGCTGGCACACTTCAAACTTTCCAAGACCCAAAGAACAAGAATGGCAAAGTGTAAGACTAAATGTATACTAATTGTTTTTTCGATATCCCCGGCATCATTCATTAAAATCCATTAAAAGTTTTTCCTCAAGAGCAAACGGCCAATCAACTTCTACTGGCAGTTTCTTAAAAAAACGAATTATGTTTGCGAAACCAAACATCAAGAACAAGTGGGTATTTTTATAACGATAATACTTCTTGTCACTTAGCAATTTTAATAAACGAGTTTTTTAGCCAATCGTTAGCCTCCTTTTTGCCTTTTGAGTCATTGAGATCTTTTTTTTACCCAAAGTTAAAAAATCACCTTGATGAAACTCATTTTGGAACAGTCAAAGATATTTAAACAGCTGTTACCGGTTAGCTGAAATCAATTCCAATATTGAAGTTACATTGCTATAAAGGCTGGACGAGCCACCTACAGCGCTACACAGCTTCAGCAAGAAGTTATTTTAATAGGGCCAACATGGAATTATAATTCTATTTGAATGAATCAAAGTCTCATTACTTAATTTACAGAGAGAATTTAAATAAACTGATTGAAATTTGTAGGTTTAAAGTAACGAATATGGTAGCAGGCGATATAAGAATGTTGTGTCCATGATATATTTATCAGAAAGGTTAATATGTAATTGGATATATAATAAAGATACTAAGTCCACGGTATTTGTTACTAGATACTTGCACATAAAGTTAAAAATAAACTAATGACCTATGATTACATTTCGTTAAACTTTTGCCTTAGGTTGTATATTACAAATTTATAAGTCAAAGGCAACAAGAACCATAACTGTTCGTGGGTTAGTAGACGTATAAGTAATTTTAAATAGCCTTTCAAATAGAAAATCAGAAAATGAATAAAATGTATAAATATCTAAGATTTTTAAATATACGCGACCAAAGTAAAACGATATGCACTAAATATATTTGTTACTACCAGCAAAGAAGTGTATTTTAAATTTTATTACCTAAAGATATTCCAAAAAACACTGAAGTAATAATAAATGCCACATAGCTTTCACAAAATGGTATTACTCCTACTGAAATAGCTCCAATAAATAACCATACGTTGTTAACAAAAATTGAATCAACAGAAGGAAAATTAACAATGTATCCAAAAGCTGTACGAGCTACAGTGTTGATTATACCTATCACAGATAACAAAAATGATGCTTTTCGGGCTTCAATTTGCTAAAAGAAAAAAAATTATACATATTAATTATAAAAATTATATATTTATTTTAAAGTTTTAAGTAATAAGCACTAAAAATATAGATATTATCATTTTTTTAAATAACGTGAGGGGTCATGTGATACCTCGTCTGAAAGCAATGTAAAAATTTTTAGATTAAATTTTTTTATTTTCAAGAAAATTCAATATTTTATACTGTAATAGGTTAAATTTCCTAATAATAAAATAATCTAGTAGGCATGCTTGGTATGTCAATACGACACGTTTTAGGTACATTTTAAGTAAAATATTTCAAAATTGTAAATCGAATTTATTTTTTTTTATTTTCAAGAAAATTCAATATTTAATTGTGTAATAGGTAGTTTACAGTTAAATTTTCTAATAATAAAATAATCTAGTAGGCATGCTTGGTATATCAATACGACACGTTTCAATACATTTTAAGTAACAAATTCCAAAATTGTAAATCGAATTTTCTTAAAAATAAAAAAATAAAATCCAAAAATTTTTACATTGCTGAATAGGCAATTAAATGCTCTTTCAAACGAGGTATCACATGACCCCTCACGACAGTTAAAAAAATGGGGTGTTTTCACCCCTTGGGAAGGGGTTTGAAGTGGGGAGGTGGTTTTTTAACGCCATAAAGTGTCATTTTGAATTTATAAATAGACGTGCTTCAGGATTTTTCTTTTACACGCTTATTAACGGAGAAAATGAATTTATCCGTTACTTCTGGACCTCACTGTATATATATATATATATATATATATATATATATATATATATATATATATATATATATATATATATATATATATATACAAGATGATTGATACAAAATTCTCCCTACAGTAGACGCCATCCAACAACTTTTAAAGAGGGTCTATTTTCAAGTACAACAATGGCTGCACAGAGACCAGCTGACCATTGACCCAACAAAGTGGGGATGGAGAAAGGAAGGCAGAGACAGAGGCTTCAGATGAGGGAGATGTTTGAATTCAGCGACCTAAAAAACCCCGTGGTCTCGATTTTCTCTCCTTCCTCGCATGAAGTTCGGGATAGTCCCCCGGAGATGACGTTCGTCGACGTTCCTGAGCTCCAGGTGTTCGGGGGGTCAATTTACACATCATAATCGTGATCAGCGACCTTAAAACCCCCTGGTTACCTAACTTGGGCCAATTCTGACTGTTATTTACAAAGGTATTAAATTTGCCAAAAAATTCTCTTAAAAAATGCATTTTTTGAAAGCATTTTTGGCGGCAGCAATGCAACTTCCGGTTTGTACTAAGTAGAAAGTAGGTAGGAATGGTATAAATAATTTTTGAAAGCAAATGCAAAAAACCGCATTCGGATCCGTCCTATCCTAAAAGATTTCCTATTAAAATGCTTCATTGCCTCGACTACATTTCGCTGGTTTTTTAATAGTAAAATAATATTTAAACACTTTTTGCAGTAAAAATCTTTGAACAAGTGACAGTTAAAAATTGTCCTACTTTTTAGGACATAATCAAAAGTCAAACTGTACAATATGTCATATTACTGTACTAACTAATAAGGTATTCGGATTGAACCAAATATGTGTATTTCTCTACTAATTTACCAGCAAAAGACATCATAAACTGCCAGAACTGATACATATATTTTAAAATGAAAGTTATACAGCCGAAAAGTGTCAATTTATCTCTAAATTGCACACTCTAATTTACTAGCAATTCGTAGTGTTTTCATCTTAAATAACCATTTAAACGAATGTAAAATAAAAACCGCTATCGCATTGCTTTTTAGAACATTATATCAATGGTCTAACACAACAATCTGTCCCTATTCCGTTAGCCAATAAGGTATTCGGATTGAACCAAATGTGTATATTTCTTCACTAATTTACCAGTAAAGAACATCAGAAACTACCTAAAATGATAAATTTCTTTTAAAATGAGACCTGTATTTTTGATCTGTCTATAAACTCGGCCTTTGGGAATCCATCCGCTGTACGAGTAGATATTTACGATGTTTGCAATTTTTAAGTTTTTACAAAAAGGTTAAACAACATCTTTTGTTAACAATTTTTTTTTATTATTTTTTAAAAATATTTACCTTTATGATTTATAAACTTTCGCATGCTAATAAATTCTCGAAAATGTGGAACTTCCTAATCTTGTAAATATACTTTAAAAATAACTATAAATTCTAGAACTTGTTTATATTACAGCTCTGCAATTATCTCATATTACCTCATCATCGTATAAAAAAGATATTGTGTATTTTTTGTTATTATTATTTTTGCTACGAATTACTAATTATTATTAAAATTTTAATTCCCATAGTCAATATTAGGATTTTAAATTTAAATACTTAACGTTAAATACTTACCTGTAATTTGAATGTCCAAGTAAGATATTATAAAATGGAAGTCCCTTAATTGCATTTTAATGAAATTATAAATATCTATTGTTTGGTTAATATTATACTTTAATCAAATCTTTATTTTTGTTTTCCTTTTTCTAGTCACCACAAAAATCATTAAACTGTGATCATCAACATATTGACGAAAGTGAAAATAAACAATTGATAATTGATATAAATGCATTATTTTAATATCCCTGCAACACCCTGCACCCATAAATACAACAATTATCCCTTAATAAGTTCAAGCGTAACATCTTGCATCTTCTTTTTCCGAATACTTTCTCTGTCGGACTTCGACACCAGTTCTGCGCACACAGTGATTTTCCCACTGGCATCGTTACAATCCGTGTACTGTACTAGGATTTAAAACAAGTTAATGCTGGATGTTCTTGATCTGTACTTAAGTCAAAGTGTTACACGCGGCCTGCTATAGATGGCGCTACTGAGATTTTAAAACACGCTAACGCTGTAGGTTCTTTTCATGAGCTATATTAAAAAGTCTGGGCTTCGATCCGCACTTCACTCTATAGTGCATACGGTAGGATCCATACTTTCTATCCCAGAATAGAAAATTAAAAACTCTTATTTATTTTATAACTAGTCGTACTCGCAACGTCGTTCGCGTGGCGTGTGATTGTTGTATAAAAATTTCTTACCCCACCCCATTTAAGGAATCGGAAAGAAATTTTTATACACCAGAAGTTGAAAGAATAAAAATACATCTCTGAAAACCGCATTCGAATCGGATCAGTAGTTTTCATGTGATGCGCGCACAAACATACAGACAGACAGATAAAAAAAATCTAACCACATTTTTGGGTTCTATTTCGATGTATAGTTTATCCAAAACCACTTGAATAGGCGTGGTCAACGCTCTTTTCGAATTTCTAAGAATTCTCTTCATGGGCGTACAGGTGTGAGTCGAAAAGTTAAAAGCAACATTAAATAGATATGTTACTGGGTTCATTCATATAATGACGTTCTTTTGAGTTTGCCCTGGTAAAATCGTAAAAATGATTCCTAGCCAAGTGGGTCTAGTAATACTATACCCGCGACGTCGTTCGCGTGGCGTGTTGATTTTTGTATAAAAATTTCTTTCCTCGCCCCGTTAAAGGGGTGGGGGGGAGAAAGTTTTATACACCAGATGTTAAGTTGAAAGAAGACAAATACGTCTTTGAAAACCGCATTCGAATAGGATCAGTAGTTTTCATGTGATGGGCGCACAAACATATACCTTTCTACAGTTTTATTATATGTATACATTTAAACAACAAATTATTCAATCTACTGTTGGAAAATACCACATTAAGTTTTAAACGTGTTTTATTAAACGGTTATCTAAAATTTCGTTTAAAATGCTTTACTTTGTAGGTACTAAATGATAATTTTTTTTGGTTTATAAATTGTTAACTTCTTATTTTTATTACATATATCGAACCGACTCGACTGCAGAAAAGATTAGGTTTTGGTTTTTGAAGTATATTATTAATTAAAAACTTGTCAGCTAAAATCACGATTTGAACTAAATCTGTGATAGTGGATATAATTTTAAAAATAATAATAGATCATTACTGCTGTAACTGAATCAATCAACTAGAAGTTACCCCTTTGCTTTGCAAAGCAACTGTATTTGAATTTTCGTAATAAGAAAAAGCACGTTTAAATTACACAAAATTACATTTAGGGTCGTTTAGGGCAACAATTTTGAAACAAAGTTAGTTTACTGTTTTTTTAAAAGTTGATCTTGTTAATAAAAAAAAACGTTCATTTATGGTTATTATTATTTAAAATCAATATTTTTACTTCGTTTAAACGGTGTATATTAATTTTGACTTACTTTTATCTTTGCGTAGTCTACTATATATACAAGAGGAATATAAAATGAAGCCATTGCAAAGATATTCAAAAATGCAAAGAGCAAGAACTTGACATCTTTTAGTAATTTAAAATCCAGTAAAGATTTTAAATTGTCTTTGGAATCCTTTTCTGGATTTCCTAAAATTAAAAAAATATACAAATCTATGCTTAATACCCTAACTGAATATACTTACTGTTTATCGGGATATTAACTTGCATAAGAGAACCTGAATAAAAAATCTCGTGTCTTGTTATAGGTACAAGACTTCCCCTTCGTCTAAACGCATAATATTCTGCAACATTTGATTGACTTCTGTTTCTATGAGGAGTTAAATGTTGTACTTGTTTATGTTTTTTCTTATAAAGCATGTATTCACTCATATTAGAAAACGAAACCTAAAAACAAATAAAAATTTTGGCAACTTCAATAGTATTATCAAAAATAATATAATGTAAAATGGCTATACCTACTGCTATGTTATCAAAAAAAAAAAAAAATAACCTGGCACGTATAAATTGTTTAGTTCAATCTGTTTTGGATTTATTGGTTCTATTTGAATAATCGATTTAAAAAAATCAATTCACTTACATCAATGGTACTTTTACTTTCCTCACTTTTTTTCAGTTGAGATAATTTAGAAGTAGGTAAGGTATTCAATTCCGTACCCCAACCTGATGTTCGTGGTTTTAAAGGTTTTAGTAAAGATCCAAATATTGTGCAAGTTAAAATAGCTCCTGCTAGACACAAATTAGCAGTTTTCCAATCACTGACGTCTAAAATATAGTTAACAATGGGTGGAAAAATAAAGGTTCCAAACCCTGATCCGCTTAAGGCAATTCCTAAAAGAAGTCATTTTTGTTTGTTTTAATTTCTTATTTAAAAAAATGCCTAAAAATGTCTTAAATAATTCATTTATTAATAATCTATTATTGCCGTCTTCTAGCCAAATAGTATACCTATAAGACAGAGCAGGAAGACTGACAAACCTAAAAATAATATCCATTGATTTCAAAACTCATTCATAAAAATCTGCCTTCGCAGCGATTCGACAAAAGTGTCCCAAATTAATAAGTCATATTGTTTATAAAGCCCAACAACACAAATACTGTTTATTTTTAGCAATATTAAAAATAATTATAGTTTGATTGTTAAAAAAAAATACTTTCTATATTTTTAACTATTCTTTTGCCACAAATTTAGGAAAATATTTAGTGTATTTTAACATTTTGACGGACATATTCTTCACGATTTATTTTTTGGGGCCAAACATTGATGTACCTACATACCGGGTGAGGAAAAAGTATGGAAACCCCGTGGTAACTCAAAAACCATGGGTCACAGATAAAAACTTGCAGAATAAGAAATTTATGGTTTTTCCCTGGCTATCAGATGATTAAGATGGAGTTGACCATGACCATGACCATCATGGTCAGGCGATGGTCAGGTAAATTTTTTTAAATATGAAATATGTATTTTTGACATCTGGAAACGAAAAAGCGTGAAATTTTACGTCCAAATATGACCTTGACCATTTTTAAAAACTTTACCATGAGGGTCATGGTCAAGGTCAAATTAAAAATTGTTAAAGCATCCCAATAACTCAAATTGTATTAGTCCCAGAGAAAAACTTTCAATACTTAAAGTTTATGGTTTTTCCTGGCTATCAGATAGTTAAGATGGATTTGACCATGACCATCATGGTAAGGCAATGGTAAGGTCAGATTTTTTTAAATAAAAACATGTATTTTTGACAAGGGGAATCAAAAAAGAGCGTAAAATTTTACGTCCAAATATGACTCTGACAATTTTTAAAATTTTTACCATGACGGTCATGGTAAAGGTCAAACTAAAAATTCCTAGAACATCGAAATAACCATCTTGACCATCTGATAGCCAGGGAAAGACCATAAAGTTTAAGTCTTGGAAGTTTTTTTTGCGTATAACACAATTCGAGTTATTGCGATGGTCTAAGAATTTTTAGTTTAACCTGGACCATGACCATCATAGTAAATTTTTTAAAAATTGTCAAGATCATATTTGGACGTAAAATTTCACGTTCTTTCGATTTCCTTTGTCAAAAATACATGTTTCTATTTAAAAAAATTAACCTGGCCATCGCCTGACCATGATGGTCATGGTCAAATCCATTGTAACCATCTGAGAGTCAGGGAAAAACCATAAATTTTATATTATGCAAGTTTTTTTCTGTGACCCATGGTTTTTGAGTTATCGCGGGGTTTCCATACTTTTTCCTCACCCTGTATATTAAATGCGCTTTTTAGTTGTATGGCTGAATAAGCTCTATCTCTGCAGATTTTACTTTCTTATCGTTACGTTTTTTCAGTAGTTTTCTACATACATGAATATAGATAGATATACATGAATTTAATGATAGTAGTTTTCAGAAATGTCTGACTCCGAGAATAAAATAGGCTTTGAAAGTAAGATAAGTGATAAAGATTTAGATCCTCAATCCTCTGATAAATCTTTATTAAACAATACAGAGTCTGAATTTTTTAATATTTTTTTTTGAACATGAATTAATTGATCTGATTGTTAATAAAAGAAATCGTTATGCACAGCAGTACCTAAAGTTCATATCAAACAACTTTAAACGCACGTCACAGATTTCTAGACACAACCAAGTTAACACTGTTGCCAAGTGAAAATAAAAGCACGAAATATACATTTAAAATTTTAAACCACAACAATTAATTACAAATTTTAAAAGTAAATGGCTGACGGTGAAGTATTTTTTTATTTACACCAAGTTAGTAAAACACAAACTTTTATAAGCATAAGAATATTTAATATTAACAGAATATTTAATTTAATACAGAAATTATAACTTTACTAATCCAATCAAAATGTTTTTAAATTCATAATTTATAAATACTTTGCTCTGTTGTAACTTGCTAGGAACTTTCACTAGCTCCGTATTATTTGTATTTCTGGAAGGTGCTTCCTTAAAAGAAAATAATGGTCCATATAAATAACAATAAGTGTGTAACTTACTTACGCCCTCCTTACATAAATAATATTATTAATCGCTTTCATCTGAGCTGCTGGAATCACTGTCCTCGTTTGGATCAATTATTACTGGAAGAATTTCCATTCTTTCCATAATATGCTCACGATGTAAGCAATTCGTTGGATTTGGTGGTCTGTGAAATAGAACTCACGGTAGTTCGACTTAATTTTAAAGCCGCAGCTACCCGCTAAAATTTGCAAAGTAAATTTTACGTGAATACATAAAATATATTGAATACATTACCTCTCTAACGGCTGTTAAAGGTAACAGTGGTCCATTATTATCTCTTTCCTTTTCAAAGTATTCAATCAAAGAAGCTATAAGCTCTTTGCAGCGACTATTTAATGTTTTAGGCATATTGAAAATATAGATACTCACGAAAAACACTACTTTTTGTTCTCAAAAGAACAGATTTAGAAAGAAAATGAAAACGCAAAATATCAAACTGACAAAATCAAAACACTAAACGACTTGGCAGCTATGCAATGACAAGTGAAGTTTTCATTCAGGCAGGCACTTCCTAGGAAATTATTAAAATACCCAGTATTCAATAAACATGATTAATACTCCAATAAATTTAAGTAATTCGAATCATTTACGTAAGTTTTTTTAAAACTACATATATAAAAATCATGAACTATGAGTTCTATATGTATTTAACGATTATATTTATTTATTTGTAATAACTAATGACTATTATCAAACGAACACATTTTTTTAGAAATAGATTTTGTAGTGGTGCACATGTGAAAACATATCTAGTGACAGTTGTGACGTCCGTCCAGAGTTGTTTGATATGCGGTATATATTAAAAATAATAACGAGAAAGTAAAAAGGCACTCCAGCATAAAGAAATGTACAGAAACAGACAAGTATGAAATAAGTACCTTGATGTTAATATTACAAAGTGTATGTCCTAAACCGAAGTATAAACTGTATTTTTCTTGTCGTTAGAGCATTGAACCTTATTTTTCCGCAGTGTAATGTCAGAAAAAAATTGATTTTCTATTGGGATTCCTACATTTTCTCGACAAAACCATCATAAATCCAAAGGATCAAAAAAGTATTTGAAAAAAATGTCGTATCTCTCGTAGTTTTCTAGTTATAATTGTTTAAACAATTAAATTGTTGATAACAATTAACCCCATCATTTTTAGAAAAAACAGGTTTCAGATTCGGATTCGGCGAGAAAAAATACGCAAGAAAAACATTCTTGATTAACAGGAGGAGAATGGGCCACGTAAACCCCCTAGCTGCCGGAGTATTAAAGTTAGTTAATAGTTATATATAAATAAATAATTTTAAAATTTACCAGTAACAAAAAAATTTAGGTAGCTCAATTTTTTAAACAATATTAACTAAAACTCTTCTTTTTCCTCAAGATTTGACATTATTTTTATATTTCTGAATCTTTACGAATATTTTTTAGTAGTGTTATATTTACTGAGATATTTTTAAAAAACTCATGGCCACGTTATCTATAGTGAAAAATAAGAAAATCGTAAATAGATTAAATATTGTGAGAATACGTAAAATGTGTAAAACCCAAAAAATAAAAAAAAATGTAAAAAATTAAATGTATTGATTGGGTTTGAACAGAAAAAATCCTGAAAAATTAGCAAATATCGTGACAAACAAAATATTTATTAAAAGTTTTAAAAAGTAAAAAAATTATAAAAAATCGTAAAATTAATTTATTTAAACCATGTATTAAACGATTTCATAGTTAACAACATTTTCGTGAACATCGAGTTATAATAATAAAACTTTTAATTACTTTGGTAATATTAATAATATAATTTGGTTAACAGTGGGTGATTTTTTTTTTATTTTTTTATAGTTTAGTCTCTTTACCCTGGAGATACCTCTTTACATAATGCAGTAATAAAAAAAGAGTAGTTTTTCTTAACTTATAACTATAAATAGTCAAAACAGTGGTTAACAATTATTATAGGAAGCCGTACTTGTTAATTATGTAATGTTGAACTGAAAGCGCGGACAAAATTAAATTTTTCATAAGCGTTCATAAATATGTAGGTAATTATCATCATCATCATCATCATTGGCGCTACAGCTCCCGTAGAACTTGGGCCTGCACTACCGATATTGCCTCCATAGTCGAAGGTTCTGGGCCAAGTTCCTCCATCTGCTCACTCATATTGCCCCGTTCCACACATCTATCCACCTCAGTCTGGGCCGCCCCTTTAGCAGTCTGTCTCCTGGGTTTCCTCTATGGAAATTTTTGAGTGCTCTCTCTCTCTCGGAATCCTTTCCACATTGACATGCCACTGGTCTACCATAGGGCTCCACCAGCTCGTCATTTTTTCTTATCCTCCACCTTCTCTTACTCACTGGTTCATAGATTCGTTGTAGGATCTTCCTTTCTTAACGTAATCTTAATGTCTCGAGCTGTCAAAGTACATGTCTCAGCTCCAAACAAAATCACTGAACGTACTACTTTGAGTGAGATCTATATCTTGGTCCCACTGCGAACTGCTCTGCTTTTTTTAACATGGATAAGGGAGAATTAGCAGCGATTATCTGCTGATATTCGGGTCCTTCCTTTTTTAGCCGTATCGTTCTTTTTATTGCTGTGAGCCCAAAGATATTTAAATTTGTTGGTAATATTAAATTTAACCTCACCTAGCTGTCCCACCTTCTTTCTTAATCTTTACGCTGGTGCTTGCTTCTGTCAGTGTCAGCATAGGTAATAAGCCATATCAGTTTTGTTTGTACTCCAAACTCCTTCAAAACAAGGTTAAGTTTTTTTCGACTGACTCTGTCATACGCTTGTTTAAAGTCAATAAAGAGCTGATGGATCTCTACATCGAACTCGAAGCACTTTTGTAGTATCTGCCTAAGAGTAAAGATCTGGTAAGAGTCGACCGTCATTTTCTAAAACCACATTGGTACTCACCAACGAGACTTTCTGCTACTGTGTATAATTTTATTTTCAGGATAAAGGATAATACCTTGTTACACACATTAAGCCCAAACAGCTTAGTAACCCTTTTTTTGGATAAGAAGTAATATTCCTTTTTGCCACTCGTGTTGATGTTGTTTCTATGTCCAAGCTTACTTAATCAATATATATACAGTCTCTCTTGTAGGGTTTCTCCACCCAGTATAAGTACCTCTGCTGGCATGTTATCTGATACAGAAGCTCTATTATTTTTTAATTTCCTAATTGTTTTCAATACATCTTCCTGGTTGTTGCAACTCCTTCTCTACGTCTACTACCGACTCCATTTCTTCCTAAATAACTTATGTCGCTGCTGTATTATCTAGGCTTCCTTTAGTAAGTGTGAAATATTCTGTACATCTTTTTAATATCGCTTCGCTGTTGCTTAGCATATTTTACTCTTGATCTCTACATATCAGGGTATGTAGATATCTAGATCAAATTCTTTTTTTGCTTTATTCAAATCTTTGTAAAACCATCTAACCAGGTCATTTCCTCTATTTTTTTCAATTTTTTTTACTTTTCCCTTTTCCGTGATTTCTTTTGTTTCTACAAATCCTGATTACTGCCCATCCTCAGTTCCGAAACTTTTTTACTGTAGACATTTTTTTAGTGAAACATTTTTCTTCGTGCCTTATTTCTTTCTAGCAATGCTACCTCACACTTTTCATCAAACCATTCTACTGTGTTTCTTTCTTGTCGTCTCCCAATTACCACGTTGAAGACGCTCAGTATGTCCTGCTCAAGAATTTCTTATTTTCCTTTTACATGTTACCCGGCCCACATCTCTTCTCTAATTGTTAATATATCGTCCAGTTGATCCCTAAACTGCTGTGCCACCAATTTGTCTTTTAATGTAATTGGATTAATTTGTTCTGGTGGTGTCTTGTTTTCGGTTCTTATTAATGAAAGTCTTTGTCTATACCTGATTCTTACTGGAAAGTGATCAGATTCAATGTCTGCTCCCCCATATTAATGATATCTGATCAGTGTCTGGCATTAATAGGCACATAGTCTATCTGGTTACACGTAAAACTGTCCTAAGGCTCCCAAATAGCTTTATGTATATTTTCTCTGGAACCATGGACTTTTAATAATCAGGTTACAACCTGTGGCCAAGTCAACAAATCTTTCATCGTTATCGCTTCATGTTTCTTGTAGGCCATGCTTTCCAACAACCTGTTGGTATTCTTGTTCCTGTCCCAGTTTGGCATTGAAATCGTCCATCACAATAACTCGGAACATTAAGAATTATTCGCTCCGATTGATCATAGAATTCTTCTTTTCTCTGTTCCTTGGCCTCTTCTGTGGAAGCATATGCACATATTATAGACACATTGAAAATTCTTGGTATTATGCGTATCATGCATAGTCGATCCAAATGTGCTTCAAAATTTAAGACTGCTGACATTATGATTTTATCCAGCAGAAAAACAGTGCATTTCTTCTACCCTCTACCCCTCTATAAAACATGGTATAATTTCCTGTTTTATGAGTACCATTTTCTGGCCATCGTTTTATCTTTTGTTTGAATTTTAATCTGTTAACATTTTTGAGTCTTAAAGCAATAAAACCATCCGATATCTGAAGTATCATTTGTCATATCAGGGTAGTGTTGTTAGCCCTACGCCCAACTCCCTTCTGGAGGACCGGTAGCTATCTAATTGCATAAAGACACTGCGCGGTAGGGTCACTGCATTCCTACACCTAGATGTAGGTAATTCTTTTAAAATAATAAGTAAATTTGGAGAAAGTTTTTTATAAATACTACTGAAAAATCAAATAATATTTTTAGTAGAGAAATTGAAATATTAATATAATTTAAATCATGTAGGTGAAAATAAAAATGAGAGAAGCGGATTTAGTTAAGTAAGGTAGCTGGTGGCTTAATAAAATTTTGTTTTGGTTTGAAATCTACCAATAGATTATTAACATAAGTACTTATTAATAATATAAAAAAAAAATTTGGAATAGTCACATTTACTTCTGCAACAAAACTCTCCTATTTTAGTATTTAACAAATCTACTGTGACTTTTAATAAATATTACAATAAAAATTAGTTTTAATTACTAATGTGTTAATAAAACATCTAATCTTTCGTTTTATCTTTTTTAATTTATTGGGCGTGCTAGAAGACGGTTCGTACGTAATTTTCCCATTCGTGTGCAAACTGATACTTTTTAATTTTTCTAAATAATAAAACTGCTATTTTCAAAATGTTGTTAGCATATAAATATGAAATTTTATCGATTTAGCTTTGTTCATAAATTAATAAAATTGTATTGAATTTTTAAATATTACAGCAAGATCAAGATCACTTTTTGCTATCAAGCTAAAAAATAAAATTGTCCAAGGTGGTATACAAAAATAACTAATTAATGTAAAATTGTACAATAATTTTGTTCTAATTTTTTCATGCCGTAACATTTTTGTAGCCTAATATTTTGTATACAGTAATCAAATGTAATAATAATAAATTGGTATTGTTAAAAAAAAATTTTTAATAATTACCTGTTGCTAAAGCTCTTTTGGATTCAAAATAAAATCCAACAAATACAATAGCTGGTAACAATATAAGTCCTAAACCAATTCCTGCTACAAGATATGTTGCCATTAACAACGCGACATTCGAACAAAAGATTGATAATCCGAATGCTGCAGAACTCAATATACTTCCTAAAAAATATTTGTTTAATATTAGGTAAGTTCCATAAATTATACTTCTGACGTAATATCTATAGATTTTAAGGAGCGTGTAGAGATCATCATAATGAAAAATGCTACGGAGCGGAGGTTTGAAGAAGTAGCAGGTACAAATGTTAATAAATTTGATGCATTTAAAAAAATTATTTCCTTAATGTATATTTCCTCATCATCGGAAGTTTTTTTATGTTAAAAACAAAAATCATTTTGTCGGACCATTAATTAATTATTTTTGTGCGTCCGACACCCCAAACACAGCAAAGTCACAAAATTTATACTTCGCAGCTGATTTTCACAGTATTTCAATTACAATTAACTGTTTTTTAGTGCATATTTTTTTTGACGGCTGTTCAATTTTTTTAGAAAAAGTTTTTATTAATTTTGATTTATTCCATATGTAGTTTAAATTTTAGATGTTTATTGTAAATTTTAAGGTAAAAGATTCGCTTAAAATGAGTTTAAGGTTGCATACTTTTATAAGAAAAAGCGATAAATAATACATCCAGAGGTAAATGTAACAAAAAAAAAAAGAAAAAGAAAATAAGGCTGTTGTAAGAAATTCTTATAGTAGATGGATGACCGAGCTATGCTCGTGAATCATCTAAATCATAAGAACTTTATGCTCGTATAATTTGGTCGATTTTTACAAATATTTTACTTTAGCAACACGTGTGGGATGAGCGGAAACTTTTTAGGAATTTTGACATTTTTAATAAACGCTTCAATTGATCAATCAACTATCCTAAAAGCAGTAAAAAGCGGTCTTAAAGTGGAGGAAGTAAATAAAAAATGTAAAACTAAAATTATAACATATTGCACACCAACAACATGGATTTGTCTATATTCACGTTTAAAAATGCTGTCTTGATTATTTTGGATTTTTTCAATTTTTTTTGCAAGTAACGTATTATAAACTAAAATTATTACATATTGAACCCAAACAGCATCGATGTGTCTATATTTACATTTTAAATGTCCTTTTCGGTTATTTTGACTTGTTTTCAGATTTTTATGCAAATAAAGTATTAAAATCCAAAATTATTATAAATTGTACCTAAACAATATGTCTAAAAAATACGTTTAAAAGTTTTCATCCGGGTTATTTTGACTGGTTTTTATATTTTTATGCAAATAACGTAATATAAACTAAAATTATTACATAATGTACACAAACAGCATGGATTTATTTTTATTAACATTTAAAAGGTTCTATTTGAATTTTTCATTTTTTAAAATCTTTATTTAAATAAACTAAATGTTTGTACATTTTGTACACAAACAGCGTGAATTTGTCTATATTCACGTTTAAAAGATTTTATCAAGTCAGAATAACCCAGATAGCAGCATGAATTTGTCTGTATCTACTTTTAAAAGGTTTAATTTTAGTTATTTTCACTTGTTTTTACAATTTTATACAAATATCGTAGTAACAAAGCCAATTGTATATAAAGATCCAATAGCAAAGCTTGAAAGAGACGGATTCCGTGCTCTGAGCAATTCTAATGCTTAATTTATTGTGGTTAGAAGTAAACATGACAGTACTATTGCTGACCGTGTGTAAAGTGCCTTAAAACTCATAACTACTTGCTGTTCGAAGGACGAACTTTTAGTCAATCCTAACCTTAACCTTCTGTTGTGATTAAAGTGACACTTTCATTTTTAGAAATTGTAAAATGTTTCGGAGCTATCTTCGTCAGAAAACTTACATTATATGCACACCCTGCAAATATAACGTTTAAAACTACCAGGGTTTTGTGGACCTGTCGTGAGTTCTTTGAGAAAACATGGAGTCTAAAACATAAAATATTTTATGGTTGTCAGACCCCTAATCACCTAAGCTACGCTACGTTGGTGTAACAAACCAACGCCACAAAAAGCAATACCCAATAGAGTTGCAAAAGGTGCAAAGAAAGAAATCACTAGCGCAATGAAATCGTATCCTTTTGCGGTCATAAATCTAATTTTATACCTTTCTTTTTTACAATTACGTGTGTAAAGAGGATTGCTCTGGTAATTATCTACAGGTTAACAAGGAATAAGTCTCTAAAGGGATTGACTAAATCAAGTTTGCTAATTTTCTTGAAAATAAAGGAGTTAGTACTCTCTTTATTAATACTGAATCTTTCTGGGGCATCACGTAATGCCGCAATATGGATAAACTCAGAGTAAGTAAGGGAACCACGACAATAGAGACACGCCATAGCGTCAATCTCCCAAACCCACATTGCACCACGTGGGTCACACTACCACACAACACGTACACCGAAGAAAGAAGACTGTTAAGGTACGTTCAACACCATGGATGAAGAGAAGACTTAAGAGCAATTCAACCTGCTGCAAAGGGAAATGAAAATGGAAAATTTTGTGAAAGCATGGCTGACGACAGATACTAATAACATCCAAACACTTCCATCCATTTCCTGAAAAGGATATAAGTCCTACAGCAGGGTCCTCTTACCTACCATATTCCTATAAAATTATCCCCTTTTACCTTCCAAACTCTATATTCTTCACACTTCAGACGGCACTAACCATTTAGGTCTCATCTCTATACAATGAGCCAAGTGGGGAGTAAAACAAGCAGATTCTGTAAGTATATAAATATAAAAACTGAAAGTATTATCTATAACTGCAGAGTAATTGTTGGTTATCGTTATAAACATCTGGGACTTTCTTAAAGGATTAAACCTTATAGGTTTATAAATATATGTAGGATACACACATAAGATCCTTAAGGTCGCTTTGTAGTCAGGTCTCCTGGGCTCATCGACCCAACTTATAATCTACAATCCAGAAGCGGTCCAGAATGTGCCTGCTTGACACCATAATTCTAGAAATACGAGGTCTTTGATCCTCAGTATGGTATAAGATTGTCTTAGCAAACAAAAAAATCTCTTATAGTAAATGGAAATAGTTTTAGTTTTGCATTTCACCAAAGTCCGGTTTCCTCAAGAAACTGTTAAACATGTAATAACATCACAACCTCTGTGTGTTATTGTTAGAAAGTTAGTTTAAATTGGTAAAGGTGTAGTTGGCAATCAGTAGAGATCGATTGGTTAAAGGACTGATAGAAGACGAATCGTGAATAATAAAACATTGATCTATTGTGACATTAACCGTTTACATAAAAATGATTTTTTCAATTAGCAGTGGACCTAGGATACACAGGCAGAGGCTATTGTCCTTTTTTTGTTAATACTAATAGCCGTTGCTACCAAAATTATTTACTCTATTTTATAGCATAAAGGTTTAAATCAATACATGTATTTCATTGAAGGTGTTGCAATATAAAATTTATGCTTAACGATATATTCAATTATAGGGGGTAAATGTCATTATTCGAACAGGGCCTACTGAAAATAAAAAAGTAACCAGGGTAAAAATTTGGTGAATCCAATATAATTATTAGCTGTAAACGATAAAAAATTTTAAAATCACATATAGGTATGTATGGGTTTGCCTGCATATAATATTAGCTTTATTTTCCTTTATACATATTATGTTGGTGATTAATATAAAGTGACATAACTTAAAACTCCATCCCAATTGCTTAAGCAGTTTTTGAGATTATCGTGCACAAATATATACAGTATTATTAGATGTATAGATAAAGAAGAGTGACTGGAATTTAAAGATCTGATTTGTTTAAAAAATTAAATTTTTTTGTTTTAAATAGTATTTTAAAACTTTTAATATAAAAAAGCAATTTTTTTAATAGGAATCTTATATTCACTTAAAAATTTCAAGATCAAATTATCTTCAATAAATTACTTTTTCTATTTTTGCAAGAATATGTGTCCGTAAACAGGTACTGGTTCTATTTCGCATTCAGTAAAATTTACCTTCTGTAAGCTTTGTTGGTAAATCCTGAATATATTCTAACCAATAAAAAGCATGCGTATCCATCAGTTAGTCACTTAATAGATAGTTTATTAAAAATAGGAATTTCTAATATATATATCACATAAAATAATACCAAAATATGTATAATCATCTAAAAGTTACACAATTTAAAATATAAAAAACATTATTATTATAATTACATAATTATTATAATTAAAACACAGTTATTGACTCCACGAATAATATTAATAAATAAATTATCACCTGTAATGCAAGTAATTCTACAACCATACCGATTTGCCATTGCACTGGCTAATGGTCCTACTAAAAGTGTGACTCCAGACAGAAATGAACCAACCCAGGCTATTTTTCCTTCTGATACTTTAAACTCTTTAACTAACGGACTTAAAAATATTCCAAAGGAGTTTATTGTTCCATCGACAACACTGTTAGCAAAAAAAGATGCCAATACGATTACCCAACCATAACCGCCATCTGGTGGATCATACTCACTTCCTTCTGATATCTTTTGAAGCCGATTTGAAATTTTTGGATCTGTATTAGTCTTTTCAGCCATTGTATTTTCTTTACAGGAAAGCTAAAAATCACATTGAAATTGGTTTTCGTATGCTAACACAGCTAATAGAATATTATAGATTGGGAAGCTTGAAGATGCAGATGTAGGTATACGTTGTTTAATCAGGCTTTTAAAAATATGAAAAACCAGAGAAAAGATAGTAAAGGTTATAAAAATATCTAATCTGTTTTTCTTTTCGACAAAGTTTTTCAAGAAAAAATGGAAAATAGAATTTAATCATTACATATAAAAGGATTCCCTTTACACATTAAAGCAAGTGCTATATAGGTAATGTTATTTATACTTTTAAAGCTTTATACTATGTAACTAATGGAGTTATAATATTACACCACAGTTATGGTTCCACCAACAACACCGTTACCATAATACCTGGTTGAAGAAAATTTCGTGTTTAAGATAAAATATTAAAAAATAAATTAATATGCCTGAAAATTATACTCGATAGGGCTTTCTGACAAACTTGTCAAGAACTAGGTGATTAAAAGCAAGTAAACCAAGAGCAACTAAAATGCGATTGTGCGCTGCTGGGAGAATATACTGTATTTGTAGATGAATGTTAAGAGAAATATAAACCGGGTTGTTGTTCTACTTTTTTATTTTGCTTTAAAAAACTTAAAATGTTTTTTTTTCTAAATTATATATTTCTTCCATGTTCGGTTTTTTTTAGCAGTTACATAATAAATATGTCATTAGTAGGTACTACTTTTGTACACTATTAATATAAAACTAAACATAAATTTCAACATTGCCAATCAAGCATAAATTACAACAATGGTTTTGGTTTTGGGTGTAAATTGTAACATACTCAAACTAGATATAATAAATGTAGATATCTAATTAAAGTATGTTGTGTTTTCTTGTGATTTCATATTGTTATCAAACAAAGTACAAAATTTTATTAAAGTTTACCGTTAACTGCTGATTATCGAAGAAAATTGCTATTTTCCAAAAAACAATTTGGTCGACGCAATATTTATAGTACCTACACCAAAATAAATAGAGTAAATTTTGATTCGGCCAAGTCCTTCAAAAGGGTCAATAAATGACGTTATCTCAAACAAATAATATTAAAATCAATGATCAAAAAATTTGTTAAGAACTAAACAACAGCAGTAGAACAAACATTTAAAACAAATGAAGGACTATGTGAAACGTTCAAATCAATACAGGACGCCTTAGTCCTGCCTTGTTCATTAAAAAAATTAAAAAAGTAAACTCTGGATACATAATAGGTTACCACGTCAATAAAGCATTACAAAGTTTGTTATAAGTTAAACATCAATATCACAACAGAAAAACACATTTAAAGGTCATCTCGAAAGAACTCATACGATACAAACTGACATTGGACAACAAGATAATTCAGTAGTTAAATCTTCTTTAAACTAGGTATCTAGAAATAGAGGTATCAAAAAACAGAAATCTAATTAAAGAAGCACGAACAAGATTCACTGAATACCTGGTAAGTATCATAAGGAGAAATAAACAGATGATGATTTAAAAAACATGTATAAGACCTTTACTATTGCTAAATTATTAACATAACAAATAATAATAAGAATGACGAAAATAAAAATTTAAAAATAATCAAGGATTTTATCCTCTGGGAAAGAATAAGAACCCAGGATATCAGAGAGGAACACAGTTAAAGCTCCAAATAAGCATAAACCTTAGTGGATTATTAAAACAAGAGGTAAAAATTAGAAGAAAAAAAAAAGAACAGGAAGAAGACGAAGAGGATAAAGAAGGAGAAGATGACTAAAAGGAAGAAAAAATGAAGAATAAGAAGATAAAGAAAAAGAAAAGAAAAAATAGGAAAAAATAGGAACAAAGGAAAAAACAAGAAAAAGGAAACGGACAAGAAGAAGAAGAAGAAGAAAAAGAAGCAACGGTACAAGAAAAAGAGGAATCATTATCTTCCGATATTTTGCGAAATCGTTTTGGGTATAAAATGTAGATCACTGTTTTTAGTTATTTCCCATTGATTATTAAACATTATTGACTCTCTTTTTTATATTAATATAATTAATAAACTACAAAAATAAGTTTTACAAAATAAGTAAGGTAAGAATCAGATATATTGACAGTTGACGGGGCTTCAAAGAAAAATTATCCGAAATGATCCAAGAGCTATAACAAGAACTCAGCAAATAAGATATGTAATGTTTAAGATGTTCTTAAAAAAAACGAGGTTATAAGTTGGATCCGTTTTTGTGTATCACTTTTTTTCCTTTAGAAACCATAGATGATTATCCTATTTATTGTTTCTGTTATAACATAAACAATAGACTAAAATAATGAAATTGATCTCATCTATATGCAAAAATAAATGAAGAGGAGTTAAATTGTGTTTGGATATATGACAAGAAACAGAGGATTCTAACTAATATTTCTAACAGCAAAATCACGTAAAATAAAGATAAACGAGTTAAGAAATATTTCGATTTTAAAGTAAGAATGTAATTAGATTTTACCAGAATATGTCCAAAAATAGATTTTTGTTAGAATTCGAAATTTTTTCCAACGCTTTGTTGAACATAAGTCTTTGATATAAGGAGTGTTTTTATTTGTAAAAAAATATTTTTTAAAAGATCGTGGAATTTTATATTCTATATTCTAAATTACCTTTAATTTAACTTCAGTTGAAACATTATTATTAACACTATTATCCATTTTCCCATTTAGAAGAACTTTCACGGATTAAATCATAATTTCTACTATTTAAATTAATCTCTCCTTTAGTGTCATTGTTTGTCTTTATTTCTGTTGAAATCATCACAATTTTGGAATTTAATTTACTTGACTTCGAAAAAAGAACTTGTAATAACAATTTATTGCAGTAGATAACTCTGGGGTCATATGGTGTAATCTCGTTTATTTTGAAATATTTCTAAACAAACTTTGATTGTTTGTTAAATAATATGAATGGTCGAGTATTTTTTCCAAAAATCAATTTTGAGATAAGCTTTAAAAAAAGTAAAAGCAGTTTATGATAATTCCAAGTATAAATGAATATTTATATAATTACATTATTTGTTTACAAAATAAATTTATATTTGGTAGAACATTTAATATTGAGCAAATATGTTATCTACATTTTAAATTTTAATAGTTGTTCTATCATTATTTGTATATTTGTATGCTTTATTTATATGCTATTTTTCGGATCTTAGACACGTAATGTGAATGACTATTCAATTGACAGTGATTGTTGCTGGTATTACTAACAAAGATCGCTGCTATATATCTTAGCATTAAAAAAACCTTTGGTATGGAAAATTGTTTTCGTATCATTTTCAATGGTATCTATGTATGTTGTTAGGAGTAACAGATACACCTGCGACCTATAAGATCTATTGTGTCCCCCTTTTCTTGCTATATTTCTGATGATTCCTCAGACTTATAACAGCTCTTCTAGTCCTATCTTCTTTAGAAAGTTTAGGATATCATTGGGTTTTAAATTAGGTAGTTCTTCCCTTTCTATTTCGTATAACCCTAGGTATTTGACCCTGGAAGTACTTAATGCTATGCATTCTGAAAGTATGTGCATTGAGGTTTCATCCTCTACCTCACAAAATCTGCAGTTTGCTTCATCTACTAATCCTAGGTAATCGACAGTGACCGGTTAGTATTCCTGTTATAATTCGGAGGTTTTTCTTACTCAGGTTAAGACAGCTGTGAGATCTCTTCTGGTTATAGTTTCCTAGGAGCGTCTTTGATTGTCTTAGTCCTTCTAGATCATTCCAGTACTTGGATTTCTCGCTATCCATTTTTTTCTATAGTTTTTTTAAAATTGTACTACTGCTGATTTCACAGGATGGTTCTGGTCCCAGGTATGGGGTTTCAGCTCCTTTTTTTGCCAGCTTGTCTGCTGTTTCATTTCCTTCTATTCCTATGTGTCCTGGAACCCTCAGGAGGGTAATAGTGTTATTCTGTGCTAGTTCATTTAATTTGCCTAGGCATTCCCAGACCATTTTTGAACTGATTGTATCTGAGTTGATGGCTGCTTGACTATCTGACATGATTACAATCTTCTGTCTACGATAGTTCCTTTCAATGTTAAAATCTATACATCTTTCGATGGCATGAATTTCCGCCTTGAAAGATGCTTGGGTACGTACCCAAGCTTTCTGAGTATTTGGTTCTAGGTCCAAACACCCCTGCTCCTCTTCCATTTTCAATGGTGCAGGTGTTGTCAAATAATGATATTTTTTTCGTTTTTTTTAATGATAGCCAAACAAAGAATTAGGATCCCATTTTTTTCGTACTTCTTCTCTATTAAAGCTACGTTCTCAGAGACAGGATTTTTAATTCACTATGATCTTTATGCTGGTGACAATCGTCATGTAATTAGTCAAAGAGACTAATGATTTAAACTCCTATTAGTTTTGTATATGGAATTATTTAAAATTATCAGTTTATGTTGTTCCAAAAGAAAGTGGACATAAACTTTAAGTAAAAATTAAAAACTCTTAAAATAAAGTTTTAAATTATTATTTACTTTTTGCAAGAATCAGGTAATATTTACAGAAAAGACTTAATCTATGTATTGAAACAAATTGTCGTCATGTATCTACTAGTTAAATCCGTCAATTACTAGTAGTCTACGTAACAAGTCTCGAAAGTTTTCTTTTACTGGACGAGTAGAGTGCAGAGAGAGCCGCAGGCGAGTCATGCAAATTATAAAATTTAATAACGGTTTTAATACAGTTTTATGTTAAATACTCTTAATGGGCCTACGATCTTGTTTCGTATAAATTTCAAAACCTAATTTCGGTTTCATAGGACAGTTCTAAGACAAAACTCACAATGACAGAAATACATCCAGTCATTTCTGAATTAACTGTTAAATCAAACTAATTTTTAAAAAGGCTTATTGGTGCAGTTTTTTGATATTTCTAAAAAAAGTTTGTCGTTGTTATAATTTTTTTCAAAATCTACTACATAGATATAATATTAAATTAACATCTTTTACGAAATAATCTCAACAAGTTGTGAGTAAAAAATTATATTTATATATTTTATAGTCCATATTATAACATAAAGTATTGAAACACTTATGGGGGCTTTTTACACAATTTATTTACAAACTTGTTAAGATACACTGAACTCTGCTGGATAACGTCTAACTACTTGACAATACAATGAACTCTTGTGAACACTTGACTCGAACTGACGTTAACTGCCCATGCATCCCCTTATATACAACATTATTTAATCTAGTCAGTGTGTTTAGAAGTTTCTAGAATTTTCTAGAAACATTATTTAAAATGGTCAGTTGATTTTTTTACAAACTTCTAAAAATCAACTGTCAACAACAATCTTTCAAATTAAGGTCCCATCCTTTACGGTTATCCCGTTACACTGCCCCCTCCTTAGATTCATTCCTCCTGGAATGTTATTTCCTACATCGGAATCCCGCACACTCCTTGAGCCAGCCAAACCATCTTCTTGGAGTTGCTGCGCATCTCCACTGTGGTTTCCCTGGTAAGGCGCCAAACGATCATGATGGACCACGACGGGTTTCCCTCTGGGAATTTTCACGATCCGATCAATGACATCGTTAATCTTCTTCTTGATGGTGTAAGGACCTTCCCAGTTCTTTTGTAATTTGGGACAAATACCTCGACGCCGTCGGGGGTTATAGAGCCAGACTAAATCTCCAACTTGGTAACTCTTTTTCATTGTCCGTGTGTCATAGTACCTCTTCATCCGATCACTAGATAATTGTAGTTTTCCACGCACCAGGTTGTGTATACTTTCCATTCGATTCTGAAGGTCGGCGACATATTGTTCACGGGCCATTTCTTCGCCAGGTTTACAACCAAACACCAAGTCACAGTAGCCTCATTTCTCTACTGAACAGGACCTTCGCAGGCGTTTGGCTAGTTGATTCGTTGATGGCCGATCGAATTGCCATTAGAAATAGTGGAATATGTCGATCCCAATCCCTCTGACAATCTGACACCACTTTTGACAGATAGTTGGTTATAGTCCGGTTCATTCGTTCCACCATTCCATCAGACTGAGGATGCATCGCTGTGGTTCTCGTTTTGCGGATGCCTAATCTTTGGCAAACTTCTTGAAACAGCTTGCTCTCAAAATTTCTCCCTTGGTCTAAGTGTAATTCTAGTGGTACCCCAAATCGGCTTACGAATTCTTCAACCAATATATCTGCTAAAGTGGTGGCTTCCTGATTGGGAACTGCATAGGCTTCTACCCATTTAGTAAAGTAGTCCATTACAACAAAGATGTACTTGTTTCCTACATCGCTCTGCGGAAGTGGATCCAATATATCTACTGCGATTCTTTCAAAAGGACTTCCAACCAGGTATTGGTGCATTTCTGCCTTCGGTTTTCGGTGCGGACCGTTACTGGCAGCACATGTAGTGCATTTACGACACCAATCTTTAACATCATTAGTGCAATTTACCCAGTAAAATCTATCTCGGATCTCTTGCAGCGTTTTCGTGATACCCAGATGTCCTCCAGAACTATCATTATGCATCTGTTTTAAAATTTCCGGTACAGCATTTCTTGGGACCACTATTTGTTTCCTTGTTTCTGTGCCCTCAGAATTTTCTACAAGTCTTTTAACGAGCCCTCCGTCCAAAATTAAAGAGTTCCATTGGGACCAGTCTGCTTTTAAAGCAGGAGAGGATGAGGATATCTCTCTCCACAACGGACGACGGTCCATTCTCTTCCACTCCCTAATCTTTCTCAGAACGGGATCGTTTTCTTGTTGCTCCTCCAGCATAGAGCTCTCGTCTTCTGGCACAACCTTAACTAAGGCAAGTTTTTCCTCGTTCTGCTCCATACGGGTACAATGGGGGCAACCAGGTCTGTGCTCGATTTCAACATCATATTCCTGCAGTTTTTCGAGCCATCTTGCTATCTGTCCTTCTGGGTTCCTAAAGCTAAGTAGCCACTTTAAACTAGCATGGTCTGTTCTGATCAGGAATTTTCTGCCATACAGATATTTATAAAAATGTTCGACGGATTTTACAACTGCTAACAGTTCCCTCGGAGTTACACAGTAGTTCTTTTCAGCTTTCGATAAAGTTTTGCTGAAGTAAACAACCACTCTTTCCTTACCGTCTTGTAGCTGTGACAAGACGGCTCCAATTCCCACATTGCTGGCGTCGGTGTCCAGAATAAGCTTACCATCAGGAAGTGGATAAGCAAGAACAGGTGCTGACGTAAGCTGTTTCTTCAATATTTCAAACGCCTTTTGACATTCCTGATCCCAACAGAAGGACTTATCTTGTTCTGTCAAACGTGTCAAGGGTTTGGCGATGTCTCCAAAATTCTTGACATATCGTCGGTAATAGGAACAAAGACCCAAGAAACTCCGGAGCTGATGTTTGTCGATAGGGATTGGCCATTCCTGAACGGCTTGTATCTTAGCGGGGTCAACAGCAACGCCATCCTTGCTTACGTTATGTCCTAAATAGTTGACCTGTCTCTGGAAAAAGTGGCATTTCTTAACATTTAATGTTAGATTAGCGTTCTGTAATCTTTTAAAAACTTCCTCCAGGTTAGATAAATGTTCCTTAAAGGTCTTACCCATTATGATGATGTCGTCTAGATAAACTAGACAAGTTTCCCATGACAAACCCCGCAGGATGATCTCCATTAGTCGTTCAAACCTCGCAGGAGCATTACAGAAGCCAAATGGAAGGACCGTGATATGCCATAACCCTGATCCGCTGGTAAATGCAGTCTTTTCTTTGTCTGCAGGATTCATTTTAACTTGCCAGTATCCGCTTTTAAGGTCCAAGGTAGAAAACAGAGTAGAACCCGCCAAAGCGTCGAGGGCATCATCAATTCTTGGCAGAGGATAACTGTCCTTCTTAGTGACATCATTTAGCTTTCGATAGTCGACACAAAACCGCATTGATCCGTCTTTCTTTCTCACTAATACCACAGGAGAAGCCCACGGACTACTGGATGGTTTGACTATGCCATTTTGAATCATTTCTTTAAGGTCTCTGTCTGCTTCTTCCTTTTTAACTTGAGGCATCCTTCGGGGTACCTGTCGAATCGGACGTGCATCACCAGTTTCAATTCTATGTTGTACAACATCAGTTCTTCCCAGTTTACTTTTAGAACCAAATACAGGTTTATACCGGTAAAGTAGATCTCTTACCTGTTTCTTTTCTAATTTTGACAAAGAGGGGTCTAATTTTGTTATTAATTGTTCAATTTCGTTGGTCTCATCTGTTTCCGTAACATTTATCTTGTGAATTATGGCCATTACCGGTTCTAAACTTCCCATTTCCGTGTCCTTTCGGAGAAGAACTTTATGATCGTTCAAGTTGATAACTCGGATGGGTACCTCTTTGGCGGATCTAACAAGAGTCTTACCCACAAGGAGTCCTTTTCCCAATTCATGGTCATGGTTCTTCGGCTCTATCATGGCTGGGGCACTATCTGGCTCCAGTCCATCCAACCGCGCTGTGACGACACATTCGCAGCTTGCCGGAAGTTCGATATCATCGATTAGCTTAATCGAGGCATTGTCAACTTGTTTTCGGTGCAGGAATATTTCTTCATTACCAGTACGAAGGATACGTTGGCGAAGATCCAAATGAAAACCACAGTGGAGCATAACATCCATGCCCAGAACAACATCTTCATCAACGTCAGCCACCAGCACTGAGTGAACAAGAGAGGTTGAACCAAACTGTAGCGTTACCTGTATCTCACCGTAGACTCTAGCAAAATCTCCGGTAGCGGTACGCAGTCTCCAACTGGTAGGCCACATCTTCTTTCGCATAATGATGGATGGTCGAACGATAGTTTTTGTAGCTCCAGTGTCTACCAGCATGCTAAAGTTCTTCCCATCAATGAGGCCATCCACATATAAGCTGTCCACGTGATGTCGCAGAGTTGCCAATTTAATGGTGTGAGGGGCTTCGGGAATGTTTGGGGTCGATTTCGCCCTCCAGGAGTCGACCCGTTTAAAGTTTTCCTGCTGCAGGGGTACTTCAGCAGGAGATTTTTCTTTATGGGGGCAAGTATTTCTTATATGGCCTAGTTCTCCGCAGTTCCAGCATCTCACTGGGCGCCTTCTTTTTGGAGATAACTTCATAAACCTCTCTACTACCGCTTCAACGTCGCTAACGGAATGAACGGCATGGTCGTAGTTACCGGTGATTTCCCTTAGTCGAGCAACTCCACGTGAGGCCTCCGTCGCCGCCTCAAACTCCAGGGCAATGGTCAAGGCGTCTACAAGAGTCTTCGGCCGCGCCAACCGTAGAGCGCGCTGCAACTCGACGTCTCGAAGACCATCGGTGAAGGTTTGGACTGCTAGGCACTCCAGGAAATCCTCCGCTGCATTTGAATACGCAAGTCGTACCATTCTTGCTACATCCGCTTCAAATTCCTGGATAGTTTCTCCATTTTTCTGTTTCCAGCTCTTTAACTGCATTCGGTACACCGGTTGTAGATGAGTTTGACCATAACGCATCTCTAGCGATTCACCAATAACTCGAAGTTGTCAGCTTCATCCGGTGTCAATGATTGCAAGACGTCTAAAGCTTCGCCTCGCAGAGCTACGGTTAGGGACAATGCCTTCTCCTGGGATGACCATTCATTAGCTCTGGCCGCTGCGTCGAATTGTTTCAGGTAATTTGGCCAGGAAGTCTTCCCGTCGAAGGTCGGGGGTTTCATCTTCGTTCGTACATGGGTCGTCTTCTCGCTTTTTTGTCGTTCGACGTCTGCGTGGCAGGTTTCCATCCTTCTTGCATCTCCGTCGCCGTGGTGGATGGTTTGGTTTCGGTGGCTAGCTTCCTGTTCTTGTTGAAGCTTCCTTACCTCGGACTGCATTTGCTGGTTGATCTGGTTTTGCTCGTCTCGCAAGTTGGACACTTGCTGATTTTGTTCGTCTCGCAAGCTGGACACTTGCTGATTTTGTTCATCTCGAAGATGTGATATTTGCTGGGAGAACAAACTGTATAAATCATCTGATAGGGTAGACATTCGTTGTGATAGCTGGGAAAATTGTTGCGTCTGTTCTTCTTGCTGGCTCGTCATTCTTTGTGACAGCTGGGACATATCTTAGCGCTGGCTTTTCATCTGACTGGATAGCTCCTCATGTTGGCTCGTCATTCGTCCTGATAGCTCCTCTTGAAGCCGGGAAAGTTGTTGAGCTTGTTCTTCTTGCAGCCGGGAAAGTTGTTGCGATTGCTAAGAAAGTTGTTGGTCTAGTTCAGAATTCGCTTTTTGATTTGGGTCTTCGAATTCCACAGCGTCAGGGTCCAAATTATTATTTACGTAGTACTCACGGAGCCTTCTCAACAATACGGATTTACTTCCAGTAGTTTCCAACTCTAATTCTTCAAGCTCTCTTCTGAGCTCTACCACCAATAGTTCATTTATCTTTTTTCCAGGCATTCTTATATCTTCACCCCACACCTGACACCAATTTGAAACACTTATGGGGGCTTTTTACACAATTTATTTACAAAATTGTTAAGATACACTGAACTCTGCTGGATAACGTCTAACTACTTGACAATACAATGAACTCTTGTGAACACTTGACTCGAACTGACGTTAACTGCCCATGCATCCCCTTATATACAACATTATTTAATCTAGTCAGTGTGTTTAGAAGTTTCTAGAATTTTCTAGAAACATTATTTAAAATGGTCAGTTGATTTTTTTAGAAACTTCTAAAAATCAACTGTCAACAACAATCTTTCAAATTAAGGTCCCTTCCTTTACGGTTATCCCGTTACAGTATTGTAGCGCCCTGAAAATGATTATAATCATAATCGAAAGCTTGGCAATAAAAAACTTATAAGAGTACACTTTTCGTATTGCTGCTAAACCCAATATGTTCATCATTTTATTCTATATATATATATATATATATATATGAAAGAGAATTCTTTGCTGGCTAATTAAATAAAGTAATTTAAATTATTGGGTATATATATATATTGTTATGGTATCACTGTGTCTATTGTGTAAATTAAAATATCTTACTGTATAGTGTGACGACATAGACCAGTGACTATTATTTTTTTTATGTATATAAGCGGTGAAATGCGATGGAAACGAGGATTGATTTCTGATTTTTGATTGATAATTTGAACTTGTCATTTTGTATTTAAAGTTGATCTTAATATAGAGTTATAATTAATTGAATAGTGAATTTTTTTAAATAAAATTAAAAAAGAATAAAAGAAATAAAAAGGAACCCATCCCAGAAAGCCGGAGTTAAAAAAAGAAACCATTACAAAATTGTCGAACCAACGTGGGGCCCAATACAAGTCAACTACTAGCACCCAGAACTGCAAATTCGAGTCCACTGCAAGCACCTGAACTGCAAATTCGAGACACCTACAAGTACCTGACCTGCAAATCGAGACCTACTAGCACCTAGAACTAGAAATTCAAAATTCGAGACACCTCCAAGGACTTTGACAGACGGGACTGACAGATAGGTAAGATATTTGCATTTATATAATAGACGCAGTGATTTGTGGGGAAAATTTTATTAAAACAATTAAACATAAATTATAAAACTAAAATTATTTAATTGAAAATTAAAAATAAATTTTAAAACTATAAAAAAAAAATATATTATAATTATGGAAACAAGAAGACAAAGACAGGATAGGGATAATGCACAAAAAGGAGATCATCAAAAAGATGATATAAACATTATGGAAAATAATGAATCGGGAGATGAAAAAGAGAATACTACAATTATAGAAGCAATTATAGAAAGTAGTGGTAACAAACATGAAGAAAGTGACATGGATAGAATGTTTAAATTTTTAGAAAAAATGAATGAAAAACAGGAAAAAATGAATAATAACTTAAGAGAAGATATGAATTCAATGAAAAAGAATTTACAAGAAAATCAAGAAAAACAAGACAAAAATACAGAAGCAATAAAAGAAGATATGAATTCAATAAAACAAGATATTAACAAAAATAAAGAAGATATGAAAAAAGACATGACTGAACAAATTAAATTAATAAGATCAGATTTACATGGAGTTAAAGAAGACATGAACAAAAATATAGAAACATTTAAAGATGAGATAAGGAACCAAATGGAAATATATAGAGAAACAATGAAAGATATGAAAATAATTTTATAACAAATCAGTAATTCATAAAGACTATGAAAATAAATCTCCTGAAGAAAAAGATATGGGGGAAAATAAACTTAAAAATGAAGATAATTCTGAATTAATAGAAATGTATGAAATAAATATAAATAAAAATAAACCTATGAGACAATATAAAGAAGAATATATTTACGAAGACATTTTACAGAATGGAAAAAGTAAAAATAATTATTATAAAGAACATGTTACATATAAAAACAAAATGAAACAAGAATATGAAATTATGAAATTAAAATTAAATGATGAATATGATGATGATAATAAGAAAGATAAAGATAATTATAATACAAATGAAGAAGCAAAATGTGAAAATAAAGTATATGAGGGTGATAATAAATATAAAAATAGATTAGATGATGATAATGACAATAAAATTAAACATAAAACTAATTTGAATTATAATTATAAGAATAAAAAGAAGTTTAAACATAAAACATATAAAGAAGATGATATAAATTATTTTGAAATAGATAACATTAATAGAAGATTAAGGAAGATTTGGATGAGCATTGTATATAATTATAAAAAGAGAAAAAAATAAAATAGTTAAATAAAAGTAAATAAGATTAAAATAAAATTAAAATTAAGATTAAAATTCAAAATATGGAAGAAAATAAATAAAACTGTTATAAGTTGTTTAAAAAAAAATTTAAAGGAACACTAAATAAAGAGGTTATAAAAAATTAATAAAAAAAAAAAATTAAAAGTAAATTTAAAAAATTAAAATATGTCTTTGAAGAAAATTTTAATTTTTTTAATTGTGGGGATTTGTTATGGTATCACTGTGTCTATTGTGTAAATTAAAATATCTTACTGTATAGTGTGACGACATAGACCAGTGACTATTATTTTTTTTATGTATATAAGCGGTGAAATGCGATGGAAACGAGGATTGATTTCTGATTTTTGATTGATAATTTGAACTTGTCATTTTGTATTTAAAGTTGATCTTAATATAGAGTTATAATTAATTGAATAGTGAATTTTTTTAAATAAAATTAAAAAAGAATAAAAGAAATAAGCACAATTTACAAAAAGAACTTTTTATAATAGAAAGTTTTTTACTGATTTATAGGTCATATTTTGTGTCATCTCAACAATGCACAGCATCCCTGATTTTGCAAAAATATTAAGTCATACAACGCTGTGATTGATCATAGAGAAGATTGTTTCCTTGTTAACAAAATCAAGGGTAGTTGTATCTAAAAACTTTTTAAAACAGTTTATTTTATTACCAGTTAAAATAATAATTACTGTTTTCACATGTAAGAACAAAAAAAAAAAGAAAAAAAAACTTCTCTGTCGCGTAATCGATCCCATTATGATAACATAACAGAACTGTCACAAGTGGACTGATCCGCCGCCTAACCAACTACGCTACGAACGATTTATTTAATAACTTTCAAAATAATATTATCTATACACAACTTAGATCATGTTTAATATCAATTCGGTATAAATTTCGAAATCTATGTATATGCCTAAACACACTTGAAACATGCATTGTCATCCAGTTCTTAGCTATCCTGAAAATTTCAGAGCTCTAGGTAGTCGGGAAATAGGTTTAAATTCGATTACAAATTCCACGGAATGACACAGAGACACAGAACACGGCGAAAATATAAAAAACTTTCTAATAAGAAGGAACCCATCCCAGAAAGCCGGAGTTAAGAAAAGAAACCATTACAAAATATATATATACAGGGTGTCCCAGAATTAACTACGGAAACTTCGTATACGTATTCCTTGATGACAAATAAGTAGGGTCTTTCCTATAAAAAAAATTTTTTTAGAGACTCCTGTCAGAGTTATAACCTACTTTGCAAATGTGCGCTACTTGGTCGCGATACACGATACTCAATTGACATGGTCCTACTTTTTATTTTTTTACTCCAAACCAAAACGATTTCGCAAAAAACGACAAGGAACAAAAAAGTTTCTAAATAATCAAAACTTCCTAAAATAATTTTTTGTTATTGCAAATATTAATTGCTAAGAAAGTTACAAAAAAAATTAAGAGGGGTTCCTTGATTTGCACCCTTAGAATGGGGTAGGGCAGGTGAAAAGTGGCAGGAGAAATGCGTCTTTATTAAAATGATGTTCACCCAAATTTTTAATTTTTTATCTTGGACCAATCAGAAGATATTAAATTAAACCCGTATTTTACCACCCCTCTTTAAAGGGTTATAACTCTGACAGGAGTCTCTAAAAAAATTTTTTTTATAGGAAAGACCCTACTTATTTGTCATCAAGGAACACGTATACGAAGTTTCCGTAGTTAATTCTGGGACACCCTGTATATATATATATATATATATATATATATATATATATATATATATATATATATATATATATATATATATATATATATATATATATATATATAAAAAGAGAGGATAACGGGAATGCAACGCAACAAGGATCATGGTTACAAGTAAGAATGGTAACCGCAGACATGCATGTTTCTGGCTCATTAGCCGTCATCAGTGCGGCATAACCAAGAAGAGTATTGCACTTGGCTAGCAAAAGTGTTGGGTACTTGGGAGCAAAGGATATTGGGGAAACATGTGTCAAGAAACACAAAAACAACGAACGCTCACACAGGAGTCCTATCGCCATTTTGTGCTTTCTGCCAGCTGTGCCAATGGGTTTTCGGCTAGCAACCAGCGTCGCCACGTTGGCGAAACGGACTCATTGTGTTTGAGTCGTTCTAGCCCAGGAAATAAAATAAGCAAAGTGCCAAGAAAACGCGTATTAATATAAAAAAAAGAGAGGATAACGGGAATGCAACGCAACAAGGATCATGGTTACAAGTAAGAATGGTAACCGCAGACATGCATGTTTCTGGCTCATTAGCCGTCATCAGTGCGGCATAACAAAGAAGAGTATTGCACTTGGCTAGCAAAAGTGTTGGGTACTTGGGAGCAAAGGATGTTGGGGAAACATGTGTCAAGAAACACAAAAACAACGAACGCTCACACAGGAGTCCTATCGCCATTTTGTGCTTTCTGCCAGCTGTGCCAATGGGTTTTCGGCTAGCAACCAGCGTCGCCACGTTGGCGAAACGGACTCATTGTGTTTGAGTCGTTCTAGCCCAGGAAATAAAATAAGCAAAGTGCCAAGAAAACGCGTATTAATATAAAAAAAGAGAGGATAACGGGAATGCAACGCAACAAGGATCATGGTTACAAGTAAGAATGGTAACCGCAGACATGCATGTTTCTGGCTCATTAGCCGTCATCAGTGCGGCATAACCAAGAAGAGTATTGCACTTGGCTAGCAAAAGTGTTGGGTACTTGGAAGCAAAGGATGTTGGGGAAACATGTGTCAAGAAACACAAAAACAACGAACGCTCACACAGGAGTCCTATCGCCATTTTGTGCTTTCTGCCAGCTGTGCCAATGGGTTTTCGGCTAGCAACCAGCGTCGCCACGTTGGCGAAACGGACTCATTGTGTTTGAGTCGTTCTAGCCCAGGAAATAAAATAAGCAAAGTGCCAAGAAAACGCGTATTAATATAAAAAAAGAGAGGATAACGGGAATGCAACGCAACAAGGATCATGGTTACAAGTAAGAATGGTAACCGCAGACATGCATGTTTCTGGCTCATTAGCCGTCATCAGTGCGGCATAACCAAGAAGAGTATTGCACTTGGCTAGCAAAAGTGTTGGGTACTTGGGAGCAAAGGATGTTGGGGAAACATGTGTCAAGAAACACAAAAACAACGAACGCTCACACAGGAGTCCTATCGCCATTTTGTGCTTTCTGCCAGCTGTGCCAATGGGTTTTCGGCTAGCAACCAGCGTCGCCACGTTGGCGAAACGGACTCATTGTGTTTGAGTCGTTCTAGCCCAGGAACGTGGCGACGCTGGTTGCTAGCCGAAAACCCATTGGCACAGCTGGCAGAAAGCACAAAATGGCGATAGGACTCCTGTGTGAGCGTTCGTTGTTTTTGTGTTTCTTGACACATGTTTCCCCAACATCCTTTGCTCCCAAGTACCCAACACTTTTGCTAGCCAAGTGCAATACTCTTCTTGGTTATGCCGCACTGATGACGGCTAATGAGCCAGAAACATGCATGTCTGCGGTTACCATTCTTACTTGTAACCATGATCCTTGTTGCGTTGCATTCCCGTTATCCTCTCTTTTTTTTATATTAATACGCGTTTTCTTGGCACTTTGCTTATATATATATATATATGTGTGTGTGTGTGTGTGTGTATGTGTGTTATATGTAAAAAACAGTAACCTTGAACCCTGCGTACGAGTACTTTCACACGCGACTGTACTTACGCAACACCGGACAATTATCAGCAAAATATTTAAATAATTTAGTTAAGCAATAAAACTGATCTAATATATATAAACCCATTCCTTATTACCCCTTTTTAATATCTACCAATTCCTGAGACACGCGATCACAAACTCATATCGAACCTTATCGACTATAAGAAATTTTCACAATCATACCAGAATTTAAAGGTGATCAAATTTCTTTGGCATTTTCACAGATGCTTGCGACTGTGCGTACAGCATGGCCACGCAAGATCTAAAAGTTTTGTTATTGATTAACATTAAGAATAAATTAAAAAGAAAAGCCGTGCAATTATAAAATTCCAGAAAATAAAGTACTTATGTCGAAGTTAAACAACTTCTCAAACTCCTTTTTAGAGACACAAGAGATCTTTTATTCTTAATTCAAGATCTTCAAAGATTACGTTAATTACCTGGTGAATCTCCAATCACATTTTTCAGCCGATTACTAGTTATTAATGCAACAATGTATAAAAATTTTCAAAAACTCTGCACCTCTCTTAAATCCCAGAAGCCAACAAACTTCAATTAATTTGACAGACTAATATAAAGCCATTCTAGCAGTAACTCCCAATTTTACAGATCATGCGGATTCCTCTCAGTTATACATTTCCAATCTGAGATAATTCCTATTAATAATACAGTTGGAATTTTCTATCATAAAGAAGGCTTTATTGGAATATTAAATGACAAATAAACTTCACTTGTTTACATAGACTTTTATACAATATAAACCACTATAAAAAACAAGCTTAAGATACTAGAAGGAATAATAGACATTTTTTCGGTAATAATGACACAGAATGATTTTTGATCGAAGCGAAGCCCAAACTAACGTCAGTCTTTTAAAATAAATTTTTAATACCCTATTTTTCATTAAATTCACTTTTATTTGATGTTTGTGATAAGAGTCATAATTTATGTATCTAATACCAGAATGCCACATTTTCCTATACCAATCTATTTTAATGATATTACTTAATCTGATACATCTAGAAGATATTGTAACGGGATAACCGTAAAGGAAGGGACCTTAATTTAAAAGATTGTTGTTGACAGTTGATTTTTAGAAGTTTGTAAAAAAAATCAACTGACCATTTTAAATAATGTTTCCAGAAAATTCTAGAAACTTCTAAAGACACTAACTAGATTAAAAAAAGTTGTATATAAGGAGATGCATGGGCAGTTAACGTCAGTTCGAGTCAAGTGTTCACAAGAGTTCATTGTATTGTCAAGTAGTTAGACGTTATCCAGCAGATTTCAGTGTATCTTAACAATTTTGTAAATAAATTGTGTAAAAAGCCCCCATACGTGTTTCAAATTGGTGTCAGGTGTGGGGTGAAGATACAAGAATGCCTGGAAAAAAGATAAATGAACTATTGGTGGCTGAGCTCAGAAAAGAGCTTGAAGAAGTAGAGTTGGAAACTACTGGGAACAAATCTGTATTGTTGAGAAGGCTCCGTGAATACTACCTAGAAAATAATATGGACCCTGACGTTGTGGAGTTTGATGACCCGGTTCAAAAAGCAATTTCCCGGCTGCAAGAAGAACAAACTCAACAACTTTCCCGGCTGCAAGAGGAGCTATCAGGACGAATGACGAGCCAACAAGAAGAACAAACTCAACAACTTTCCCAGCTGAAAGAGGAGCTATCAGGACGAATGACGAGCCAGCAAGAGGAACTATCCAGTCAGATAAGAAGCCAGCGCGAAGAGGTGTCCCAGCTATCTGGACAAATGACGAGCCAGCAAGAGGAGCTATCCAGTCAGATAAGAAGCCAGCGCGAAGAGGTGTCCCAGCTATCACAACGGATGTCCACCCTACCAGAAGAGTTATCCAGTTCCTTCTCCCAGCAAATATCGCATTTGCGCTCCGAAATATGCAACTTGCGAGACGAGCAAAACCAGCAAGTGAGTAACTTGAACCAGCAAGTGGCCAACATGAGAGACGAGCAGAATCACCAAGTGGCCAACTTACGAGACGAGCAGAATCACCAAGTGGCCAACTTCAGAGACGAGATCAACCAGCACATGCAGTCCGAGATAGAAAAGCTTAAACGAGAACTGGAAGCTTGTCTACAAAACCAAACCATCCACCACGGCGACGGAGATGCAGGAAGGATGGAAACCTGCCCCGCAGACGTCGAACGACAAAGAAGCGAGGAGACTACTCATGTACGAACGACGATGAAACCCCCGACCTTCGACGGGAAGACTTCCTGGCCAAATTACCTGAAACAATTCGACGCAGCGGCCAGAGCTAATGGATGGTCATCCCAGGAGAAGGCATTGTCCCTAACCGTAGCTCTGCGAGGCGAAGCATTAGACGTCTTGCAATCATTGACACCGGATGAAGCTGACAACTTCGAGTTATTGGTGAATCGTCTAGAGATGCGTTATGGTCAAACTCATCTACAACCGGTGTACCGAATGCAGTTAAAGAGCCGAAAACAGAAAAATTGCGAAACTATCCAGGAATTTAAAGCGGATGTAGCAAGAATGGTACGACTTGCGTATTCAAATGCAGCGGAGGATTTCCTGGAGTGCCTAGCAGTCCAAACCTTCACCGATGGTCTTCGAGACGTCAAGTTGCAGCGCGCTGTACGGTTGGCGCGGCCGAAGACTCTTGTGGACGCCTTGACCATTGCCCTGGAGTTTGAGGCGGCGACGGAGGCCTCACGTGGAGTTGCTCGACTAAGGGAAATCACCGGTAACTACGACCATGCCGTTCATTCCGTTAGCGACTTTGAAGCGGTAGTAGAGAGGTTTATGAAGTTATCTCCAAAAAGAAGGCGCCCAGTGAGATGCTGGAACTGCGGAGAACTAGGCCATATAAGAAATACTTGCCCCCATAAAGAGAAATCTCCTGCTGAAGTACCCCAGCAGCAGGAAAACTTTAAACGGGTTGACTCCTGGAGGGCGACTTCGACCCCAAACATTCCCGAAGTCCCTCACACCATTACATTGGCAACTCTGCGGCATCACGTGGACAGCTTATATGTAGATGGCCTCCTTAATGGGAAGAATATTAGCATGCTGGTAGACACTGGAGCTACAAAAACTATCGTCCGACCAACCATCATTATGCGAAATAAGATGTTGCCTACCAGTTGGAGACTGCGTACCGCTACCGGAGATTCTGCTGTGGTTTTCATTTGGATCTTCGCCAACGTAATCTTCGTACTGGTAATGAAGAAATATTCCTGCACCGAAAACAAGTTGACAATGCCTCGATTAAGCTAATCGATGATATCGAACTTCCGGCAAGCTGCGAATGTGTCGTCACAGCGCGGTTGGATGGACTGGAGCCAGATGGTGCCCCAGCCATGATGGAGCCGAAGAACCATGACCATGAATTGGGAAAAGGACTCCTTGTGGGTAAGACTATTGTTAGATCCGCCAAAGAGGTACCTATCCGAGTTATCAACTTGAACGCTCATTCAGTTCTTCTCCGAAAGGACACGGAAATGGGAAGTTTAGAACCGGTAATGGCCATAATTCACAAGATAAATGTTACGGAAACAGATGAGACCAACGAAATTGAACAATTAATGACAAAATTAGACCCCTCTTTGTCAAAATTAGAAAAGAAACAGGTAAGAGATCTACTTTACCGTTATAAACCTGTATTTGGTTCTAAAAGTAAACTGGGAAGAACTGATGTTGTACAACATAGAATTGACACTGGTGATGCACGTCCGATTCGACAGGTACCCCGAAGGATGCCTCAAGTTAAAAAGGAAGAAGCAGACAGAGCCCATTAAAGAAATGATTCAAAATGGCATAGTCGAACCATCCAGTAGTCCGTGGGCTTCTCCTGTGGTATTAGTGAGAAAGAAAGACGGATCAATGCGGTTTTGTGTCGACTATCGAAAGCTAAATGATGTCACTAAGAAGGACAGTTATCCTCTGCCAAGGATTGATGATGCCCTCGACGCTTTGGCGGGTTCTACTCTGTTTTCTACCTTGGACCTTAAAAGCGGATACTGGCAAGTTAAAATGAATTCTGCAGACAAAGAAAAGACTGCCTTTACCAGTGAAACAGGGTTATGGCAATTCACGGTCCTTCCATTTGGCCTCTGTAATGCTCCTGCGACGTTTGAATGACTAATGGAGAACATCCTGCGGGGTTTGTCATGGGAAACTTGTCTAGTTTATCTAGACGACATCATCATAATGGGTAAGACCTTTAAGGAACATTTATCTAACCTGGAAGAAGTTTTTAAGAGATTACAGAACGCTAATCTAACATTGAATGTTAAGAAGTGCCACTTGTTCCAGAGACAGGTCAACTATTTAGGACATAACGTAAGCAAGGATGGCGTTGCTGTTGACCCCGTTAAGATACAAGCCGTTCAGGAATGGCTTATCCCTATCGACAAACATCAGCTCCGGAGTTTCTTGGGTCTTTGTTCCTATTACCGACGATATGTCAAGAATTTTGGAGACATCGCCAAACCCTTGACACGTTTGACAGAACAAGATAAGTCCTTCTGTTGGGATCAGGAATGTCAAAAGGCGTTTGAAATATTGAAGAAACAGCTTACGTCAGCACCTGTTCTTGCTTATCCACTTCCTGATGGTAAACTTATTTTGGACACCGACGCCAGCAATGTGGGAATTGGAGCCGTCTTGTCACAGCTACAAGACGGTAAGGAAAGAGTGGTTGGTTACTTCAGCAAAACTTTATCGAAAGCTGAAAAAAACTACTGTGTAACTCGGAGGGAACTGTTAGCAGTTGTAAAATCCGTCGAACACTTTTATAAATATCTGTATGGCAGAAAATTCCTGATCAGAACAGACCATGCTAGTTTAAAGTGGCTACTTAGCTTTAGGAACCCAGAAGGACAGATAGCAAGATGGCTCGAAAAACTGCAGGAATATGATGTTGAAATCGAGCATAGACCTGGAACAAGACATCGTTATGCTGATGCACTTTCCAGAAGACCATGTCGACCTGATTGCCCCCATTGTACCCGTATGGAGCAGAACGAGGAAAAACTTGCCTTAGTTAAGGTTGTGCCAGAAGACGAGAGCTCTATGCTGGAGGAGCAACAAGAAAATGATCCCATTCTGAGAAAGATTTGGGAATGGAAGAGAATGGACCTTCGTCCGTTGTGGAGAGAGATATCCTCATCCTCTCCTGCTTTAAAAGCATACTGGTCCCAATGGAACTCTTTAATTTTGGACGGAGGGCTCATTAAAAGACTTGTAGAAAATTCCGAGGGCACAGAAACAAGAAAACAAATAGTGGTCCCAAGAAATGCTGTACCGGAAATTTTAAAACAGATGCATAATGATAGTTCTGGAGGACATCTGGGTATCACGAAAACGCTGCAAAAGATCCGAGATAGATTTTACTGGGTAAATTGCACTAATGATGTTAAAGATTGGTGTCGTAAATGCACTACATGTGCTGCCAGTAACGGTCCGCACCGAAAACCGAAGGCGGAAATGCAGCAATACTTGGTTGGAAGTCCTTTTGAAAGAATCGCAGTAGATGTATTGGGGCCACTTTCACAGACTGATGTAGGAAACAAGTACATCTTTGTTGTAATGGACTACTTCACTAAATGGGTTAAAGCATATGCAGTTCCCAATCAGGAAGCCACCACTTTAGCAGATATATTGGTTGAAGAATTCGTAAGCCGATTTGGGGTACCATTAGAATTACATTCAGACCAAGGAAGAAATTTTGAGAGCAAGCTGTTTCAAGAAGTTTGCCAAAGATTAGGCATCCACAAAACGAGAACCACAGCGATGTACCCTCAGTCTGATGGAATGGTGGAACGAATGAATCGGACTATAACCAACTATCTGTCAAAAGTGGTGTCAGATTGTCAGAGGGATTGAGATCGACATATTCCACTATTTCTAATGGCAATTCGATCGGCCATCAACGAATCAACTGGCCAAACGCCTGCGAACGTCCTGTTCGGTAGAGAAATGAGGCTACCATGTGACTTGGTGTTTGGTTGTAAACCTGGTGAAGAAATGGCACGTCAACAATATGTCGCTGACCTTCAGAATCGAATGGAGAATATACACAACCTGGTGCGTGGAAAACTACAATTATCTAGTGATCGGATGAAGAGGTACTATGACTCTCTTTTTGTACTCAATTACCTAAGGGTCATTTTTAAAATTATTTTTTTTTCTTTCTGCTACTGGTAAGTTTTAATGGGAAACATTCCTAGTTCGTCTGTCGGTCTGTAAGCCCACTTGTGGAGGAGCAGCGACACCGATTTTTTCTTGGAATTTTATACCTTAACTTTAACTGTGAATAGTGTGTGTTTTAGAAAAATAAATTAAATAAAAGTGAGTGATCTTAACACGAATAAAATTACCACAAAACAAACCGACGATTTAAATGTTGATAAACAACCGATCCCGAAAACCGTAAATAAAAAACCGGAAAATAATAATCAGTTCGAAACGGTACATACAAAGCGTCTTAAACAAAAATTAGTAACAGAAAAAACCAAAATAAACATTAAGACAAACTTTAAAGCGAAAGAGAAAGTGAAAACACCAAAAATCATACAGGGTAATTCCTATGATTTGGTTATTTCCGACAAAAATGCGGTAAAATCCGGGGAAAGTATCGCGGAAACAAAAAACAGTGGGGAAAAAACAAATAAAAACGATAAAATAAATCTTATTTTAAGTGTGACTATAAAAAACACGACGCGGAAGAAATAAAGAAAAGACAAAGAGAGGAAAGTAGCTCTCCGGAGCAAAATCCAATTAAAAATATGTCTAGGGTAACTTCTAACAATAAAAATAATAATACGCAAACCAACAAAAATCAACAACTAGAACCGTTGGTAATAAACAAAAACACAGGAGACATTGAATACAGTAGTGACCCGGAAGTGGAGGTTATAAACGTTAAAACGACAAGTGAAGACGGCAAAAACCTAAAAAACATTACAAACCCTGACTTCGTATCGGCATATGAAAACCAAAACATATCAGCGGAAATTAGTTTTAAAAATTCTGACATCCCCACAGAGATCATGGAACTTGACGAACCCGAAACAACCCCAAAAAACGTAAAAGAAACTACTTCCCCCAATAGCACCTTCCATTGGCGAAGTAAGCTGACTCGAAATAATTCACGGCTTGCACCAGAGCTGGATGACAATTTCATAAAGTCCAAAAAAACAACAAGCCTTAAAAATCTAATTCCCAGAAAAGCCAAAGAATCACTAGTGGAAACGAAAAACAAATACGAATCGCTCAGCGAAGAAGAAGATGAGGATGATTATTCTACTCAGAACAAAACCAAAAAACCCACAAAAACGAGAAATATTACAAACAAAAACACTGGTACAAAAACAACACCACAAACAAAAAAGAAAACCTTCTGTCCGCCTATTGTACTGGATGGCCTTGTCGACAATCACAAAGAATTTGTGAAAACAATAAAGACAATGGTGAAACAAAATCTACAAATTAAGTATACCCATAACTCCACTATAATACTCATAGAAAATGAGGAGGAGTATTTCAAATTTTTAGACACCCTAAAAGAGGAGAAGACAGAGCACCACACCTACACCCACCAAAAGGACAGAGCTCATGCATTTGTCCTGAGAGGGTTAGGAGGTGGTGCAGAAGCTAAAGACATAGCGGAAGATCTGGAAGACCTTTACGACATCGACGTGAGAGAGGTGTTCCAGATGAATACAAAATTCAGACCGCTATATCTAATAACAATGGATCCAGATATAACTCTGGACTATCTCAACAAAAATGTCAAGGTGGTCCTGGATACTAGAATTTTCTGGGAGCTTCGAAAAAACAAGAGACAAATAATCCAGTGCCATAATTGTCAATCTTGGGGACACGCTACTGCGAACTGCGGCAGAGCCCCAAATTGTCTAAAATGCGCTGGACCTCACCACACCAAAACCTGTCTAAAACCAAGAGAACTCCCAGCAAAATGTGTAAACTGTAAAGGAGACCACCCGGCAAACAACACAGATTGTCCGGAGTATATCAAAAGAATCAAAAACCTGGAAGAAAGAAAAAACGCAAATCAAAAGAAAACCTACATTTCAGCACCAGCGCCGACAACCAATATATGGGAAGAAAGGAAAAAACGAGAAAACTTTCCGCCGCTAAGGGTAAGAGCAAATGCACCCCCTCAAATCCCATTCCCACCCCCTACCAATCCTCAACATCCCACAGAAAAATTTAATGAGGTGAATGAACTCTTTAAAGAGCTAAATAGCATGGTAAACATGGATGAGCTAGCTAGGGCCCTTAGGGACCTAAATGACAAAATGCGACAGGCTAAAACAAATCTGGACAAATTTACAACTTACAGCAACTTTATACAAAACATTGACCAATATAATTTCTAATTCGAACAAACAAAACATAAAAAACTAAAACTTTGTACATTTAACGTGAACGGATTTAAAAACAAACAAAACTTAATAATAGACTTTATACAAAAACATAACTTTGACATTGTCACTTTAATAGAAACTAATTTAAAACCGACAGACACACTTAAAATCAATTATTATCAAACATACAGACAAGACAGACATACAGACAATGACAGAGCATATGGGGGAGTAGCCATTCTCATAACAGAAAATATAAACCACATTCAAATTCCTAACATTCAAACCACTATGGAACATATTATCATCAAGTTGGAATCAGGAACTATTGTTGTGGGAGCTTACTTTCAACCCGCTTATAGTGTTGTAGAGTCTGACTTGCAAAACATATTTAACCAAGGCAATAAGGCCATTTTGATGGGAGACCTTAATGCTAAGCACCCTCTGTGGGACGCATACTGCAACTATGCTAACAAAAATGGCAACGCACTAGTGAAATGTGTGGAGAACCTAAATCTCTGCATATTTCATACAGACGAGCCGACACATTTTCCCTTTAGTTACAAATTACCAAGTACCATAGACCTAATAATCTCAAAGAATCTCCCTGTACAAAACATAGAAACATTAACAACACTGACTTCCGACCACGTACCGGTACAATTTGAAATATACAATACAAACACAAACGCTGATAAGCCAAGACAGGTTTTCGACTATAGGACTACGAATTGGTATAGATATAAATTCGAAATAAACAAACTGACAATTATAAACAATAATATTAATTCGATAAATCTACTTAATAAAGAACTCAAAATATTTACTGAAAACATGGACAAAGCAAAAAACATTACAACAAGAAAACGAAAAATAAACAAACACCAAGACGAATTACCGACAGAAATAACTAACATGAGTAGAGAGAAAAACAAACTACGAAAAATTTGGCAACATTACAGACGGACAGAAGACAAAGACCAACTACTTGATTTAGCAAAAACAATTAACACAGCTATAAAAAATTATAAAAACCATAAATGGAATGACTTTATCAGCAACGTAAGCACAACAAATAACTCTTTATGGAAAATTACAAACAAACTTAAGAAAACAAAGATGACAATACCAACACTTGAATATAATAACGTTACTGCGTACAATGACAAGGACAAATGTAATGCCATTGCAAAGTACTTCGAAAATAATTTTCAAAATAAACAAACAAACACACAACAACAGATAGACATCGAAAAGACAATGACAATTTTTGCTAACGGAGATGCAGTGAGCGTCCCACAGATTGCTAAAACGACCCCTAGAGAAGTAGAGGAAGTGATACATCGCCTGGCTAATAAAAAAGCGCCAGGGCCGGATGGGTTACATCCAATACTTTTTAAAAACCTTACAAAGAAAGCATTGGTCCAACTTCATTATATTATAAATGCAGTCATGACGCTGCAGCACTATCCAAGCACACTTAAGGAAGCAATAATAGTTCCTATTCACAAACAAGGTAAAAACAAACACAAAGTAGAGAGCTACCGACCCATATCGCTCCTAAACGTAATAGCAAAAATAATAGACAAAATACTTTTAAAACGAATATATACAACACTAATAGACAAAGACTTAATACCGACGATACAATACGGGTTCAGAGAGGGACATAGTACAGTGGGACAGACAATTAAAATTATTGACTACATAAAAGACAGGTTCAGACAAAATCAAGCGACAGTACTTATGGCCCTCGACATGGAAAAAGCTTTCGACACGGTATGGACAGACGGACTAACTTACAAAATGTTAAACAACAACTTCCCCGAATACATAGTCAAGACAATCCAATCCTACTTACAAAACAGGACATTTACAGTAAGAATTAACAACACACTTTCGGACAAATGTGTTATGCAGGCGGGTGTCCCACAGGGATCGGTAATATCGCCAACTTTATACAACATCATGACACATGATATTCCGATCGACAATGCAGTAAAAACGGCATTATACGCAGATGACACCTGTCTGTATAACAGATCGGACATGGCGGAAATTGCGGCAAGAAAAATAGACATACATATAAACAGAAAACTAATACCATACCTAAAACAAAACAAAATGACAATAAATCCCAAAAAGACAGAACTATTGGTGATGACAAGACGTAGAACTAACAATAAAATTTTTAAAAACATAACAATAGAAGGACACGAAATTACTGACAAACTACACATTAAATATTTGGGATTTTATCTTGACAAAAGACTTAACTATAACGAACATTTTAAAGACAGAATAAACAAAACAAGAGCTATGACTTCAAAACTTTTTCCCCTACTCTGCCGCAACAGCCAAATGACAAAACAAAACAAAATCCTAATTTACAAACAAATCCTCCGCCCTACTCTAACCTACGGACAACAAATATACTGTTCTACGAGCGACACAAAAATAGAGAAATTACAAAAAATCCAAAACAGATGTCTACGCCTCATACTAGACAAAAAACAAAACACGCGACTAGAGGAGTTACATCGTGAAGCAGAAATGGAAACGATAAGGGAATACATAATCAACTCATCCAACAATTTCTATCAGGAGAGCCTACCTGAGGACATTAAAAACAAAATCTTAAGCGTAAGAGCCCACACGCTCCCTGATAGAAGACATGGATTGCTTCACGAGAAACTTCCTCTATTTACTGACTAACAGACAAACAATCGACGGAAAACATTAAATAACACAACAACAGACATACGTCGGTGGCGTTTCCGTCGGCAATTGGCAGGCGCAAACCTTGTGAAATAAAATGACGGAGCCTGCCACTTGCAGGGGGACACGCCCCCGCACCGCAAAATAGACACCCGACAGAGGTGTAGATATTAAACAAATCATTTACTTACGGACGTGGTTTTTTAGATATTTCCACGACATGACAACCACAATAACATAAGACTAACCATAACTTTGAGAAAAGACACCCTACTAGCTAAAGAGAATCACCTCATTATGCCATTTCAGCAAGGAGGGGGTGCTACAGGAAGATACAAGAACAAAAAGAAGTTAACGACTATTTATATATTTGTTATACCAATTTTTGTAAATTTTAAATATTAACAGTGAATAAAAGTTTTTAAACAGAAACTGAAACTGAAACTGGGAAACATTCATTGAAAATTCCACAAAATATTGAACTAAAAATATTCCACTGTTGATTAACATCTTCTTTGCTTATTTCGTAAACTAAAAACCAAGCTTGTTCTTTTAATCTTTTTAGAAAAGTTTGTTTTGCATTATCACTAAAAAACCTATTGAATTCTGCTTGTCTCCTTGGGACATTTTTGTTATTAAAAGACAATAATTGCGCAGTATGGTCAGAAGTGCACTTGTAGTGCATTTGTAGTGCTTTTGTATTATATTTTACTAGGTTAGTGTAGATATTGTCGATGCACCCTAGTGTTTCTGTAGTTATACGTGTTGGCTCATTTATCTCCGAAACATCCTAAAAGATTAATAAAAGTAGTTCGGTCATTGTTCGTGTTCTCCAGGTGTATATTAAAATCACCATATGAATAGTTTTTTTTTAATCTTTAACAGAAACTGTTGAAAAACTGTAAGTATGTCTGAACCACTTGGTCGGTAGATTGATGCTACTAAGAAGTTGTCTTGTCCAATTGTACATTCTACTACTGCACATTTAAAATTTCCATAAATGCTGAGATTTGCTAGTGTTTTTTGTTCTTTTCCCTTTATGTTATTTCTCTGCTCCACCATGTTTGTATTCATCTCTACAAAAGCTTGATGCTAATCTAAACCCTTCCATGGCAGTTACGTCCAACTGGTCTTTGCTTTTCCAGTGTTCGGTTATACACAAGAAATTGCATTCTGGGTGAATTGCTAATTCTAGTTCCAGTTCCTTCAAAGCTGTACCTAAATTTTGGATATTCCAGTGGATTAATGAAATTCTGCACTGCAAGAAATCTTTGTATCGGCTATGGTTATTTAAGGCATCTGTATTTCTTAAGATATTATCTGTTTTTGGTGAAGTTTTGTGGGAGTAAGTGTGAGTGTTGCTTAGCTGGTTCTTGTTTGTTGTTGATGCAAGGGTACTTAAAAATCCTCTGGAATATTCTGCTCACATTGATTATACTTTTTAAAATTAAATCTTTTGTGTGCAACCGATCTTGGCCAGGTAGAAGGTTTATATATTTCTTCCTTTAATTCGAAATTTACTCCACACATAAAACATTTGTTTTGATTCTCATTGGTTGGCAATTCTCTAATAATTATATTTGCTTCCTTAAAAATGTCGTGTTTTTTCAAGAAGTTAGTGATATTTATAGAGGTGACTTGAAGTTTAATGCGATAAATATATAACCATGCCATTTTTTAAACACCAAGATCGTTTCCTCCTTCGTTTTCCCCAAAATTTTTCTGCTGTTTCTTTGTTGTTGCTTGGTTCTTCTATATATTACTTCTTTGAATTCTTCTTTCTTTTCATTAAAATCATTCAAATCATCTTTTAGTTGAATTACTGCATTCATGTTATTTATTTGCCTTTCTATTAAATCTTTTATGTTAATTGTCTCCTGTTTATCTTGCATATTTCGGCTTTTATTTTGATCTGGCAACGTTGGTCTCGAGTTGGGATTCTTTATGTTAGTTTTATGTACTCTTTTATCTATAATATGAATATGTGTCTCATTTATTGCATTCAGCACTTGACTCACCTGAGTTTTTGTTTTATGCTGTTTAGACTGGTTTTTGCCATCTTCCAGTTTTGTTTGTAGATTAGTAATTTTATCAGAAAAAAAACCTGATTATTTTGTTTCAACAGGTTGTTATTTTCCATAAGAATTTTATATTTTTCATCCTTCTCTTTTATAAGTTTCTTTATTAGTTTATTTTCTTTTATAATTTCTAAGTTTTGTTGAGTTATTTTAGTTGTGTTTGTTGCATTTTGTATAGGTTGGATGTCTTCTTTAAACTTTTCTTCACTAACTAAGCAGAGAGCATTTGCGTGCTGTCCATCAGTCGGCGCCATGTTATCACCACCGTTTCTAGGTATAGGTACTTCAAAAATGAATACTGAAAAGGTTAGCAATTGCGTGTATCTACTTAAATAAAAGAAAAAAGAGAAATCACTGATATTGGTTGCATCCTTTAATTAAAAATAAATCTCATTCGAAGTTTTTAATTTTTTGTCGAATATCACTTAAATCATTTAATGAGCTAGTAAGTTTCTTGAAACCATGTTTGACTCGTGAGAATACTACAATGAGACCTGCAATTACAGCAAAAGAAAAAATAGTCATTACACTTCGGTTTAGTAGTTTATTTATTATTATATTAAACAATAACAGATATATTTAATTCTCTTCAAATAAACATTAATCTTCCGAGAAGAAACTACTAACAGAGATCAGTGAGTGTGGAGACACAAGAGTGTCATAGTAATTAACGTGTTGGACTTACTACACCTACTGGAGTCCTAGTTGGAGGTAAAAGACCATATGTTTGCTGATAAAACTGATGTTTACTGTTTTACAGAGTAGCTGGCAACAGCGACCCCCTCAAACATTGCAATTCGTAGGGTTGAAGAGTAGTCTAATCAACAAGAGCCATTTTTGAGAAATTCTCACAGAGGGCACAAAAAATTATGATTTTGGTGTCATTCGATTGGTGTTGACCTCTAGAAACTTTTTGAAAAAGTTGAAAATGCGCTCATAAAAATTCCAATAGTTATAAACAAAAGAGTTAAAAAAAGAGTGTTTTGTTTTTTTTTTAAATTTTGAAAACAATTAAATATTTTTAAATGTAAAAAAAAAAGATCTGAAAAGAGCAGAAAATTTCAAAAAATAAGTCCTGACTCCCGATACTATATCCCCAATATTTATAATTTTAACAGAACCCTAAAAGTCCATTGCTAAAACGGGGTGTTTGGCGTTCTCGCACGCTGCGTATTTTAATTACGGTAAACAAAAAAATTATTTAAATATATTAAATATCAATATAAAGAAATGAAAAAATTCAAGTACCTTCGGAGTAAGTTGATAAACAATAATCCGTGCGAAAAAAAATTTGTACGTACTTTTAATTAACAAAATTTTTGAAACAGAAAGTTAACATAAAAACCTTTATAATTATTTAACTAAAAAGCTCAAATTTTTGTCCCTTGGTAGAATTGTTAGGAAAATAGATTTTCATTAGAACAAAAATTTTAAATTTTTCAGTTATTTATAAACAATCTATTGCATTGAAAAATTAAAAATGTTGATAAAGCATTTGTTTATTTTTTTTTAATTCGTAATGATTTCGTTTTTTTGTTATTAAGCGTCACCTGAAATAGTTATTATCCTAACAAGTGCGGAAGGTTATACTTTCCCGCGAACTGCCGCAGTTAAGTGCGGGAAAGTTAATTTCCGCAAGAGTTAGGATCAATATTTTTTCTACAAGCAAAATCACCTCGAAAATTATTTAGATACTTGAAAAGATGCGATTGTGACAATTAAATCTTTCATAGTGTTAATAAATACACGACTGTAGCTATAGCAACCCTACTTAAACAGGTGAGTTTGTTGTTGCTTTAAGTAAGGTTTACAGGGGTGGTTTAATAAATTATGATTTTTTTAAAAACAAACATTTTAAAAATCCCTATTTTCATGTAAAATAATCTTAATTTTTTTTACTATTTGTATGTAGTCCAACAAGATAAAGATAATAATACAATAATTTGTCAAAAAGGTTATCGGAAAACATCTCTAATTAATAATAAAAAAAAATGCGTGCGGGAAAAAGAGATATTTTCTCAATTAAAATGCGTGCGGGAAAGTGTTGTTTTACGCATGCTTGTAGAAAAATATATTTATCTACTCCTTTGACAGTAAATGTCATTCATACTAATTGTCACCATGCAGGGTAATAAGCTATAACGCACAGTTTTGCGTAATGAAACGTCATGTTGGAATGACGTTTCATTACGCACAACTGTGCGTTATAGCTTACTTACCCTGCATGGTGACAATGAGTATAAATGACATTTGCGGTCAAAGGAGAAGATAACAGTACAGTACGTACGTCATATAGTTTTTTAGAGATATCAAATATTTATAATTAAAATTAAAATATTGAGTCGTAGATAAAGCATAGTACGTAACTTGAGTGGTAAGAGGTATTATGTACTTTTCCACTCGTACGTAATGTCCTACTTACCACTCTTGATACGTAGGTAATATATTATTATTTACTCCTTTAACAGTAAATGTCGTTTATGCTCATTGTCACCATGCAGGGTAAGTAAGCTATAACGCACAGTTGTGCGTAATGAAACGTCATATTGGAACGCGTATTTGTCCATATAAAACCAAATATTTTGCTGTTTTAAATAATTGTTACATTAAAAAATTGTTTTTCAGCAAATATCTAACCCTCACAATATTATAAATTAAAAATATATATAAGTTTTTTTTTTAAATAAAACTGATTTAGGCAAAATTTTAAATTATTATTTAATCTAATATGTTAGATAATGTCACTACTTTTACAGTTCATAATTTAGTTTTGTTAAAAATAAAGTCTTTATTATTCAAAGGTTTATTAAATACGAATTAAAGTTCTGACAACGTATCAAGTTTTAGATGCAAAAAACAGTACAATACGTACGTCAGATTTTTTTAGAGATATCAAATATTTAAAATTAAAATATTGAGTCGTAGACAAAGCATAGTAAGCAACTAGAGTGGAAAGAGGTATTACGTACTCGTGTAATTACGCACTTGATACCTACGTAATATACTATTATTATATTGTCTCTGGGCTAAAGAAACGAGCTAAATATGCAATTTTTTCCTCTAGTGAAGTATTATGCTTTACCCACGACTTATCAAAAGGTTTTGTAAATAACAAATATAAAATCTAAAGTTGTTAAAAATATTCGATTTCAATGAGAAGTTCTGGCTGAGAAATATTAAATGTTAGTTTAATTTTTTTAATGTATACCATGGTACAATAAGACAAGGTATGTTCTTGCGCAGGTAGGGGTAGGGTGGGGGCATTCTCTCTCTCTCGGGCCCAGCGGCCGCCATATTGGTTGTTTGTTTACATCGTTTACATGTCACCCGTAAGCCCGTGAGCCTCGTAAAAGTAGTCGAAATGCCAATGACATGTCAAATAAAATCGTGCAAAAATAAGAGGATTAATAATGCGGAAATAAAAAAAAAAATGTAAGTGTTTAAATAAAGACAAAACACTTATTAATTTCCTGCACGAAAAAACAAAGTGCAGTTTAAATTTATTATGTACAAAATAAATGTTTGAATGCGAAATGTAAACGTGTTATTTCATTTCATACACAAAACTCATATACTCAACCATATATAAACGGAATTTTCTATAAATTTTCACAGTTTTATGTCCTGAGGATTCGCAGTATTAACTCGAGATATGATTGATCACATATATTTTCGACTGAACTTTTTTTATTTATTCAGTGTTAATAAATTTAACTAACAAAAACTTTATAAATCTTTAAGAAGTAGATTTCAAAATCCACTTTATGAGAATGCCGTCATTGTGTCAAATTTTTATGTAAAAAAACGAAATTTTCTATAACACAATGACATACTGAAACTTTATGAAAACCCTATTTACCAGGGGTATCATAAAACATAGCTCTTTTTATAAAGTCCCTTTACAGGAAAAGCGGAAATTTTATAAAAATATGATATTTCATAAGGAGTTTTATAAAAACTTAAATTAATAGGGCATTTTCTTTGATAATAAGAGCAAGAATCGTTCGCGCATTAACGTACACAATTTTCTTACATTTGAATTTTTGGGCGGGAGCAGGCCAAGATGGCGGCGGCTGGGCCCTGCGCGAACCGATCAAAAACTCGTACCCAAAACGAACATACCTTGTCTTATTGTATCATGATGTATACTGTCGGCAACCAATATTACAATTCAGTGCATAATACCTACACAGGTTTCTATTTACTTACTCCACTAATAACACATCTCAATAATTTGACACTGCCAGAGATATAAGTTAAAAAATACGCAATTTACTTATGATTCGTGGATAATAGTTATTTAACCAAAAAGGGTATTAATAAGGGCGAATAACAATTGAGATATTTTATTATTCGAAATTGATATTCGACATTTCAATTCAGGAGATCGTTGCAAAACTTTTTCCGTTAACCCTTCTTTTTAGAAATAATGATATCTTACTTTCAATTTCTTTCGTCACATCATGCAAAAAATACGTTTTTTCGTACACCACGCTGCTTTTTAGGCAGTAAGTTTCTGCCACTTCTGGTGGAGTTAATTTAAACTCTTTGTCAATATCAATTTTTTGATTTTTTACATACACACAAATTTAAACAATAAAGTAAATACTATGTAAAACAATGGCAGAAAGTAGTAACAGGGGCTAATTGATTATAAATGTTTTAGTGGGAATAATGGGTACCTGTTTGATTGCATACCTACACCACAGGTCACTGCCATTAACAGAGATTTTAATGTACCTATAGGAGCAATGCATGTTGTGTTGCCCATAATAAAATTGTTTATTAATCAACTATTTTGAGTGTGTTAAAATTCATTATAAATAAACAGTCGACGAAAAATCAAATTTTAGAATAATACCTAGATACAATAAAACTAACTTTAAAAAATAGTTGAAAATAAGATTCACGCCGACAGTTTAAAATAAATCGGTGGTAGATGGCTTTGAGGAGTAGGTATACGGGGTTGAATTAAAAAACTTACAGAAGCAGTTTTAATGGTAATTAATAATTTTGATTAATCATCCATAATTAAAGAATATTGATTTTATTAATTAGTGGACTATATAAATAATATATAATTATTCTTTCTACTTCATTTATTAATTGAATTAGCTCGGTTTATGTTATATTGATTGTTGTTCTTGTCTCAGTGTAGGTACTGTAGAATATTTTGGTGTCTTATCTGTAAACTTCAAAACTCCTGTTAGATAAAGGCGCTAGAAGTATTTTATTTTATATTGAGTGTTGTTCTTGTCTCAGTGTAATGTAATATTTTGGAGTCTGATCTGTAAACTTTAAAATTTTGCGTAAGTATTGTTACGAGCCAGTCCGTACCTGTCGCCCAGGAAGTAAACGAGACAGACGGGTAGTTCTTGGAACCTGAGAATGTTCGATTGGGTGCCGAGAACCTTCGATGCTAGAAATGTAATGTTAGCGACGTTCTAGAAATGTAACTTTGGCGACGTTCTAGAAGGATTTAATTGTATATAAAAAGGACCGCTGCAGACAGAAGTAGTAATTTTATTTGTTATAGCTGGCGATAACGTGCGATTGTTGTACGAGATATTTTAAAGGCGTCATTTATAAATTGTGACTGTATTAAAGTTGTGTAAATTAGTTTAAGAAATTGTTATTTAGTTGTGTTTACCAATAAAGTGTTAAGTTTGCCTGCTGTTATCACTTATACCGAATCCACGATGGAAAAGTTATAACAATTGGTGTCAGAAGTGGGATAAGTGAAAGAAGACGTCGAAGTCTATGGTAAACACAAGAACTACTAATCACGACGAGATAGAAGAAATTGGGTAATTGTTGGCAGCTATGGAACTGCGTCAAGAACAGCGCAGAAAGAAAGAACGTAAGGCTGAAGAACAACGCAGAAAAGAAGAATGTGATGCTATGGAACTGCGTCTAGAACAGCGCAGTGAGGCAAAAGAACAGCGCGGAAAGGAAGAACGAGAACTGTTTATCAAAATATTCCTTGATCTGAAAGAAAATAAATTGAATAAACAGGAATTCCAAGAACGAATCGAAGCAACAGAAAAAAAATAGAGGAAACCAAGAAAGAGCTTCTACAGCAAATCCAATAAACTAAGCAAGCTATTCTTCGACTCGAGGGACAGAATGTAAGAAACTCTGCTCCATCTACGATTGTGACTTCATCTACGATTGTGACTCCATCTCACCAGGTCTGTAAGAATAAATCCATGATTTTTATTAAAGTCGACTTGTTTTCCACCCAGTAACCATTTAGAGGTCTGGGCATCGTAAGTTGGACCATAAACTCTATCTATATCATCTTTTTCGCCCAATGATTGATAATATATGGATGAGCCATTGGAGGATACTGATCCAAGTATTCCTTAATAACATATCTTCTGAAATGTTAAGATCTTCAACATCTTGTTCGTCGTTTCATCGAATATATTATCATTTTTAGTGCTTTCGGCAACGTCTTCGAGTTTTACAAACTCGAGTATTCTCAATTTCTCTTTTTGTTTAGGTGGTTCCTCTTTTTGTTTAAACGGTTCTTTTTTAGGCTCTTGCCCGTTGACTGGTTGAGGAGAGGTCACTGTTTTCTTTGAGAAGATTTTACAAGTTTGTGTAGAGGTTCCGTCAGAGGTTTAAACAATTTATTTAGTGTCTCATCCGTTTCAACTCTACCCAATTGTAATGCTTTATATTTTTTTGTCCAAAATACCCTTCGTGTAATGCAGTTAAATGTTAACAAAAAATTAGCCAATAAAACTAAATCTGAACTAAATTTAATAAATTTAATTAATACCAAGTCTTTCTTAAGTATGTTCCATATAAATTCTCAAGGTATTGCTCCAAAAATCGATAAATGTGATGTTCTTTTCTAAGAGTATAAGTTTAGGTAATTTAATTTGTATTTCTAAACATTGGTAACGTAAAGCGGAAAACATCAGTATCAATTTTGTTTCCAGAGATCAGGTAAAGGCGATCTTAATCTATTCCTTTTTATAAAATATTAAATAAATGAAACACTCACTTAAAAATCTACACTATTATTTTAACTAACGACATGTTTCGACGCACAGCGTCTTCTTCAGGTTAATGGTATTCTCCTCTACTCACAATATTATTTATAGGACTTATAGATAATAAATACAGATAAATGGGTTTTTACCTAACAGTCACCAAACATTGAAAGATGTTTTTGTTTATGCTCTGAAGTTTGAGCAGCGAGAAATGCCTCATGCCAATATTATGGAATGTTGTAAAAGAGAAGTACTTTTCTTCTTACAAAAGGTTTATTTTAAAGGAATACAGAAAATTAATTTAACAAGTCACATATATTAATATGACAATATATATCAAAACATGACATGTGTCCTTATTTATACAGGGCATCCCTCCACAGTTCGGCCATCCTGAAAATCATCTGCCCCAGATGATTTGCCATCTTCTTCTAACACCCACGGTTTCAAGTATTTAGCACACGTTGAAGTTCTTATTGGAACTTCGTGAAAACCCTCTTGAACGACATCATAGGTATCATTTGGTTTGACGGTAACAACCCTATATGGTCCTAACAACTTTGACTTTAATTTTAGACCTGGGCCTTGTTGGGTTCTTTTTATCGCCACCAATTCATTAATTTGGATTTCGTCGAATTTCTTCTTCTTAAATAATAAGTTCTCCTATTCTCTTCTTGTACTTTTAATATTTGCTTTTTAGCTTCCTTTCTCATATCGTCTCGGTTTTCTTCGAAAAGTTTTTGAATTTTTTCCTTAATTAATTCATTTATTTTCATATCATCTTTTTGTCTCATTTTAACTCCTGTCAGAAGTTCAAAAGGTGTAGTATTAATGCTTCTCTCATAAGTCAAATTAATGCTTCTTTGAACTTTTTCTACATACTTATACCATTTTGTCGGATCTTCTATTGATAATTTTGTTAAAACCGGTATTATAATACTATTAATTCGTTCTATTTGTCCATTGACCCTTGGCAAACCCGTAGTTATTACATGATGTTTAATTCCTTCTTGCTTACAATAATTTTCAAATTCATCCGGTCGAAATGCAGAACCTTTATCAGAAACTATTAGGGCAGGATTACCAAACGTCTTCGTCTGCAGTTCCAATCTATTAATAACTTCCTTAGCTGATGTTGATTTTGTGGGATATAACCAAACAAATTTCGTAAAAGAATCTATAACTGCGAAAATATGGTTGTAGTTTTTATTCGTGGATTTCAATGGCCCTAAATGGTCAATATGGTAAGTATGTAAAGGATTACCTTCTTTATGGAGTGGATGTAAAAACCCTTCTTGTTTTCCTAACTTTTTATTTCCCAATATACAAGGTATACAATTACTTATATGTTTTTCAATTTTATCTCCAAGTTTAGGAATATAAAATTCTCGTTATACTAATTGTTCAGTTTTTTTCACTCCCCTAATGTCTTTTTTTCGTGACAACTTCTTATGATTTCGGTCATTATTTTGAATTGTACACTCAGTAAATATACTCTAAATTTTTTCAATGCTTCTACTATTGCCAAGACCTCTAACTCGTAACTTGAATATTTACTCTCAGAATATGAAGTTTTCTTACTCATGTAGTAAACAGGATAAATTAAATTATCTTCCTGAGATCTTTGTAACAGAATTGATCCATAGCCATCTTTTGACGCGTCACAATGTAATTCAGCTTCTTGAGAATAAATATTTAAAACTGGCGTTTTCAAAGTATTTCCTTCAGCTTCTTAAAGAATTGTTTTTCTTTATCTTCAAATTTAAAACCAGCATTTTTCTTTATTAAATCACTGAGAGGTTTTGCTATCACAGAGTAAAATGGTACAAATTTTCTAAAATATCCCGTCAAACCTAAAAAACTTTGTACTTGCTTGATATTAGATGGTTCTGGAAATTTCATAACTGCTTTTGTTTTTGCTTCTGATGGTAAAATTTTTCCTCCTTCTAGAATATGTCCGAAAAACTCCACTTTCTTTTCCATAAAATGACATTTTTTCATATTTATTTCTAAGCTATATTCTTTAGCAGTTTCTAACACCTTTTCTAATTTATTCACAGCTTCATCTTCATTAACTGCTGGTACGATCAGATCATCCATGTACGGTAGTGCAATTCCCTGTTATGCTAAATCTATGAATATGTTGTTAATAAAAATAAATCTCTAAAATACAGAAGGCGAATAACAAAGACCAAATGGCATTTTTAGAAATTGAAATTGACCATTATGGGTAACAATCGACGTATATTTTTGGCTTTCCTCTTCAACGGCTACCAGTCACCTCCGAGTAGCTATAATAGACAAAAGAAACCCCTACGGCAAAATTTCTGCCGAAAGGGAAGCTCTTGTCCAAGACATGCTGCTGGGAGAGCTGGACAAGGTAATTTTGGCCCCCTCCTCCAGTAACGCCAAGCCACCAACGTTCCGTCAGTGGTCGCACTCTGGTGAAATTATCAGAGTTACCTGCGATGACGAGGCGACGTTGGCACGGCTTACAAATACTGTTGTTGGCCTTCGACCGTGGGAGGACGCATCACTCGAGGTGGTGCGAGTAGACTGCCTACCGAAGCTGACAAAATCCCTCTGGATCCCGAGTAGATCAACTGAGATACTCGAGGAGAAGGAGGTCGTGCTGCGTCGGCTGAGTGGGCAAAACCCGGACCTCAAGGTCTCGAGATGGTGCTCTTTCCACCACGAGTTCAAAACAGAACCAAGGGGGCATCTCTTCGTCTTCGGAGTAGGGGACGAAGACTTGACAACCCTCAAACAAAAGTCGATGAGGTTGAGCTATGCGTTCACCTCATTGACTATGAAGGTAAAGGCCGAAGAGGCCAAGAAGGAAGGTCAGGAGAAGACCAGCAGTGGCGTCGAGCTAGGAAGCCTGGCGGTAGACACCCCTGCAGACGAGGCACCCGAGGAGGCACCTGAAAAGATGCAGACCGACGGGTCCTCAGAAACGGTCCCCCTGACCGAATAAATAATTGAAAAAAAAAATAAATAAAAAATAATAATGGATCGTAGAGGAGGAGCCGACACGACTTCATTTATTCAGTGTAACCTTCAGCACAGCAGATTGGCCACGGCAACCATCAGCCGCCACCTTGCTGAGCAACAGGACACTATTGCATTAATCCAAGAACCGTGGATAAGGAAAACCAGAATTATTGGTTTAAGTACTGGTAAAACTTTTTATTTTCCCAGCAATGACCGGCCAAGGACTGCCATATACGTACCTAGGCAAATTAAAGTTCATCCTCTGGCACATCTCTCCTGCTCAGACTTGACTGCAGTAAGGATGGAATGTGCTAGTTGTGACGGACAACCAAATATCGTAGTCCTGGCATCAGTGTACCTTCCCTCTGATGCAGCCGCACCACCACCTAGCAGGGAACTGGAGGAACTGGTGAAGTACTGCCAGCACCAGAAATTGGAGCTCATAATCGGCTGCGACTCCAATGGACATCACGTCAACTGGGGCAGTAAGGACATAAACGTTAGAGGTAAGTCACTTTATGACTATATAATAGGGAATAACCTCTGCATTATGAACAGAGGTACCACTCCTACCTTTGTAAACTCTCGAAGTCAAACCATAGTAGATATAATGTTGTGTACAACTAAATTATCAAAACAAATCCGATGCTGGCAGGTGTCTGACGAAGTATCAATGTCAGATCACCGGTGGTTAGCATTTAAAATAGATCTGGGTGGTGTGCCCTAGACTCTATCCGGCGACCCTAGAAAGACAGACAGAGCAGCTTACGCTTCTCGGCTGGAAAGGGCTCTGCGGGAGCGTGAGGTCACCACACCCGGAAAAAATAGTGATCTGGAACGGTTTACATTAACGATACAGAACACAATCATCAAGTCTTACAAAAGCTCTTGCCCCCTAAGGCTGACTAATAATAAAGGCAAGTTCACCCCTTGGTGGTGCCCAGAATTAGAACGCCTAAGGAAGATGGCGAGAAAGGCTTTTAACAAGGCAAGTAGTTCAAAACTCCTCGAGGATTGGAACTTATACAAGCTCTACCTTAAGGAATACAAAAAAGTCGTTTGGCAAAAACCGAGAACGGCATGGAGAACTTACTGTGAAGAGATCGAGGATTTTCCACAGGCAGCGAGACTCCAAAGAGCCTAAACAAAAGATCCATGTAGAGATATTTGTATACTTAAGAAACAGGATAGTAGTCAAACTACCAACCTGGAAGAAAGTTTTCATCTCTTGCGAGAAATACACTTCCCGGATTCTGTTGCCACAGTAGAGGCAAAGTGGAACGAGGAACATCGCATACCCTCGACAGAGGACTGGCACGTTGTTACCGAGGACAAAAATAAAAGGGCAATATCTAGCTTCTCCCCCTTTAAATCACCGGGAATGGACGGAGTTTATCCAGCCCTGCTGCAGTGGGGTCTGGTGGAGCTCCTTCCTCACCTAGTGCAAATATTCAGAGCTTCCCTAGCTCTGAATTATATACCGAAGATGTGGAGAGAAGTAAAGGTTGTCTTCATACCAAAACCTGGAAGAATGGATTACTCCATTCCAAAAGCTTACCGGCCTATTAGCCTTACATCGTTCTTATTAAAAACGTTAGAGAGGCTAAATGAAAGGTACATAAGGGATACAGTGACTTATACCAAACCACTGCATCCCAACCAACATGCATACACAACAGGGAAATCCACCGATACGGCCCTACATCATGTGGTTGGTCAGATCGAGCGATCATTGGACAAGAAACAGTCCACCCTGGGCGTATTCATAGATGTCGAGGGAGCTTTCGATAAAACCATGTTCCCTAAAATAATGCACTTGCTTACTGATCGAAATGTACCTACAACAGTAAGCGGATGGATTCTCAGCATGCTCTCTATGCGTGCAATAGAAATAACTGTAAATGATGTCAAGATACGAGGCAAGGTTACGAGGGGCTGTCCACAGGGAGGGGTTTTATCACCCCTACTGTGGAACATTATTCTGGACAGCCTAATTCATCGCCTCAATGAACATGACAAAATCTATACAGTAGCCTACGCAGACGACATTGTAATTCTGCCAACAGGAAAGTTTGAAAGCACCCTTTGCGACAGAATGCAAGTGGCTTTCAGAACTTTAGAGACATGGTGTAAAGAGCAATCGCTGTCTATTAACCCCAAAAAGACAGAAATGGTTCTCTTCACGAAGAAAAAGAAACCTAGGGGCTTAAACGCACCCATTCTTTTCAACGTTAACTTAAGCTTTGCTACAGAAGTGAAATACTTAGGTGTTATCCTTGACAGCAAGCTGACGTGGAACTCACACATAGAAAGCAGAGTTAAAAAAGCATTTATATCTTATGAGCAATGCCGCCGAACCATAGGACAGACCTGGGGATTATCCCCCAAGGTCACCATGTGGATCTACACGGCAATCATAAGACCTATGCTAACATATGGTGCTGTCGTGTGGTGGCCTAAAGTGAAACAAACGACAGCTATCAAAAAATTAAACCAAATTCAAAGATCAGCATACCTTATCGTAACAGGAGCCATGCGAAGCACACCGACCAGCGCAATGGAAGTCATACTCGGTCTCACCCCCCTTGATATATTTGTTAAGGAGGTCGCATTGATGACCATGGTACGCTGTCGCACGGTTGGTATCGAACCCACTGTAGGGACTGGCTCCTATAGGGATAGTCTGTGGAGGGAATCGATAAAAGTAATACCACTCTTACAGGCAGTCACGGATGCCGTCGCACCAAGATTTGTCTTTGACAGACCATACAAAAAATTAACAAACAAGACAGCAGACCCCAACGTAGTGAACGCTCTGAGCGTATATACGGATGGATCAAAAACAAAGCAAGGTGTGGGATGTGGAATTTACTCTAGATCCTTAAGCCTAAAAATATAATGGGCTATGGATGGCTTGTCAAGTGTGGTTCAGTCAGAACTTACAGGCATAACCATAGCTGCAAAAGAATTAATCAATAGGAACATCACAGGCAGGAATATAAATATATATACAGACTGCCGACAAGCACTACTGACCTTGAATAGACCACGTTTCACTTCAAGTTTAGTACTAGAATGTCACCAATCTCTAACTGAGGCCAGCCAGAATAACGTGGTCACTCTCAGCTGGATCAAAGGACATGGGAACTCTAAAGGCAACCGCATTGCGAACAATTTAGCAAAGAGGGCTGCGGGCTAAAAATATGTTAGTCCTCGCCTATCTACCAAGCTAACATTGTCCGCAGTCGTGGACCTTATTAAACAGCACTCTCACCAAAAACTTATACAGTGCTGGGATGAAACTACGAACTGTAGACTGGCCAGAGAGTTATTACCTCATCCTGGTGAGGAAACAGCAAAAAAATTTAAGGCATTGACCAGACAAAATCTCCAAACAGCTGTGGGAATCCTGACAGGTCACTGCCAATTGCGACAACATCTCCTTAGGATGAAACTAACAGAATCGCCGCTATGCAGAGGCTACGAACAAGAAGAGGAAACAGTAGAACACATTATGTATGACTGCTCTGCTTTTTCTGAAATCAGAAGATCCGTGTTGGGCGAGTATTGGCTTACGCCAGCCGATGTCAGGGAGATCCCCCTCGGGAGCCTCATCACCTATTTTAAATCAATAGGCCTGGTGACATCCTAAGGTGAGGATATCCCTACATACGGGAGAATGCACAATGGGTCATATGTGGCCTCAGTGCTGGCTGAGCACTAGCTCGCCCCTCCCAAATTTCCAGATCCAGATCCAACGGCTACGTGAAAGAATCATTTCTTAAGTATAAGGTGTTAAAAATTCGAGCTTTTTGAAGTTTGTCCAACTGATCTTTAATTAACGGCAATGGGTATCTATCCTTGACTATAATCTTATTTATCTTCCGGTAATCCACACAAACTCTTGGTTGACCATTCTTTTTATAAGTTACCACAACTTGACTACTATATTCTAAATTAAAAGGTTCTACAATCTTATATTTTAACCATTCTTCAAACTGTTTATTAACTATCTCTCTTTCTGTAAATGCTAAACGTCTTGGTCTGTGATAAATTGGTCGATCTTCTTTTAATATAATTTTCATTTCTATATTTGTGGTTTTTGTTTTTTTAGGTTTGTAGTTTTCGATCATATTTTCTACTTTTGATTTTGTTTCCATGCAAACTTCTCCAATATTTACATTTTCCTTTTCATCTATATTTATGTTCATTATGTGATTTTCTTCTTCCAACCTTCTCATTCGTATTCCATTTTGATCAACAGTCATTTCAACTTGTTTTAAAAATTCATCTCCTAAAATTGATTAAAAATTAGTACAATTGTCTGGAACTACATAAAATTTTGAAAAATATACTTCAATATGACATTGTAAATTACCTAAAGTTTCAACATTTAAGTTACCCAAACAAAATTGATTCTTATCCAAATTAGGAGCACCAATGTATTGATAAATTTTATTTGTGATAAGATTAACACTACTTCCGGTATCTATTAAAGCATTTATTTCTTTTCCATTAATCTTAATATTCTTTATCATTTTGTTAGGTTTGGCCAAAATTTCACTTACTGACTCTGATGTTCCAGCTTAAGGATTGTCTTTTAATGCCTAATTTCTAGATGGCTGTTTGGTTACTTTAGATTTACAGTCTTTTGCTTTATGCCCAAAATTATTACAATTAAAACATTTTATTCCAAAAGCTTTTGATTTGCAAAATTCTGATTTATGTCCAACTTTACCGCAATTAAAACATTTTTTGTTTTGTTTCCGTTCTCTCGATATTCTGATTTCTTTAAGTTTTCTGTTGAACATTCTTTCGTCGTACTTCACTATAAATCTTCATTTTAGCTTTAAAATCCTGCAAATTTGTTGCTCCGTATAAAATAATTTTATTATTGTCATCGTGAATACCATTAATCACATATTGAATAGGAGATTCGGTTTCAATTGTTCCTCTACTAGCGATTTCCTTCATAACGAAAAAATATTCTGGAACATCTTCATGTCTTTTCATTTTTCTATCTCGTCAGCACTATTCATTTTACTAGAAAATTCTTCCAGAAGGGACATTTTCAATTTTCTACAAGTATTAATTCCAGTTTCTCCTTAAACAAATAATTTAGCAAGTCCAGTTAAGGACTTTTTTGCAAAAATAAAAGTATGCAGTTCTTCCCATTTTAAAAGATTAGCTATGTCCTAGATGTCATTAATCCACTTCTTGACATTATAATTTTTACAATCAAAAGGACGAATTGAATCTTCCACATCTCTATAATTAATAGAAGACGTCGTCGTTCAACTTGAAAATGAACATCCAGCTGCAATTTTTTCAACAAATTCTTCAGCATTTTCAAATTCTTGTTCTTCTTTATGTGAAACGTCATTATTTTCTATATGATTACCTAAATCATTTAGTTTTTGGAGATCTGCTAAATAGCTACAAATATTTTTAATCAGTACGTCACTAGCCACATTATAATCAATAAGCAAAATATTTGAAATAGAAGAACTGAAAAAGTGTCTTTTATAAATTTAATTTAGGCACTATATTGATCTGAACCAAGTTCAAAATCAAAACCAGTAAATTTGCGAAGTCTTTTTCTGTTGTTTTTATCCCCTTGATATTCAAAAATGAAATTATGAAATCCTTTAATTACAGCAACTAGAGCTACCTTAATATTGTCCAGAATATTTTTAATTTCACCTAAAATCAACATTTTCTGGCCTTATTTAAATATCTTTGCCTTAACAGAAAGTAAGTCTTTCAGTAAGAATAATGTCTTTTAAATGTCTCTGATGACAAAAGTTGTCAAAAATTTTTAAAAAATAAAGCTGCAAATATGGTACGAAAAGAGCTTATTATTTCTTGGTAGGTACCTACTTACCAATTAAAATCTTCTTTAGTAATTAACTTTTACCTAAAACTTCTTACTCAATTTCTTATTCTACTAGTTATCAGTCTTCGTTTTACTATCTATTCTACGTCTTTTTCTTCCTACGTCGTAATTTTAATATTATTTCCTTCGCAGTTTTAGTGTAGTCTTTATTACTTCTATAATTCGTCGTCTTAGGATTTAGGGTAATTTACCGTCGTTTCCGTCTTAATTTTACCTATTCGTCGTTTTGGTTTTGTAATCGTCGTTTTTTACTCATCGTTTTCCACTCGTCGTCTTATCGTCTTTAATATATCCTTCCTCGTAATTATTCTGAATCGTTTTCTCGTCGTAAATGTTTCTTTCTCGTCGTCTTTCTGTATCCTCCGTCTTCGTATACCTCACGTCTTTTCTATAATAAGAAAAAAATACTCCAATTTTTCTTTGGATCCTGGCTGAGCCCCCAAATTTATTGAATGTAAAAGAGAAGTACCTACTTTTCTTCTTATAAAAGGTTTATTATAAAGGAATACAGAAAATTAATTTAACAAGTCACATATATTAATATGACAATATATATCAAAACATGACATGTGTCCTTATTTATACAGGGCATTCCCTCACAATACCCTAGCCAACCAATGACAGAAAGAGGCGAAAAAAATGTTTCAACTGTACACGAGAAGGTTTTTAAATAGCCATCCAATTCGATTCACGGTCGATACAGGAGCTACACGAAAGATAGTGAGAGGTAACACTTCTGACCAGCGAAACACCAAAGTTATCTCACCCACCCCCATCCTAAAAACTGCCACTGGAGACCGTATCACTGTATATGGCGAGAACGAAGTTAAAACCGGTCCTGAGGGGAACATTGAAGTTAAGGTTGTTGAACCTGGTAGCCCGGAAATTGCTGAGGCAGAGCAATCCGAAAAACTCTTGGATGTATGTGTGGCCAAATGCCTAGTGAACAGCAGCAACAAAGTCGTACCAGTGCAAGTGGCGAACCCAACGAACAGCCGAACCACTCTCAAGAAAAGGCAGATTATTGGAGTGTGTAAGTCTGTGGTTAAGGTGACAAAGATTGAAGAGCAGGTTCTGGACAGTGGCAGTCACCCAGTTTCCGAAAAGCTCGTGGCCACTTTTGAAAAATCGGCAGAAATCTCTCGGAAGAAGAGAGAAGAAAGGCCACGAACTTCATCACAAAGGAAGGCAGTCTATTTGCAGAAGGGAAAATCACGTGTCGTACAAATCTCGTTCAGTACTGGATCAACACTGGTAATGCTGCCCCCATTCGACAAGCTCCAAGACGGCTGCCCTTCGCTAAGCAAGAAAAAGCCACGTCGATCACGAAGGACATGTTACAGGAGGGAATCAACGAAGAATCCAGTAGTCCCTGGTCATCTTCTTTGGTACTGGTTGACAAGAGAGATGGGTCTTTAAGATTCTGCGTAGATTACAGAAAATTGAACGACATTACCAAGAAACGCAGATACCCACTACTAAGAATAGATGACACATTAAACTTATTGGCCAATTGCCAATGGTTCTCGACGCTGGATTTGAGAAGTGGATGTTGACAGGTAGCGATCCATCCAGACGACAAAGGACAGACGGCATTTTCAACCAAATGGGCTGTATTAGTTCCGAATAATGCAATTTGGACTTTTTAACGCTGCTGCTACATTTTTATCCTGGATACAGATGCTTTTTAGTATGGGCTGGGAGCCGTCTTATCTCAGATACGAGGTGGCGAAGAACTTGTTATTAGATATTTCAGCAAGACGTTGGGTAAGACGGAAAGAAAATATTATGTCACTAGGAAGGAGCTTCTTGCTGTAGTTAAAGACGTGGAACATTACCATTCGTTCGTTTATGGACAGAAGTTTTTGATCAGAACCGACCATTTAGCGTTGCAATGGCTTTTTAATTTCAACACTCCAGAAGAACAGATTGCGCGTTCGTTAAAATAACTTCAGACCTACGACTTTAAAAACGTCACCGAAGAGGAAGAAGTCATGAAAACGCTGATAGCCCTTTAAGACGACCATGCCTGGAGAAGAACTGCAAGTTTTGCAAACGCCAAGAAACAAAAGACGGATGGTCCATACCCGATGACGAATGTGCGAATATAACGCTAGAAACTGTTCGGCAGATAACCGGCTACCCCTGATGACGGACTAACGAAGAACAAGGTGAAAAATGCACAAATTCAGGATACAGAAATAAAGGTAATCCGAGAATGGTTCAACGAAGAAGCAAGGCCGCTGTGGCAGGAGGTCGCGAAATATGGCCAACTTGTTAAGGGTTATTGGCTACAATGGGACTCATTGTGTATCCGAGATGACCTTATTACTCGGAAGTGAGAAAGCCCAGATGGAAAATTGGTCCGTTACCAGATAGTTCTTGCAAGAGCATGCGTTCCAGACGTGCTCAAAGAGCTCCGTAATAGTCGTTCCGAAGGACACTTTGGAGTGAATAGGAAATCGGCCAAAATATGTGAAAGATACTACTGGGTAAACTGCCGCCAGGATGTGGTAGAGTGGTGCAAGCTCTGTGATATGTGTTCCTCGAAAAAGGGTCCTAAAACGAGGCATAGGGGAAAACTAAAACAATACCTATCAGGATGTCCATTTAAAAGGATCGCAGTGGACATACTAGGACCATTTCCCATGACAACATCTGGCAACAAATACTTGATGGTCGTAATGGATTACTTCTTGAAATGGCCTGAAGTTGTGGCTGTACCCAACCAGGAAGCCAAGACTGTTGCGGAAGCCCTCCTACAGAATGTGGTTGCACGACATGGAGTACCTCTCGAAATTCAGTCAGACCAGGGTCGTAACTTATAATCAGATGTTTGGAAGGAGATGATGAATCTACTGGGGATTAAGAAGACTAGCACTACAGCACTACATCCTCAGTCGGATGGTATGGTTGAGAGACATAACCGAACCATCGGTAATTACTTGTCAATGTTCTTAGCAGAAAATCAAAGAGATTGGGATACGCTAATACCTTTCTTTTTAATTGCATATCGAAGATCTTATCATGAAGCCAACGGTTACACCCCATGTTACTTACTGGTAGGGAATTGAGACAGCCAATCGACTTAACTTTTGGAAGACCAACGGATTAAGAAGCCGAGAAAATGACGCTGCCTGACTACGTTGAAACCTAAAGAAAAGGCTAAGGGGTGTCCACAAGTTTGCCAGGTCAAAACTGCAGAAGACAAGTAAAAGGATAAAGGTCAGATTTGACAAAAAGTCGACGCCAATATCCTTTAAAGAAGGTGATGCAGTATGGTTATACCAACCAAAGAGAAGAAAAGGATATTGCCCCAAACTACAACGACCTTAAGAGGGACCTTATCAGATAAAAAAGAAAATTAAAGACCTAGTCTATAGGATCCAACTGTCACCGAGAACCAATACGAAAGTCGTCCACATCGAAATATTGAGCCCTTATAATGGACGTGACCGTAAAGAATAAATGTTGTTCGAGGCAAACAACTTTAAGAAGCGGGTAGTGTTACGAGCCAGTCCGTACCTGTCGCCCAGGAAGTAAACGAGACAGACGGGTAGTTCTTGGAACCTAAAAATGTTTGATTGGATGCCGAGAACCTTCGATGCTAGAAATTTAATGTTAGGGACGTTCTAGAAATGTAACGTTGGCGATGTTCTAGAAGCATTTAATTGTATATAAAAAGGACCGCTGCAGACGGAAGACGTAATTGTATTTGTAATAGCTGGCGATTGTGCGATTGTTGTACGAGATATTTTAAAGGCGTCATTTATAAATTTTGACTGTATTACAGTTGTGTAAATTAGTTTAAGAAATTGTTATTTAGTTGTGTTTACCAATAAATTGTTAAGTTTGTCTGCTGATATCACTTAACCTGAATCCACGAAGGAAAAATTATAACAGTATTATATATGTCTGAAATCAGAAATAAATTATGTTTACGTTTTTGGTATTTATATATTTTTACATTTAAAAAGATAATCATATATATATATATATATATATATATATATATATATATTACTATATATATATATATATATATATATATTTGTTTAGACAATAGATTGTAAAATTGTGAGGGTCTGTTGGGGTTGGTCATTTAGGGACCGCTTGCTGGGTGACTCTTTAACCCAAATATTTTTGAATAAAACGCAATAAATATTAAAAGATCTTATTGGGAGCAATTTAAATGAATTTCAAAACAATATTATTTGTAAAGATAACGTTAAAAACATCAGTTCCGTAATTTTAATTGCAAATAATTTATTAGTTAATTACAGAAGCAACTGCGGGTCCTTAGAAAGCATTTAGAGAGCAATTTATTGATGAAGAAAAAACTTAAAATATCTTTAATTCGCTGGGATATAGAAAAATGGATTCCGTAATTTTCATTGCAAGTAATTAATTAAAAGATTAATTAGTCACTGCTGAAGCTGCGGGTTTTGAGAGAGCATATGGGAAGCAATTTATTGATAAAACACATTTTTTTTTAAATGTAATTTGTTAAGGTATAGAAAAGATAAATTTAGTAATTTTAATTGCAACTAATTAAATTAATTATTTCTTTACTGGTTAATAGGTTTCGCTTTTAAAACATTTGTACCAATGCTGAATTATTACGTTACTGCTTTGTAACACTAAAGGTCGTTTTTTGTAAAAAATATTAACTGACATAAAACATAAATGTACGAACAAAAATTATTACCAAAATAAATATAATTCCATACTATAACCAAAAGAGAAACATGCCAAATCGAATAATTCTGATTATTTTTCGACTAGATGAGGATTAATAAAAAAAACTATTGTTCGTTCTTTATTTAAGTTTGCAGTAAAAATAGTGATACAAAAATTGTATAGTGGTTAATACCATCGTGTGTGCTAGTAGGATCCTCTTAATATTAATTATAAACGTAGTGCTGCCATATTCTCTTATTGCCTATTTAAATTATTTAATACAACGAAATACGAAAATGATGATTGAACAATCTGAAACAAAAATACAGGAATAGAATTCTCTTGGTTTAAATCATTTTGGAATACACGTTATTAGTTAGTCAACTTTTGAAGAAATATGGTATAAAATAAGCTAATGGTATTGTTTCGTAATCTAGTAGTAACAGTACAGTTTTCTAATTAACAGTATAAAACCAATTTCAAACACGGCGGCGACCGCCGTAAAAAGGTGGTAAACCAGAATAAGTACAAAAATATATTCTACTACTTTTTAGATATAAGATAAATAATAGACCATCGTTTTGGTCGTCTATGACGTGTCTATTTTTTTTAATAAAATTTATATTGTTTTGTAAAATTGATCTAGGTACATTACTTAATTTTTTATTTTTCATTTTTCATTTTTCTCGTTTGCACTTCAAGCCTTAAATGGAACGCCTCAGATCGAGGTAACGCCGCATGAGTCATGTTTTTTAGTGCGTGAAGCCGGCTCCATCGAATTATAAGACGTTGTCAAGTGAAAAAATAATATACAAATTTAATTTAAAAAAAATTAGGCACGTCATAGACTATCAGACCGATAGTCTATTATTCATATAATAACCAAAAATAATAAAATATATTTTTGTTCTTATTCTGGTTCAACACCTTTTTAGGCTCACTCCCAGTTGACGACCTTCCACTTGGTCAATTTTTATCATTATTTGATGACTAATGTGTAATATCATTACAATTCTACCTGTTCTGATTTTCAGTTGCAGACCTTCAGGACAGGTATATCACTTTCTTAACTATAAGAGTCATCTCGGTAAATAGATTAATTTCTTTTTATTTTTACTGAACTTCTTCTTAGTGAAATGTCCATGTCCATTCTAGCGAGCATCTGTCTGTTTGGCGAGGTTTTCAATGAAAACCAAATAATGAAAATATTATCTGTTATTAATTATTAGCTATTTATTTTAAAAATACACGTCAAATAAATTTACAAACTACCTAGTCTAATTTAACAACATAGGATAAATATTCAACGCTTTTTACAGCAAAATAAGACCATTCTCTAAATCAATTAAGTATAGTTTTTATTATCGAATCATTTATATTCCTATACACTTTTCGTCTTTTAATCGGCGTTATATTTAAATCGCATCAGTTTTTTAAAAATGCTTGATGTATAGCATCCTCTCGAAGGGCCAGTACCGGTTGACAAATGTTGGGGCTTCTTTTACCAATGCTTCTGTTTAGTTTGCTATGCCACGATTCCAGCACGTTTGTGGTCCTGTGGTTGTCTCTATGTCAGTTCTACAAGTCCGCTACTGCCTCATTGTCGAGCCATTGTTCCACGAAATAGTCAATAAATTTTTCTAAACTAGCACTTAATGGCGCAGTTTGCATAATATAGAGCCAACCATATCCAACACATTCGAGTGGCAAATGAGCCAAAGCCGCACACATTCTTATATGTTGCCTCACATTTGAGTCCTTTTTATATTGTTCATTCAAACCTAGTTCCTGCACTTTGCGCCAGATGCTTTGATTAAAATAAAAATTGCATCCCTTTATCACTGTTTTCGGAAAATGAGTTTTTACTGCTTTAATGACAGCTAACTCAAAATCAACTTTAAAAGATTTGGGATAAAACTAAGGATAAAGTTTTTCAAGCAAATCAAACAATCGGCTATATGTTTGGGAAGTAAGGCGTATAAAACGGAAATAATATTTGTAAATTCTGACGTACTTCACAAATCACAATGGAAAGTGTAAAGCTGGTGAAATTGTTTTGCATAACTTTTAAAAGTGCAGCCATCCTCGAAAAAGTCACCAGTTTGTCTTAAACACTCATGGCCCACATCACTAGCAAAAACCAGAATTCGATGTTCCTCCTTGACATCAAAAAGCAGGAAGTCCTGGACGAGTACTGCTAAAAAAAAACGATGTATTCGGTAGTTTTAAAACTCGAAAAGCCGAGCATTTTGTTTCCGTGGCGATACAGCGATGCACTTTTAGAGGCAAATAAGGGAACCTCCGTCACCATGTCTAGTCCAGCATCGAGCTTCCTTCACGGTAGAAAGCATGTCATCGAATATTTTTACCATAGGCGTTGTCTCCCCGCGAGCACGTTTTCGAACATTAAAAAGGCACTTTTCTACTTCCTGAGCCGCAACATTTGGTACACAGGACTGTAAATTGTTTTCTTTAATGTAATGATGTTTAGCACTGGTAGACGGAAAGCTCGCAACATTTTGGGTAAGTCATTTTATCATGTATTAAATTTGTACAAATACCGATTTACTTATACCATTGTGAATAATAGTGGGACTAGTATCTTACCTGCGGTTATTCGACGTCTCACCTGACAGGTAATCTAAATACGTTAATACTAAAGTCTCAGACCTGAGATTTTTTCTGCAGATAATATATTAATTCTTCATTACACTTACAAAAAACCAAACAAAAATATTGTAACGGGATAACCGTAAAGGAAGGGACCTTAATTTGAAAGATTGTTATTGACAGTTGATTTTTAGAAGTTTCTAAAAATCAACTGACCATTTTAAATAATGTTTCTAGAAACTTCTAAACACACTAACTAGATTAAATAAAGTTGTATATAAGGGGATGCATGGGCAGTTAACGTCAGTTCAAGTTCAAGTATTCACAAGAGTTCATTGTATTGTCAAGTAGTTAGACGTTATCCAGCAGAGTTCAGTGTATCTTAACAATTTTGTAAATAAAATTGTGTAAAAAGCCCCCATAAGTGTTTCAATATTATAGAAAATTCTATTTTTTCATGTAAAGTATAGGCCAGAACGGGCAAGTGAGGTGTGAGGGGTAGGTAACGTAAGCAGAATAGAATGTGCGGCAACACCCGTTACCTACTTTTCACACCTCACTTGCCCGTTCTGACCTATACTTTACACGAAAATTTTCAATAATTTTTTTGAAGGTGTTATTATTAATATTTTTGTTTGGTTTTTTGTAAGTGTAATGAGGAATTAATATTTTATCTGCAGAAAAAATCTCAGGTCTGATACTTTAGTATTAACATATTTAGCTTACCTGTCAGGTGAGACGTCGAATAACCGCAGGTAAGATACTAGTCCCACTATTATTCACAATGGTATAAGTAAATCGGTATTTGTACAAATACAATACATGATAAAATGACTTACCGAAAATGTTGCGAGCTCTTAGACTATAGTTGTTAAAGTACCTTTGCACATTCAAACACTACATACCCAAAATATGAAATATCGTGGGGATTAAGTGTCTTTTTCTTACATTATTTGTACCTGGAGCATAAGGCCATTGGTTTAGGTACCTATAAGTGTAAATGTTTTCCAAAGCAGTATAACCGCCTTAATTAATTCATAATTTCAACAGGTAAGGGGTTTATTTTTAGTGCATGATTGTATTGTACTTACGATTAGTTTAACTAAGTTGGATTAGTAAACATGATAACCCGGAAACAGTGGTAGCTACGTAGGTAAGTACTTATAGGTATCGCCGGCTTAACGACTTTTTGTGTAATGCAACTCTGAAAAACACCTAAATTTGTTATTTAACTTTAAAATCAATGTTTATAACACAAAATCTTTTGTAGCCAGTCCAATTACATTTTTATCCAAATGTACTGCATCTGTATTTATCTGTTAGGTATACTTAACTGTAAAAACTCAAAACTTAACAAGTCCTAAGCTTTTATCGGCAAATATTGTCATTTGTCCCATTGAACTGGTCGATAAAATTTTAGTTTGCGTTCTTCTAACTCTAAGTACGATCTTTTTTTCAAATTTCACTAGCAGTTTTTTTAAAGTTTCAAGTTATTCCTAAGAAGCGTTTTTTGATGACAAGAGTAGCTAATTCACTATTGCCAGCTACACAAATGTAAGACTAAGCAATGCTGGTGAAGAATTTGTACGTCATTATATAAATTTTTTAATTTCATTTAAATCTGCGTCTGTTAAAAATGTTCTTGGAAAATTTACATTAAAATAAAACAGCGGCCGGTACCTATCACCCCAACACACGTAGTTAATTATAATCGTCTGTCGTCTTATTTATTTTATGGTGCATTCAATAAGAAATGATTGAATAAATATATTAATCAGGAACACAAGACTAAGTTGCCCAAGAAGTAAACAAATTACATAAATAAAGTAGGTATGCCAAAATAAAATCCAAGTTGGGTTAGCAGGTAGAAGGTAGGTATCTAATAATTAAAAGCAAAGGTAAGGGGATTCTGTCCGCAAGTGATAAATCGAAGGGGTAGTCCTAGCGCACGGGTCGTCAAATGAGAGAAAAACAGGTATAAATTTCGTAGGTCCGGAACTGGAATGTCGTCAAGTGAGAAGTTACCCCTTTTTACGGTGGTCGCCGCTTGGACTATAACAATGTTAATTAAAAATATTCCCAGATGAATGTCAAATCAGCATACAATATTATTAGTTGAAATGAAATGAAATGAAAAGATTTATTTTCCAAAGATCACAAATATGATTACATAATTATGTAGGTCATGCCGTAATATAGGATTCGTCACAAATTTACGATAAATTAGAAACCTAAAAATTCATCTATGCTGTTAAAAGCCTTGGCTTGTAAAGATGATTTTAATTTAGTTTTAAAAACTTTATTTGGTTTAATATTTTTATGTCCTTCGGTAAACGATTGTAAATGCGTATAGATATTGCATCGTATGTGCACTGTGGCCTACACTGTGGGGTGCAAAGTTGTTCTTTTTGTCTTGTTATATAGTTATGTATTGTAGTTCTTGGTTGATATTTGCTTTTTCCACTTTTTATATACATAGCACAAACATAAATATAGATAGACGGTAGAGTTAACACTTTTTACTAAATTAAAATATCTCTACAATGTGTTCTTCGTGGTACCCGAGCAATTATTTGTTTTTGACTTGAATAGCGTTTTCAACAGTTGCCGCATTTCCCCAACGTATAATTCCGTATGATAATTTTCTTGATCCCCTACCCGAAAATACGCACTTTCTGGCAGCTCTTCGCTCCAGAAAGTCCAACTTTTATGGCTTGCTTGAATAACAGATTTTCTTGATCCCCTACCCGAAAATATGCACTTACTGGCCGCTCTTCGCTCCAGAAAGTCCAACTTTTATGGCTTGCTTGAATTACAGCGCGCTCTGGCGGACTATATTCGGATGGGGATCAAGAAAAATAGTATACTACCCATGGCCAAAAAGTTGGATGCTCTAAAGCGTGGAATATAGATGCCTCGGCTTCGCCTCGGCATCTTTATTCCACACGCCAGAAAATCCAACTTTCTGGCCTATAGTAATATACGATTACTATACACATGACCGTAATACAATAAAAACAATATAAAATTTGACATAAGAGACCTAATTTTCCTAAATAAAAAGTTAGCGGGCTAAGCTTTGTACATACTTCCTCAAATTGTCAATCCCAAGTCAATTTTGAGTCTAAATAGGTTCCTAAAAATGTTACAATGTTTGTCTGCGCTATAGAGTTTCCATTAGGATATCTTACAAAATAGTTATTTTTGTACAACTGTCATTAAAAGTGACACTTTTAATGATAGCAAACAATCTTTAAAACGATTGTTTACATAGCAGCGTGTTAAAAATACTTTTTTATAATTTGCACCTATAGTTATTTACATTACAAGCTGCGAAAGTTTACTTTTAGGTGCGAGGTGTGTTTAAATAGCCGAGGCGAAACTCCGAGCACCTGAAAGGGCTTTTGCAGCGTGTAATGTATTAAACTTTTCATTCTCCCCTCTCGATTCCGTAAAACACATTCAAATTTGATGCTGAAAATCTATTGTAATAAAATGGGTAGAAGGTGGCTTACGACAATAAAAATATCAGTACCACACTGTTGGTTGTTAACGTTACTAAGGTAACATTCATGTCAATAAAAAAATATTCTGACAGTTATCAAATTATTAACAGTATTATTACTGAGTTATTAAGTTGATAATTTTTGTATTAGGCGAGAATTTAACAAAATATGAATTCTATCAAAGAAGCAGCCAATATAGCGTGCAGAAGTTTGTTACCAGACAAATCTAAAGATCGGTACAATCAAGCCTATGATAATTTCGTTAAATGGTGTACAACTAAAGATGTATCCACAATAACGGAAGATGCATTATTGGCATTTTTCTTAGAAAAATCAAAGACATTATCTCCTGCTACATTGTGGTCAGAATATTCGATGTTAAAATTGACTATTTCGTTAAATAGGAATCAGGATATCTCAAAATTTGGCCGCTTAAAGGCATTCATAAAACGGAAGAATGACGGATATCAACCTCGAAAATCTCAGGTATTTACAAAGGATGATATATCAAAGTTTTTTCGGACAAGATTTAAATCAACATTTGCCGTTAAATATTTCAGGCTCATATAACAATTGTAATTTTACATTTAACTTTAATTCTAAATAAACGTTTGACATTACTAGTTTGACATTTTAAATATTTTCGTTGTCCAGGGCACGAAAGTTTTACTTTCATACTTAGCAACCGATCTACAAGCATGTTTTACTTTCGCTTTCGCTTGCCTTTTTAAAACAGAAAATTATAATTTCGTAGAGGGGAGAATGAAATAATATTTTTCATTATGACACCCAAATGAGTACTATAATGTTTCATTAAAGCACTTAACTTTGGAAACTTTTCCTGTATGCGGTTGGTAGCATTGGATAGTATGATATGTCAATTAAATAAACATCACTAATGCCCGGTTTCTGAGGTACTTTTAACGGCAGTTTATCAATCCGATAGCGCTATTGGTTCAATAACTCTTGGAATTGCGTTTCTGAACATGGTCGCGTCAGTTAAACTCCGTTTAAACTAAGGTAAACTTAACTGACCATTTTGTGCAGTTTATCGATTCCATAACTTTATTTGACGTTTTTGACGTGGTCATTTCATGCGATTTTTAGGTTATTATTAAGTGGTGAATTTTAACGTTGCGTTACAGCTAAATTTAACTCGAAAAAACAATGAATAGTGGTATAATTAATGCAAGCAGTTCGTCAGAATCGGATACAGAAGTAATGGAGTTTATTTCTAGTATATCTGTGATACATGTCAGTGAAATCATCAGCCCTACTTTAGTGCCTATTTCGCACCGCAAATACACATTGTCTGTTTTGGAACAAATCTTTATCGCATTACGATTTTATGCCACAGGTACGTTCCAAGTTTTAATTGGTTATGACATAAACGTATATAAAAGTACCGTGTCAAGAGTAGTGTATAAAGTGAGTAAAGAAATAGCAAAATTAGCTAGGAGCTATATCAAAATGCCCAATGTGGAAGAGTTGAGAAAGGTTAAGGAGCAATTTTACAATATAGCTGGATTTCCAAATGTTATTGGTTGTGTAGATGGATCACACATACCTATTCAGTCGCCTGGTGGTGAACAAGCAGAATTGTTTAGGAACAGAAAAGGTTTTTTTTCTATTAATGTACAAGTCGTTTGTGATGCAAAATTATATATCCGTGACATTGATGCTTGATGGCATGGATCGACTCATGACAGCACTGTGTATCACAACTCATTCCCGCGAGCGCGCTTGGACAATGAGATAGATGGTCACCTGCTGGGAGATAGCGGCTATTCTTTCGCTACTTCTATCAACAGCATCTTTTCATGTTCAGTGAAATTCTTACAGCGGTTTCCTGATTCCATATTAAATGAAAAAAGAACACTTCAAAACTTAACACGAAAATAGCACACGCGGGAACAACTCAAAGCAAACAACACAACAATCAAATCAACGGAAGTATCTTCTGACTGGTTATTTTTCTCTATGTCAAATACCACTCAAGCACTCTTTTCCCCTCCAGTTTATTAGGAAAGAAGTCGGTATCAACAATTGCAGATGAATTTACTTTAAATGGGAAAAACCCTAATAATCCCTATCGATCGTGAAACATCTGTATTCAAGGGAAAAACCAAAATTATTTAAACTAATAAATGTTAAATGGGTATAAGGATTAAATTTAATGCCTATTGTGAAATAGCTGTTTACGATCTGAGATTAGTTATATACTATCTACTTAAAATTTATTTATTGTTATTACTTTTTTTATATCACTATTTGGGATTTCCCAAAAGAAAGTATCTATATCTTATTTTCATATTTTTACACTAAAATAGTAGGAATTTGATAACTCATTTAATTTAAAAAAAACTATTATCACAAATAAAACATGTAATAAGTACAAAATAAAATAAATAAAGTCAAATTTATGTCGCTTCTTTGAAAATTTCCATCTAGTGGTAAATGTACGAACTACTTATTGGTTAAATAGTTATTAAGTAGCCAGTTGCGTGTTTAGAAACGCAGTGACAGTTAAACGAAGTTTATCTTCTCCATAACTATAATGAATCGATAACTATTGAAAACTTAACTGAAGCCCTCAGAAACCGGGCATAAGGAACCTAGTAACAAACAAGGAAAAGTTTGTTTGTTTGTTTGCTACCAACTCATTTAAAAAGAACTAAAATAAAATACAAAATTTAAATTTATTTAAAAAAGCAATAAAATAGCAAAATATAAAAAGTATTATAAACAACTTATTTCATATGGCTGTTATGACATTCGTCCTTTAAAAAACTCATCGCTAGGCGATTCGTTTTTTAAATTTGGACTCGTGTCATAACAGAGCACCATATGAAATGCGTTGTTTAATATAGTATTAACACGCTGCCATGTAAACAAGTTTACTTTTAACACGGTTTAGTTTACTTTTAACACGGTTTAGTTTACTTTTAACACGGTTTAGTTTACTTTTAACACGGTTTAGTTTACTTTTATTACGGTTTAGTTTATTGATATTGCAAATTCGCTCATTTCATTATCAAAATAGGGAAGTTGTACAAAAAACATTGAAATTGTTCAATTCGCTCCGCTCATTTCACAAACGTTTTTATTCACAAAATAAAACGTCACTTTTAACACTCATATCATAAATAACTATTATGATATGAGTGTTAAAAGTGACGTTTTATTTTGTGAGTGAAAAAGTTTGTGAAATGAGCGGAGCGAATTGAACAATTTCACGAACAAAATAAAATCACTTTTAACACAAATACCATACAATGTTTTTTGTACAACTGCCCTATTTTGATAATGAAATGGGCGAATTTGCATTGACAATAAACTAAACCGTGTTAAAAGTAAACTAAACCGTGTTAAAAGTAAACTGAAGCGTGTTAAAAGTATTTTTAACAAGCTGCTTAGTAAACAATCAATTTTAACATTGTTTGCTATCATTAAAAGTGTCACTTTTAATGACAGTTGTACAAAAATGCTTTTATCCTCACTTTGATTTTTTGTAAGGAATGTCATAAACTGAGATTTTTTATAGTTTCGTATTAGACAATTTTGTCAAGTTTTCTACAATGTTATAGATATCATTTCGAATTTCATCACGATTTTAAAAGAATATTTGATTCATCCACAAAAAGTATAGTTGTTGTTAATTTTTGATATAGAAGGCAAATTGTTATTGTATATCAAAAATAAAGTGGGTGAAAGAATGTACCTTGTGAGATACACACCCTATTATCATGTGGTCTAGATTGGGATCCATCTAACAATTTAACGACTTTAGCCAATTCAAAGCATTACCTCTTATGCCTATGACATTTAACTTAAAAAATAAAATTTCTAGAATAACTGTGTCAAATGCACGGCTAAAATCAACGATGTTCAACGATTCCAGCATATATCTGACATTTTCATATATAGCCAATTATGTATTTTTATCCTTAACAAATCCATGTTGATATGGTGTTATTATTTTATAAAAAAAATTAAAATAGTATAAAAGCTTTTTTAAATTTTTTATCAAACTGTTCTTGAATTGCGACAGGTCGGTAAATGCACATACTTTCCTTATCACCTTTTTTTAAAATAGGTGTAATTTTTGAGGTTTTTAAAATGCTGGCAAAAACACCAGTGATTTGGCAAAGAAAACGGCTGTTTGCCACATTCACCACGTTGTTGGTTAGAGCATTGGTTTATATCTATAAAAAACTGTTTAGAATTTTCTGAGAATCATTTATAATAATACCTTGGTAATTTTTGATTTTTTCTATACGCAAATCTGATGTTTACACCAGGAAAACTTTTCTTCATAGCAGAAATAGCTGCTTGTTTAAAATCACAATTTATATATTCAGGAGTCAAATTTTCCACAAGACTTTTTACTGCTTCAAACATTTTTATATATATTTTTCTTGTTTTATTGGGCAAAAGTGCGTAGAATATAGGGTGCACTCCACCATGTTTTTTTGCCATGAGCACATAAATTTGAGAAAAAAACCTTGGGGAAATAGAGAAGGTTCGATCAGCATACCATATTTGTGAACTTTGCAAGTGTTGAAGCCACGTTTCTCGTCCAAAAATTAAAATTCTTTCTTCATCATCTTGCCCGCTGTCATAAAGAAGAAACTTTTCTTTCGAACCTGTTTGCGTTTCGTATGATTCATACTTATCTGGAATTACTTACTCTTCTAAGGAATCTGGATTTGTATTTACAACACCCATTTCATTTCTTTTGCGGCGTATTATTTTTCTCAATGCACTAACATTTGAAAGTGCACCTTGAGTAGCTTGTGATGTATTGACTAAAAATCTATTAATTCCCTGTGTAGTGTTTTCCACAATGCTTCCAGCGCGACGTTTTAGTGATGTAAGAACTGTAGCAAGTTCTACATCCACAGCGGAAGAATCGTGAGAATGTTTATACTTCTTTTTTTTTTATATGTATTTAAGCTTTACAACGTCCCATTTGCTCACATCGCCAGAAGGTTATATGTTCATTACTTTTGCTCTTCTTATCAAGTACATATAAATAACCATTGTGTGAATATTTTAGTTTAATTATCTTGTAACTACGGCTTGAGGGAACAGGAGCAAAAATAACGTAAGATAATAACCCGTAAGTTCAAAAGACTATTAAAGAGTGAAATAATCTTTTCCAAATTTCATTAAAATACAAAATTCTAAAATCAAATTGGTGAGGTGGTTTCCCCACTTCACCCTCGATTTGGATTTCTCAAAAAGGGCATTTACAGCAAGTAGAAAAGTTTCGTAGAATTATTTATCTTAGTTTAAATTTTACTTTTTAGGATTTTGTTGCTATTATTCTTCTCACGTTTTTTTCATATATTATTGTATTCATATCATAAAAGTTTAGTCCTTAAGCTACTAAAAATTATAAATATTTTTCATGCTTAATACATTTATCTGTTTATTACTTTGTATAGACATGGAAATTACAACATGAACCCTTAGTAACTTCTTATTCTTCGTCAAGGGTTATTATTTTGTTTAAAAGAAACATCTGTAGCAATATAGTTAATTACCTTGGGAATTTTACAAAATTTATGTACCTATTTACTTTTACCCGCCCATTTTTCAATGAACAATCTCTGTTGGTATAGTCCATTTCATCGTTTTTGGCCGATTTGATATTAGAAACCACTGAAATAAGATTAAACTGTCATCCAAGTTACCAATGGCGGACAGTTTTTTTTTTCTAAATTAGGTCGTAAGTTTCTGAAACTATCAGTGTGGTCTACAAAAAATATGACATTATTAATTATTAAATTTAATCCTTCAACAACGAGCCGTATATGACTGTTACTAGGAATGTGAATTAAGTCAAGACTTCCGTATTGAATACTTTTTATCTACGGGTGAAACAAGATGCAGTTACGTAAGTTTGTATTAAAAAACAAACGTCCTCATTTAAATTTCTAACTTGCCTGTATCTGAGAGAGATGTAACTCTAAATTTACTTCGAGTATGATTTCTGTCATCGGCCAAAATCCGTGAAATGGACTATAAACTCTAAATTTGGAAAAAAATACTTTGTCCCATTATTCTATAATCTTCTTAAGTACATAGTTCGTATGGTCGCCTTAATTTTTGGAATATCCGTAATGTTAATACCTAGACCTAGAGCGTTGTTCTAAGAAGAAAAAAGGCTTAATCGTTAAATGCATATTATGGTTAAATTAACTATTAAGCAAAAACAAAATAATTTTAAATGTTTTTAAGACCTTATATTTTACAAGAACTTAATATATATGTTTATCACTTTTGCTCATTAATTTAAAAAAATATTTTAAATTTTTCAAAGGTAATACCACGACTCCTTAAAATTTTATCGAAAAATTTTTAGTTTCTATGAAAACTTTTTTATTTGGCAAAAATACGAAAACAAACTGAAATGTGATAAAATCACTCGTCCTACGGACTCGTGATTTTATTATATTCAGTTTGTTTGAGTAGTTTTGCCTAAAAGAAAAAAGTTCGAGTCTGGAAAATAAAAATTTATCTAGTAAAATATTACAGGACGAGTGGTATTTAAGAAGATTACTTTTTGAACCATTCTGTACAAAAACTACTTTATTTAAAAAACTTTCCAGAACAACTTATATTTCATAATTACACAAACGAAATGCCGTTAGCTCCCCTATTAACTTATCCTGTACACTAGATAGTATTGACAGTTGTCAGTTGTCGTGAGCGTCGTGAAAACAGGGTTATAATTTGAATAAATATTTATTTTTATACCTATTTATACAATTATATTATTAAAGAGAAAATTACCAAAATAAAAATTATTAGGTATATCTATTTAAAGTTTACCTACAAGACCACATTTGCTGTAGGTATATAAAAGTTTTAAATGCATGCAGAACCAGGAAGCAGGTTAGTTTTAAAGTACCTACATATTTGATTTTTCATTATCGTTTAGATGAATTGAATTGTGATAACAATAATAACAAAATATATTTCAGAATATTTAGATAATATAAATGAATGTTGATTTATAGTAAGGTACTTATAAACAAGAAAATTGATTGTTCAATATTGTTATTGAATTTTTGACAGTTCTATAATTTTATCAATACTAGTAAAACCACTAGTGGTTTTATCAATATAAACCGGAATGATTGGCTAGATTTAGCATAAAACATTAAAGATTAAGCGTTTTCATTGGACGAAATCAAAAAATTGTGATATTTTGACAGGTGAAAAAAATAATCAAACTAAAAAGGCGAAAAAACATTGAAACGGCCGGTGATGAAACGGCCGGCGTTGAAATGGCCGGCGATAAAACGGCGAAGATGAAACGGCGGCGCTGAATCGTCCCATTCCGAGTGCAACATAAACCTGTCCCTTGGCAAATAGCGATTAACTGAGATAGACTACTGCATAGTCCATAGTACAGCCTAAAAAAAATTTCTAAAATAGTTTATTTTTTTAACAGTTTAAATAATAATTACTGTTTTCACATGTAAGAACAAAAAAATCTTTTCTTTCGCGTAATCGATCCCATTATGATAACATAACAGAACTATCACAACTGACAGAACTGACGCCTATCCAACTGAGCCACCATCAACTTATATGAAAACTTTTAAAATGATAATATCTATACACAACTTAAATTAATTTAATAACAATTTCGTTTAAATTTCGAAATCTATATATATGCCTAAACACACTATAGTTCAAAAGATGGAATGATCACGAGAAAAATGTACTCCTTTATTTCGGCCCACAGTTTATATCATCTCTGGTATGAGTACAGTCTAAGCTGTCCTTCGTTTATTGCAGTTTATTAGGCATTACATCGTAAGATTAAGCCGTCTAGATGCCCGTATTTATTGATCACGCGTCATTGAATTCCATCTTTTGAACGGCCCGACTATAGAAACATGCATTGTTATCCAGTTCTTACCTATCCTGAAAATTTCAGTGCTGTAGGTGGTCGGAAAATAGGTTTAAATTTGATTACAAAATTCCACAGAATGACAAAGAGACAAAGAACACGGCAAAAATATTAAAACTTTCTAAAAATAGTATTTAATTCTCGAATTACAACGACGGTTTGTAGTACTCGTTCTTTGCGAAACTCACCGCTTCGCGGTTCGTTTTTCAAACTGCACTCGTACTACGAAACCTGTCATTGCAACACTTGTTATACAATATACTATTTAATTAAAGCCATTCAGTCTTTCCATGACATCACTAAAATTTTTCGAAAATGACGTTACATCACAGTTTGGTGCCCTATAGAAACCTATTTTTGATATTTTTAAACGAATACCCACAAGACGCGAAGTCTTAGACACCTTCACAATATTTTTGAGAGACACTGACTTTTTTAAAATGAATAAACAAACTTTTGTGTAAGTATATACTCAAACCACCGGCCTCCGAATACTTGCTACAATATGAAGATATTAATTTATAGATATCAGTATTGCAAAACTTATTTGTTGCTCTTGTAACCAGTGTTCGGCGAGAAAATATTAGGGTTTTCTTCGTCGAGTATCATTTTATTTGCAACACTACGTACATTTAAATGCAGCACATTTATCGTTTTTTCCTTCAGTAATGTGGTATGACTATTTAAACACTGGTACTAAATGGCTTTACTTGTACACCCTTTAACCAAAATGAAGGGTCCATTACAGTGTTTAAAAGATCATAATTAAGTCCCACTTTGAAGGACACATTACCACTATGGTGTTTAGATACAATTTCTACATAAAAATTTGCAATGGGTAGTTTTTCACTGTTGTTGATCGTCGTGCGCATTTTAAATTATTGATATATCCTTTTTCTTTCTGCTGGTGCAAACTCATTTGTCGGATTTATATTTTGCGTGTTTGTGATCGTAGCGGAATTTCTAATTTTATTATTTTTTTTACTCTCTTGTGTATTTATAGTACAATTTATACCTGTATTATTATGACCTGTTGCGTTCTCCTTCCCATTGGTTAAAACACGTGTGGTAGTTGTGACTTGTGGGGCAACGGTTCCTGTGCCTTGAGCTTCTAGGACTGCTTTGAAAGTACCAGCAGCGGTGCCTTTGCTGTTGGGTATGAGGCTATGCTTTGCGATGTTATTGTTTTGGTGTTTGTTTTTCCTATCTCACTTTTCAAATTTTGTTTTCAAATATTTATTATGCAGTAGAGATTTTCCGTGGATGTTTGCACTAATTTCTTAGCAGATATTACCTTAATCTTCGCGATTTTAAGTTCGGCACGGTGAGTGCAGATGACTTACAGATTCGTGAAAAATGTGTTTTTTAGATCTAAAATTGTATTCTTAGTACTTATTTACTAAATCACAAGTCACTACACCTTCTGGGAACTTTTTATTTACTAATATATGAATTAAATCATGTTTATTTAATTTGTTTAAATCGCTGCTAACTTGAGCAATATGTTCGCCTGACTCCATCATATATTCATTTTAAATGGGATAAAAAATTATCAAACTAAATGAATATATTTCACTAGTCGATAAAATGTAATCGACATACAATATACGTAACAAGACATAATACACATTTTTTATGAGAAACAAATATCGCACTGCATCATAACAATAATTTAAACTAATAATTTAAAAAAACTCAGGTAAAAATTAATGGAAAGGTAGGTACTTAAACAAATACCAATAAATAGCGGCATTCGACCGGAGAATCACTTGCCCACTCTTGTTTATTCCATTAATGGATAAAATAATAAAACAAATATATAAAATGCAAAATAAAGAGTTTTTGTTCTACGTAGAAAGTGAAAAGTATATTTAATCAGATCAATAAAAGCAGATAGGAGCTGGTCAGTGACGGTTATAAGTAGGGTAAGGGGTCCTAAAAAACCCCAAATCCCTTGCAAAAATCGTCGCCGTGGACCAGATTAACCTATGGTAAGGTGTAAGGTAGCGTGCCGAGGGCTGAAAGGCTACTGGTTAGAATGTGGTTGCAAACGTTCCCCTGAGGGCACCGGGCATTACCCTCTTGTATTTAGCCTTTCCTTCGCATGCAGGTCTCTGTCAGGTGGTGACCTTCCTTATCCTTGCTACTCGTGGGACCAGCATGGACAGAAATTTTACTGTCCCAGTAATGACTAGCCAAGGACTGCCATTTATGTACCTAGGCAAATTAAAGTTTATCCTTTGGCATATCTCTCCTGCTCAGACTTGACTAAAGTACGGATGGAATGTGCTAGTTGCGACAGACCACCAAATACCTAGCATCAATCTACCTCCCCTCTGATGCAGCCGCACCACCACCATCTAGTAGGGAACTGAAGGAACTGGTGAAGTACTGCCAGCACCAGAAATTGGAGCTCATAACTGGCTGCGAATCCAATGGGCAACTGGTGCAGTAAAGACATAAACTCCAGAAGTAAGTCACTTTATGACTAGATAATAAGGAATTACCTCTGGATTATGAACAGAGGTATCACTTTGACTTTTGTAAACTCTCGAAGTCAAACCATAGTAGATATAACGTTGTGTACAACTAAAATATGAAAACAAATCTGATGCTGGCAGGTGTCTGACAAAATATATATGTTAGATCACCGGTGGTTAGCATTTAAAATAGATCTGGGTGGTGTGCCCTCAATTCTATCCCGCGACCCTAGGAAGACCAACAGAACAGCTTATGCTTTTTGGGTTGGAAGAGCCCTGCGGGAGTGTGAGGTCACTACTCCTGGCAATAATAGTAATCTGGAAAGGTACACAACAACGATACAGAGCACAATCATCAAGTCCTATAAAAGCTCTTGCTTACTAACGCTGAGTAATAATGAAGGCAACTTCGCCCCTTGGTGGTGCCCGGAATTAAAACGCCTAAGGAAGATAGCGAGAAAGGCTTTTAACAAGGCAAGTAGTACAAAACTCCTTAAGGATTGGAAGTACAAGTTTCACCTAATGGAATACAGGAAAGTCGTTAGACAAAAACAAAAAACGGCACGGAGAACCTACTGTGAAGAAATCGAAGATTTTCCACAGGCAGCGGGACTTCAAAGAGCGTTAACAAAGGATCCTTACAAAGATATTGAGATAATTACAAAAAAGGAAGGTAGCCAAACTTCCAACCTGAAAGAATATTTTTATCTCTTGCGAGAAATACACTTCCCCGATTCCGTTGCCACGCTAGAGGCAAAGTAGAATAAAAAACCCTACATACCCTCGGCAGAGGACTGGCACATTGTAAGACTAATTTTTACCGAGAAAAAAGTTAAATTGGCAATATTTAGCTTCTCCCCCTTCAAATTACCGGGACTGGATAAAGTTTATTCAGCCCTGCTGCAGTGGGGTATGAAGGAGCTCTTCCTCACTGTTGGAGAAACTCCAACATATAATTTTATTCAAGAACCTTGTAGCATTCCAAATAAACACACACCGCTTATTTTACTATTTTGTTTTTATTCTCTTTTGAAATCTGACCGATAGGCAACCACCATTACCTTTTTCTAGACGATTCTGTGGAATGACATCTCAGAAACAAGCTGAACGAGCGAGCGCGAAGAGATCCGAGTGAAGCAACAAGCTGCACGAAGACAATTTCGAAAAGGAGTCACGTTTAAGGTTTCAAAAGGTACTGACGTACCGTTACCTTTATGAATAGTAATGGCTGCCGAGTAAGAGTTCTGTTTAAATTACCGGTTAGCTTTGTTGATTTATTCTGTTTATGCAGTGTGTAAATGTATTAGAAAGTAATACGTTTCATTTTGGTAATAAAGTACTAAGTCTGGAAGTACTATTTATGTGATTTATGGTATAATTGGAATTGAGTTGCCACCTAGCCGTTGTAGAAGCGACTCCATTTTGAAAATTTTGGAAACCGATTTGGTAGAGAAGCTGTTGAATACCTGGTGTTTCTAGAATGTTATAGATAATTGCTACAGAAGATTTCCTGCGATCTGGTAGATCATTTCATGTAGTTCCTGTCCTATTTTTGGTATTTTTGATGAGGAATTTTCCATTCAAATGCATAACTCCGCCATTAACGTTTTTCGAATTTGATTCTGGATATCAAGGTAAACTTTTAAATAATCCTTACGATAGAACTATAGGTTCAATAGTTAGTTGAACCGCAAGTGTTTCAAGTTATTGTTAAACTTTTGAACTTGTACCGGAGAATTCTCTAATTCCCAGTAGTTAATAAATTATTTTATCTAATCATTCAATTAGTAAATATACCGAGTTACTATTCAGATCTTAAGAACTTTAATCAGATGATAATGGTATAGTGCATTTAACCTTTGTTTTTAACATTCTTTCAAGTAATTACGATTATTGTGTATCCTATATGAATATTACCTTTAAGGTATATATGTGGATAATTTTTTTTTATTGTTACTTAGGTTATTGTTTAGTTAATAAAACGCAACGGAGTGCACTCTTTTGAGAACTTAATTAGATTTTGTCTTTTTTTTAATGAAATGAAATATCTTAACATCCGATATTCTTATAATTGAGTTCTCCATATATTTTGATAGTAAGGTAATCATACTGTTTTAAATAAGCTACGCAATATTATATTTGCAGGAGTTTTAGTTTTTTGATACTTATCAATCATTGATATCAGTGTTTTTTTTTTTGAAATATATTGTTTTGTTGTTTTGTTACTAAAACATTTGAGTATTTATTTCTGATACCTTCCCAGTAAATGTTCTGATTTAATATTTTTTTTATTTTTACAAATTATTTCTATTTTCATAAAGATAAGTATATATAAAAGATTTATATAGAAAGATTCAAGGAACTTTAAGGCCAATGAGGTAAGTTTTAAATAGACACATATTTAATTAGTTTTGTTTAAGTAAAGTGTGTTCCCTAACAATTCCCGATTTAGTAACGCCTTTCTCTATAGGTTTCTTATCTTTTCTCCTATTCCTTTCCAAAAAGATAAGTGGCGCCCTTTACCGATTCCTAACTAGATCCTAGATATTTCTTTTTTTTGGCCCGATACTCTCCCAATTGCTCCCCCGATCCACGACTCGCTCTCCTCCTTCCCCCTGAGTGCCATTCGCATTTAGCTAACCCCTGGTGAGCCTTCAACATCCAGAAAAAAGGGGTTACACTAAAAATAGCGCCCAACGTGTGGGGCCTGAGTATTTTTTCTTTTTGAAACTTTTAAAAGTTATTTTAGTTAAATTTTAACAAACTTTTAGTATTAACTCACCCCATTTTGTCTATCGTTATTTTCTTTGAAAGGAAACACACTTTAAAACATTTTTTTGTTGTTAGCAAATTAAAAACTTGAATCTTTTAATCATGTCTAATTTTGAAGTAAACTTTTTAACTACTGAAGAAGTTAACTATGAACTAGAAATAAAAGGAACAATTACTGGAAGGAAAATTGATGATAAACGTAAGATCTTAAAAAAGTTGTTAGCTAAAGATTCAAATAGTAACTTAACTCTAGATGATTTAGACTTTGATGAAGAGAGTCTGGCAATACAGAACTCTATTGATAGTATCTCCAAATTAGTTGAGGAATTTGAAGGTTTTTCAACCGATTCATGCTTTCGTCGTGTTAAATCTAGAATAGCACATTTATTAGGTAGAATTCAACGAGTTCCCCTTTCTGAATCCCTTCCTACCGATCAGACTACTTTCCGCAATGAATCTCGAGCAACGTGTCTACTTTTAGAAAAAGAATTAATGGAAAAAGCTACTCCAGCTACCCAAATATCGTCTTCTAGTTCAAATACAACTAAGGATAGACCTCCTCCAGTTATTAATATTACTACCCCCGATTCGCATCATATCAACCTTTCCAAATGGAATGTCAAATTTAATGGTGATCCTAAGTCTGTTTTTAATTTTGTAGAACGAGTAAATGAATTAGCAGAATCTCGTAGTGTGAAACCGGAAATTTTGTTTCAGTCTGCTATTGAACTTTTCTCAGGTGATGCCGCGGTATGGTTTCGTACTGTTAAGTCTTCTTTAACCTCTTGGGAAGAACTTATTCAAGCACTGAAGTCTACTTTTCTCCCTCCAAATACTGATGATAATATCTGGGAAGAAATTAAATCCCGAAAACAACGACGAAATGAGCCTATCGTCATTTTCACTGCTCATATGCTTTCTCTTTTTAGTCGTCTTTCTCGAGAACCTGTTAAATCCACCAAGTTAAGAATTATTCAGAAAAATATCTTGTCAGAATACATCCCTCATGTTACCTTAAAAGACATTAGCACTGTTAAAGAATTAACAGATATCGTTAAGAATTTAGAAGATGCTAATCCATCTCTTCTAGAAAAGTTTTCCTCTCCCTCTAAAGTATCTGTAGTAGAGCCTAGCACTTCACGTCGTACTAGTCAATTCCGGCAAAATACTCCCTCAACAGCAAAACCCTCGTCATTTCAAAAATCTAATCAACCTTCGACTTTCGATGGTAGAACAAAAAACTCTACCAAGATTATTTGTTGGAACTGTCAAAAGACAGGACACACTCATTCTTCTTGCCGTAAACCTAAAAATGGTCGTTTCTGTTATCGATGCGGTTCGCCAAATTTCACCGTTTTAACTTGTCCCAAATGTACAAAAAACTAAATTCTAGAGGTTGTCATGTCGGTACAGTCTCTACCCCTTTTCGTTTTAGTAAATCCGACATAAAGAAACAAGACCAATGGCCAAAATGGTTGAATTACGTTCGACATTTTTATTTATCGTATCCCCCAAAAATTGTAGCTCCAATGATAATAAATAAAACTGCAGATTCTCAAACCTATATTTCCATTGAGATTTTTTCTCGTAATTTTACTGTCCTTCTTGATACCGGGTGTTCCATAACAATTGTTGGGAACAAAGCATTAAAGTTTTTAGAATACAACAATATAAGTATTAATCCTTCAAAACATCAAAATGTCTCGTTGGCTGATGGAACCAATCAATCTGTGTCTGGTGTGGTAGATCTCCCCATAGTAGCTAATAATCATTGTCACCTCATTAAAGCTTTAGTAGTCCCTTCTCTAGATTATACCTTTATCTTAGGTAGCAACTTTGTGAAGACTTTCTCTCTTATTAGATTTCTCTTCTAATACCTGGTCCTCGGGTTATAATACAAATCCCCAATCTACTTCTACGACGGATTACGATTTGATGACTACTTCATTATGTACCATTGACAATTTAGAACTTTATCAGAAATCCTTAGCCCAAAAAGTTATTGATTCATTTTCCGAAGTTTGTAACACTAAAGGTTAGGGTCGTACCCATAAAATTCAGATGAGTATCGATACTGGTGATACTAAACCCTTTAAGAAAAGACCTTTTCCTATGTCTCCATTTATGTCAAAAATCTTGAATGATGAACTTAATGAGATGCTCCGTTTAGGAGTCGTTGAGCTCTCAAATAGTCCATGGTGTTCCCCTGTTATTCTGATTAAAAAATCCAATGATGAATATCGTTTTTGTTTTGATGGTAGATCACTTAATGACGTAACCAAGCACGACACTTATCCATTACCAAATATTGATAGGATTCTTTCTCTGTTAAAAGGTACAAAATTTATTAGTTCTGTTGATTTAAGAAAAGCTTTCTGGCAAATCCCCTTAGACCACCAGTCGAAAGAAAAAACTGCCTGAAGTATCATTGGAAGAGGATCTTTCCAATTTACCGTTATGCCCTTTGGTTTGTGTAACTCTGTACAGACACAACAACGTTTAGTTGATGCAATTTTCGGACCAAAATATGAGCCGAATATCTTTTGTTATCTTGATGATATAATTATATGTTCAAACTCCTTCGAAGAACATATTAGACTTTTAACTGAAGTTAAAGATAAACTTAAGGAAGCTAATTTAACTATTAACGTCAAAAAATGTGAATTTTTCAAGTCCGAGCTTAAATTCTTAGGTTATGTAGTAGGTGATAACACTCTTCGAACTGATCCCGACAAAGTGTCAGCCATGATTAATTACCCTCGTCCCAAAACCTCTACTGAAATCAAAAGATTCATTGGCATGTGTTTTTGGTATAGACGTTTTATAAAAAACTTTTCATCTCTAGTTTCTCCGATCAATGACCTCCTAAAAGGAAAAAGGAAAAAACAATCTGTTGATTGGAATGATCAAGCCGAAGATGCTTTTGTTAAAATAAAAGAAGCCCTTATTTCTGCTCCCGTATTAACCCAACCTGATTTTTCTAAGCCTTTCGTGATCCAATGTGATGCAAGTGACACTGGTCTTGGTGGTGTCCTTACTCAATCCTTAGACAATTTTGATGTAGTTATAGCTTACGCTAGTCGATCCCTATCTCGTGCAGAGAGAAATTATTCAGTAACTGAAAGAGAGTATTTGGCAGTCATTTTTGCAATAGAGAAATTCCGACCTTATGTTGAAGGTATCAAATTCCAAGTAATCACTGATCATTACTCTTTGTTATGGTTAAAAAATATTAGTAATCCTTCAGGAAAACTTGCTCGTTGGGCAATGAGACTTCGACAACATAATTTCGACCTTTTTCACCGTAAGGGATCTTCAAATATCGTTCCTGATGCTTTAAGTAGAATGTTCACCAATGAAATAAAGTCTGAAAAACCCCAACTCTTTTACCTTGATGTAGATATAAACCGAATAGACCCATGGTATGATGAACTTCGTACTAAGATTCTTAAAAGTCCAAAAGACTATCCGCAATGGAAAGTTGAGAATGATATGGTGTTCAAGTTGATCCCATCTACTTTACCTTTTGCCACTAATGACATTGAGTGGAAAATTTTGGTACCTAAACCACAAAGACATGATGTAATCTCTTCTTGTCACGACCCTCCTACGTGTGCCCACTTTGGTTATTATAAGACCCTTAGTAGAGCCCAGGAGCGTTATTATTGGCCTAAAATGCGGCGAGATGTACTTCGTTTTGTTAAATCCTGTCAAACGTGTGGAGCCCAAAAAATGTCAACTTCAGCCCCTATGGGTTTAATGGGAAAAAAAAAATCTGCGAAATTTCCTTGGCAAATTATTGCTTTAGATCTTGTTGGTCCCCTTCCTCGTTCCAAGAAAGGATACACTTGGCTTCTTGTTGTTACTGACTGGTTTTCTAAGTTCACTCTTTTATGTCCCTTAAGAAAAGCTACCACTCAAAATATCGTTAACTATTTGGAAAATGATGTCTTCCTGATGTTTGGTGTCCCTCAATTTGTTATTTGTGATAACGCTAGGAATCTCAACAATTCTACGTTAAAAAATCTCTGTAGTAAATACAAAGTGCAGAAGATATGGTTTAATGCTGTCTATTCGCCCCAGTGCAACTTTGTTCAACGAAGCAACAAAACCATTGGAACTGCTATCAGATGTTACATTCAAGAACATTCTGATTGGGATAAAGAACTCCCTAAAATTCGTCAAGCTATCAATACTGCTAAACATGAAGTTACCAAATATCCACCATCATTTTTAAATTTTGCTCGATATGTTCCTGTAGCAGGAAACTATTATTCTTCGTTTTCAGTCGATAGTCCCACTCCCTTAAAAAATTATGATCATCATGATCAATATGTTTCTGAAATAGAAGGTTTAAATCTCGTTTTTCATGAAATCCAACGTAATCTTCACCAAGGATATATGCATAACTCTAAAACCTATAACTTACGTAGGCGAGACATACAGTTTCAAGTAGGAGACAAAGTCTGGAGAAAAAATAAAGTACTCTCCAAAGCTTCCGACAAGTTTATGTCTAAGTTAGCCCCAAAATTTGTATTGTGTACTGTCGTCAAAAAGTTATCCCCTCTTGTTTATACATTGAAAAATGCTGATGGTTCCCGAGCAGGAAATTGGCACATCAAAGATTTAAAACCCTATCATTCAGATTCAGACAACTCATCTGAAGATGAATCTTGCCATGAGTAGTTCTCGTTCGATAAGAACTTACCGTGCTCTTTTATATCTTCCGTTTTTTTTTGTTGTTTTCCAGTTCCTTTTCCAACCCCGTTTGGGCGGCGGGAATAGAATAACCCCCAAAGTGTTAAACTGCTTGTCGTAAAATGCGACTAAATGAAACCTTTCCCCTCTCTGTTTAAGTATCCCATGTACTTTCTAGGATTTCTTTGTTTGATTTGTTATCGTCCGTGAAGTGTAAATTCACCAAAATCATTTCATCGTTATGACATCCCTGATGTTATCCTCTGTCTTCAGTTAGTGATACGATTTCTTTTGAGAACTTTACCTTTAAGTGAATGTATCACTTAAAGTACCTTACCGTTTCTGTATAATTGGAAATTATTTCCTGTTAATTTTGTCCTTATCTTACCGTTTAGTGAAAATAATCACTTAATTCTACCGTACCGTTTAATGAAGAAGACATTCATTATCTTACTGTTAATGTCTGGAAAATTATTTTTTATAATTCACGTTCACAAAGTTTCTATTTCGACACTAAAAACAGTATCGAAATAGATTCATTGTAACACTGTTTTTGGTAACTTTTTGTTTTACACAATTGGTTGCACTGCACTGATTTTCAACGAAAGAGTTCAGGTAGTAAATCAAGAAGTATGTTGTAGTAAATTATTAACTACTTTATCAGCGTTATTGCTGAATTCGGAATATTATACAAATTTGACAAACATTCTAATTTAAAATCATTAAAACTGACAAGTGTCAAAACTGTCAAGATTGCCAACATATATAAATATTTCGAAAAACTCTCATTTTATTTATTTTTTATACTTTTAAAAGTTCATTATAAAAAATAGTATGTAACACTCGAATTACAATGACGGTTTGTAGTACTCGTACGAAACCTCTGTCATTGTAACACTTGTATTACAATATACTATTCTCGTTATATTTACCGTATCCTGAGGTGATTAATCACTGCTTTCGTATCAACGACATTATTAGATGTTGTATTTCCGTAAGGTGTATCTTTACACATTTTGGTTTAGTATGTTCAGTACTAGATAGTTTTAGTACTATTTCCTTAAGTGGAATTTGGATATCATTATGTGAGGATTTGTTTGGAGCCGTTGTGTTCCACTCCTTCTTTTTGCATAAGAGAGTTTAATAGTTAGTCTATGATTTTTATTTGTCTTGCGAATATAGATGAATTCAACTACCACCTGTAAGTTTTAATAAACACATTTTCAGCTAGATGCTATTTTTTCTTCATTCTTCTTCAAGATGATGTTTGCTTTGACCTTATAAGTTGTCACGAGAGATAAGCCTAGGGAAACCGTAGGGAATTCATCCCGGTAGTGGTCTGTTGAGCTTTTAAGGAAGATAAGAAACCATTAATTTTATCTTTTTTCTCCTTTGGATTATTTATTTATTATAGTTGTCTTGTTAGAGTGTACTGACTATGACTTTGAAGTTCCATACCAATGGTTACTTCATACCGATGTTGACTTACCGATTTTGTCTCTAAATTATTTTAGACGTGGGATACGCGCAGCTATCAAAACTACAGACAACCATAAAATATTTTATCTCTTTCCTCTTCAATATTTTCTATTTCTAGTTAAATACCATGTTTGTTTATTCCATATCCAATTCTTACCACCGTTGAGTTTTATCTAAAGTCGTGTTATTAGCTACCATTGAACTAGATTTTACGTATCTCGTATTTACCGTGACTGCTGGATCTAATGGAGTCAATAGACTTATTAAATCCCTAATTATATCTGTCGTTCCGTGTTTCTTTCTTGCTTTTCAAAATTAGTATTAACAGTTTGGTTTTAATTACACCTTTTTTTCTTGATAGGAGTTTCCTAAAATGGAAATACGCGTTGTGCCTCCTATGGGAAATTTTACTTTATGGAAACATAGCCTTCTTTTTGCTTCTTCCATGTGTGCGTGAATGTAGTATGTGTCCGGACATTTTATGTCAGGGGCAATATAAATACGCTTTTTCGATTTTCGCTTTAAGATACCATTTAGGGCTGCCCGTCTAGGCCGAGCTGCACATTTGTTTTTTTTTTGTTTCCGTGCAGAAACTTCGGAGTAGACCGTTCCCGATCACTTTGTGATCTTTCCGGTTGGCCGGTACCGCTTATATAAATCTGGTCACGAGAATCTCTAGTTTGAATAACTGGGATTCATTTGATACCTATCGTCTGTTCCTTCAGAACTACGTATAGTTTAACTTGTATAGATTTATTTGATGTTAGTTTTGTCTGTGTAGACAAATGGCTACCAATGTAGTTAGTATTATCATCATTCCTGATGAACTCCGTTCGTTTTATTCTGATTGAGGTTCTGAGATTTCACCTTTCAACATTTTCTTTTGATAGTTAGGTTTATCCTTATAACTTTGAAAGTTCTTTTTAATAATGCTACTGTGTTTCCGACCCTATTAGTTTCTTCTCGAAAACCGTGGTCTTCAATAGACCCCAGGTTCCTCTCTTCGCAGGGGGCTGTGTAGCATTCCAAATAAACACACACCGCTTATTTTACTATTTTGTTTTTATTCTCTTTTGAACTCTGACCGATAGGCAACCACCATTACCTTTTTGTAGACGATTCTGTGGAATGACATCTCAGAAACAAGCTGAACGAGCGAGCGCGGAGAGATCCAAGTGAAGCAACAAGCTGCACGAAGACAATTTCGAAAAGGAGTCACGTTTAAGCTTTCAAAAGGTACTGACGTACCGTTACCTTTATGAATAGTAATGGCTGCCGAGTAAGAGTTCTGTTTAAATTACCGGTTAGTTTTGTTGGTTTATTCTGTTTATGCAGTGTGTAAATGTATTAGAAAGTAATACCTTTCATTTTGGTAATAAAGTACTAAGTCTGGAAGTACTATTTATGTGATTTATGGTATAATTGGAATTGAGTTGCCGCCTAGCCGTTGTAGAAGCGACTCCATTTTGAAAATTTTGGAAACCGATTTGGTAGAGAAGCTGTTGAATACCTGGTGTTTCTAGAATGTTATAGATAATTGCTACAGAAGATTTCCTGCGATCTGGTAGATCATTTCATGTAGTTCCTGTCCTATTTTTGGTATGTTTGATGAGGAATTTTCCATTCAAATGCATAACTCCGCCATTAACGTTTTTCGAATTTGATTCTGGATATCAAGGTAAACTTTTAAATAATCCTTACGATAGAACTATAGGTTCAATAGTTAGTTGAACCGCAAGTGTTTCAAGTTATTGTTAAACTTTTGAACTTGTACCGGAGAATTCTCTAATTCCCAGTAGTTAATAAATTATTTTATCTAATCATTCAATTAGTAAATATACCGAGTTACTATTCAGATCTTAAGAACTTTAATCAGATGATAATGGTATAGTGCATTTAACCTTTGTTTTTAACATTCTTTCAAGTGATTACGATTATTGTGTATCCTATATGAATATTACCTTTAAGGTATATATGTGGATAAAATTTTTTTATTGTTACTTAGGTTATTGTTTAGTTAATAAAACGCAACGAAGTGCACTCTTTTGAGAACTTAATTAGATTTTGACTTTTTTTTTATGAAATGAAATATCTTAACATCCGATATTCTTATAATTGAGTTCTCCATATATTTTGATAGTAAGGTAATCATACTGTTTTAAATAAGCTACGCAATATTATATTTGCAGGAGTTTTAGTTTTTTAATACTTATCAATCATTGATACCAGTGTTTTTTTTTTGAAATATATTGTTTTGTTGTTTTGTTACTAAAACATTTGAGTATTTATTTCTGATACCTTCCCAGTAAATGTTGTGATTTAATATTTTTATATTTTTACAAATTATTTCTATTTTCATAAAGATAAGTATATATAAAAGATTTATATGGAAAGATTCAAGGAACTTTAAGACCAATGAGGGAAGTTTTAAATAGACACATATTTAATTAGTTTTGTTTAAGTAAAGTGTGTTCCCTAACAATTCCCGATTTAGTAACGCCTTTCTCTATAGGTTTCTTATCTTTCCTCCTATTCCTTTCCAAAAAGATAAGTGGCGCCCTTTATCGATTCCTAACTAGATCCTAGATATTTCTTTTTTTTTGGCCCGATACTCGCCCAATTGCTCCCCCGATCCACGACTCGCTCTCCTCCTTCCCCCTGAGTGCCGTTCGCATTTAGCTAACCCCTGGTGAGCCTTCAACATCCAGAAAAAAGGGGTTACAACCTGTAATTTAATTGTAATGGTTTTTTTGTATGTGTTTTTATTACATGCTGTTAATTTTTGATAATTATTATTTTATCAGAGTTTGATTTACTTCACCACCCTATAGAACATATACATCCATAAATATTATAGAAAAAAGCTCTTCTTATATTATTAAGAAAGTGATTGACTTTACGTAATACTCACCTCGTGCAAATATTCACAGCTTCCGTATCTCTAAACTATATATCGAAGATGTGACGAAAAGTGAAGGCTGTCTTCATACCGTAACCCGGAATAATGGATTATTCCATGCCAAAAGCTTACCGACCTATTGGCCTTACATCATTCTTATTAAAAACGCTAGAGAGGGTAAATGAAAGGTACATAAGGGATACAGTGATTAACACCAAACCACTGCATCCCAATCAACATGCATACACAACAGGGAAATCCACTAATACGAGCGATCATTTTATCACCTCTACTGTGGAACATTGTTCTAAACAGCCTAATTCACCGCCTTAATGAACATGACAAAATCTATGCAGTAGCCTACGCAGATGAGATTGTAATTCTGCCAACAGGAAAGTTTGAGAACACCCTAGGCGACATGATGCAAGTGGCTTTCAAAACTTTGGAGACATGTTGTAAAGAGCAATCGTTGTGTCTCAACCCCAAAAAGACAAAAATGATTCTCTTCACAAATAAAAAAAACTTAGGGGCTTAAAAGCTTCTATTCATTTCAACGTTAAATTATGATTTGCTACAGAAGTGAAATACGGTATGCGCCAAAACAAAGGACACTGAAATCAGGAAGCCTGTGAAATATAATCGCGTTATATGAAACAAGTGACAATAGTTGTCATGGTATTTTTAAACATTGTTTATTATAACAAACTGTCAAAAAGATTCGAAATGATGCTTACAACGCAAGAAAAAATATTAATTATTAAGTATTATTTTCGCTCATGGACGATTAAATGAACCTAGTTTGTTAATGGTTGCCAATCAATTTCGGAAAGAGATTCAGAAGCCTGCACTGATTAATTAGGGGTTGTTAAGAGCCTTTGCAAAATTTTGACGAACAGGAAGCGTTCTAACCCAACGCAAAAGCTGTACTGGTCGTCCAGTTATCAGTTACCGTGACAACAAATGCGAATCAAGGAAGACTATTTCAACAGGTGTTAGAATCACCAAAAAGAAGTCTCCGCAGAACATCTCTAAAAATGAATTTGAGTGAAACGTCTACCCAAAGAATGTTTAAAAGGATTAGTGGTTTTCCACTGTATAAAATACAGATTGAGCAACACTTGACAAGACAAGAAATCAAAAGTTGTTTATTGTGTCTTGGCAATGGTTTATGAACAACCCCTATTTTTTTCTAATGTGTGGTTTACAGACGAATGTCACATCCATCTGAATGGATTTATCAATCAATAGACAAATCGTTTTCTTGGTTTTGAACGACCAGACATTATCGTAGAGAAACCTCTTCATAGTGACCGTGTAGCGATTTGATGCGCAGTGTCAGGTAATGGATTATTGGGCCCTTACTTCGTGGAAGACGAACCTAGAAGACCTGTTACACTATATCAAGTGCGATATAGACAACAAATTTTGACATCATTTTTTATTGATCTTAGAGAATTCTGTCGTGCCAGAAACATACAGTTGATTACTTAGTGGTTTCAACAGGATGGGGCTACCACGACAGCATCCTTAGATCTGATTCGAGAAATTTTTAAAGACCGCGTAATTTCCCGTAACACGAATTTTCCTTACCCTTTTCATTCACCTGATCTAGCAACTTCTGATGCTTACGTATGGGGTATGCTGAAACAAGCCATTTTTACAGAAAACCCACCGGCAACTATTAATGAACTCCGTAAAAAAAATTTGACTTTTTTCAGACGAATGAAGCAGCCTATTTTTAATAACATGCTAAACAATCTTGTTAAGCGTTATGAGTACTGCTTGGAACGCAATGGCGAGCACTTTAAACACATTTTGTATAGAAGCAAAACTCAAAATTTGCAATATTTGAAATGTTATTTTATTTTTCATGTAAAAGCTTTAGTTTTTTAGTGTCGTTTGTTTTGGCGCATACTGAACTTAGGTGTTTTCCTTGACAGCGAGCAAAGTTAAAAAAGCATTTATATTTTATGAGAAATGATGCCAAACCATAAGACGGACCTGGGATTTTCCGCCAAGGTCACCATGTGAATCCACACGGCAATCATATCTTATGAGCAATGCCGCCAAACCATAGGACGGACCTGGGGATTATCCCACAAGGTCACCATGTCGATCCACACATAAATCATAAGACCTATGCTAACTTAGAGTGCTGTCATGCGGTAGCCTAAGGTGAAACAAACGACAACTATCAGAAAATAAACCAAATCCAAAGATCAGCATGCCTTCTCGTAACAGGAGCCATGCGAAGCACACCGACCAGTGCAATGGAAGTATAACTTGGTCTTACTCCCCTTGATATATTTGTTAAAAAGGTAGCATTAATGACCATGGTACGCTTTCTCATGGTAGGTATCGAACCCAGTGTAAATACCGGCATTCATAGGGACAGTCTGTGGAGGGAATTGCTAAAGGCAGCACCATTCTTACAGGCAGAGACAGATGTCGTCGTACCCATTTTGTCCTTGACTAATTCTACAAAATATTAACAAACAAAACAGCAGACTCCAACGTAATGAACGATCCAAGTCTCTATACGAATGGATCAAAAACAGAACAAGGTGTGGAATGTGGAATTAACTCTAGATCCTTAAACTTAAAATTGAAATGGGCTATAGATGGCTTGTCAAGTGTGATTCATTAAGAACTCACAGGCACAACCATAGCAGCAAATAAATTAATAAATAGGAACATCCCAGGCAGGAATGTAAATATGTACAGAGACTGCCGACCAGCACTACTGACCTTAAATAGACCAAGTATAACTTACAGTTTAGTACTAGAATGTCACCAAACTTTAACTGAGGCCAGCCAGAATAACGTGACTGATCTGGATCTGATAATTTGGGAAGGAGCGAGCTAGTGCTCAGCCAGCACTGAGGCCACATATGGCCCATTGTGCATCATCCGGTGTGTAAGGATATTCTCACCTAAGGCTGTCACCAGGGCCAGTGATTTATAATAAGTGATGAGGCTTTCCAGGGGGATCTTCCTGACATCGCCCAACACGGATATTCTAATTTGTAGAATAACGTGTTCACTGCAAGCTGGATCAAAGGACATGGGAGTTCTAAAGGTAACCGCATTGCGAAGGGCTGCGGGCTACAAATATGTTAGCCCTCGCCCTTTTACCAAGCTAACAATGTCCGCTGTCAGGGACCTTATTAAACAGCACTCTCACCAAAACTTTATGCAGCGCTGGGACAAAACAACGAACTGTAGACTGGCTACAAATTACCTTATCCTGGAGAGGAAACAAAAAAAAAAATTTAAGGCATTGACCAGACAAAATCTCTGAACAGCTGTGGGAATCTTTACAGGTCGTTGCTTATTGCGACATCTCTTTAGAATAAAACTAGCAGAATCGCCGATATGCAGATGCTGCGAACAAGAAGAGGAAACAGTAGAACATATAATGTATGACTGCTCTGCTTTTTCTAAAATCAGAAGATCCGTGTGGGGCGAGTACTGGCTTACACATTAAAAACTCTTAACTAGCTACAAAGAATATAAACACCATTTTCAAACTATATACTAAAACAAAAGATTCACAAATAATAACCGAAAGTTCAAACCTTAATTGCAACCAAATATACACAGGGGAAACATCTTAGACTGTACCTACATAGCAGAAATATATCACATGAAACTGATATAAATACCAACAAATATATATATATATATATATATATATAGGTATATAAGTGAACAAATATTATTTGGGTATACGAGTCTTTGTTTAATTTCTTTACTTCAGGTAGGTTTTATAGGAAACAGAAGCGAAGATGGCTAAATGCAGTTTTATTTCAATCCAGATATTTCATTACAGGTTTGTAACATTTTCAATGGAAAAACTACAATACAAAAGGAAGTTGTTTGAGTATATTTTGGTGTTATAAATATAGGTAATTAATAACTTACTAGTAGCAGTTATTTGCCATACATTAAGGCCTTGAAAGTTTGTGTTATGTTCTTAAATCAGATATTTGCAAAGTTTTTTTTTGGTTCTCCTTATTCTTATACAACTAATAATTTACAATATAAGATTAGTAACAGAGGTAAGTAAATTTATGTTTGTGAAAGAAATTTTTAGTTATCAAATCAATGCACCGTGTTTTGTTTCTAGGTTAACATGTGTTTTGTCATTTTTGTTCGACCTTGTAGATTCGATGTACAGGGTATCTCAGTATCAATGGTTTAGGTAAAGGTGAGGATTATTTTGTGTTATTGGTGTTGTCTATTTTCTCTTTGTAGGATGAAAGCATAAATGGCACTTAGTTCCTCTGTGTCTTTTTTTTGGTTCATGGAAAATTCTCCTGCTCTTATCATGCGGGTCATTTCCAAGAAAAGCCTTCGTTCGTAGTTGTTTTCTCTCTCTAGTATAGTAAAACCTTCAAAGTTTAGTGGGTGTTTTGTGTCGTTGACATGGATGGAGAGGCCACAGGCTCTGGGTTTCTTGTTGATATCACTTTTGTGTTGCGTTAGTCGTTTCTCTAACTTTTGGTTTGTCTGACCCTGGTATCTGAGTGGGCACTTTGAGCAAGGGATCTCAGACACTACTCCATGTTGCTTGAGTGTTGGGGTTTTATCCTTGATGTTAGTGTAGAGCTGTCGAAATGTATGAGGGTTTGATAACGCTATTGTGGTGTTTTCTGTTTTTAAAATTCTCACTATTTGGGGTGTCAAGTTCTCAAGTGTGTTGTGCTTAGGTTGTGGAATGTGTTCGAAAATAGGAGTTTGCTAATTAGGTAGTTTGGATACCCATTAGCTACTAGCAATTTACTTAACAGAAGAAGATTCTTTTCCATAAAGTCCTGATGGCATATTTTTATAATCCTAGTTTTCAGTGCGTTGATAAGATTAAGTTTGTATTTAATGGGGTGGTTCGAAAAGAAGGAAATGTACCTACCGCTGGCACTTGATTTTCTCTACCAGTCCAGTTGAATAATGTTATTACAGTTTTTATATACATGTGTGTCTAGGAAGGGTACTTTTCCATCTATTTCGTATTCGATCGTAAAGTTAAGATGTTCATTAAAATTGTTAAAGATATTTAAGGTTTCATCAATTTTATCTGATGGTAATGATAAGATCAGATCATCAACGTATTGGTAAATAAAACCCGGATTATAGGAGAGTTGGTTAATGCATTTCTTTAACAGGTAGTTCATGACCATCTCTGCAAATATAGGGGATACCACCGAGCCCATCGGACAGCCAAAACTTTGCTTATAGAATTTTCCGTTAAAAATGAAATAGGTAGAATCAAAAATGAAGGTAATGACATTTTTAAAAAATGTTAAGGTGATGCCGCAGTTGGGTTGTATGAGTCCCCAGTTTTTTTCTATGATGTTGATTATGAGGTCCCTTGACATGTTGGTAAATAGGGAGGTAACATCTAGGGAGGCTAGTACGTGTTCTTGTGGGATTCTTCTATTGTTCATCTTCTCGGCAAATGCAAAGGAATCTTTGATGAGATATATTGTGTATTCAGCAAAAAAGTTCTTTAGAATGTTTGTGATAAAGCTGGAAAGATTTTTATTTGGGCTGTTAATTGACGAAACTATTGGTCTATGTGGTATTCCTTCTTTATGAGTTTTTGGTAACGAGTAAAAGTTAGGGATATTGGCATTATAGCACCTTAGTTTTTTTCCTATCTGTAGTGAAATGTAGCTTTTCTTCTCTAGTTCTGTAACGAGTTCGTTGTGTTGTTTTTCGATGGATGTAGTGGGATCTCGGTTGAGTTTTTGGTAGGTGTGATTGTTGTCTAATAGCTCCAGTGTCTTTCTTTCGTATTGTGTTTTGTACATTATCACAGTGATGTTTCCTTTGTCAGCTCTAGTTACCATTATTTCTGGGTTGTGTCGAAGAAAAGTCTTGCAGGAGGTAAGTAAATTGTTAAAAAATTTATAGGACTGGGTTCGGTAGTCTCCCTTTAGATAATTGGTAATAATATTGACACATTGCGCCCTCTTAGCATCTCTTGAATCTTTGTCCAGATTCAAAAGAACCGATGGAAGAAGGTCGAAACGAGTAATAGGCTGGTGCTCACAAGAACATCGTAGACTCCAGAGAGGACCGCATGATAGATGTGATTCTGTGTTTTGCAGATCCCTGGGACGAATATGTAGATGTACTGGGCGGGATCGACAGAAATGGAGGGCATCCGAAGAGGCTCTCTCTTTTGCTAGCCAAGTGCAATACTCTTCTTGGTTATGCCGCACTGATGACGGCTAATGAGCCAGAAACATGCATGTCTGCGGTTACCATTCTTACTCGTAATCCTATGATCCTTTTGCGTACATGCCCGTTAATTTACCCCTTTTATTTATCATCAATACGCATACTTGGCACCCTTTGTGTTTCACATCCTGGGCTTGGAACGACTCAAACACAATGAGTCTGTTTCGCCAACGTGGCGACGCTGGTTGCTAGCCGAAAACCCATTGGCACAGCTGGCCGAAAGCACAAAATGGCGATAGGACTCCTGTGTGAGCGTTCGTTGTTTTTGTATTTCTTGACACATGTTTCCTCAACATCCTTTGCTCCCAAGTACCTAACACTTTTGCTAGCCAAGTGCAATACTCTTCTTGGTTATGCCGCACTGATGACGGCTAATGAGCCAGAAAAATGCATGTCTGCGGTTACCATTCTTACTCGTAATCCTATGATCCTTTTGCGTACATGCCCGTTAATTTACCCCTTTTGTTTATCATAAATACGCATACTTGGCACCCTTTGTGTTTCACATCCTGGGCTTGGAACGACTCAAACACAATGAGTCTGTTTCGCCAACGTGGCGACGTTGGTTGCTAGCCGAAAACCCATTGGCACAGCTGACCGAAAGCACAAAATGGCGATAGGGCTCCTGTGTGAGCGTTCGTTGTTTTTGTATTTCTTGACACATGTTTCCCCAACATCCTTTGCTCCCAAGTACCTAACAATTTTGCTAGCCAAGTGCAATAATCTTCTTGGTTATGCCGCACTGATGACGGCTAATGAGCCGGAAACATGCATGTCTGCGGTTACCATTCCTACTTGTAACCATGATCCCTGTTGCGTTGCATTCCCGTGATCCTCTTTTTTTTTTATAATAATACTCGTTTTCTTGGCACTTTGTTTATTTCATCTCCTGGGCTAGAACGACTCAAACACAATGAGTCCGTTTCGCCAACGTGGCGACGCTGGTTGCTAGCCGAAAACCCATTGGCACAGCTAGCCGAAAGCACAAAATGGCGATAGGACTTCTGTGTGAGCGTTCGTTGTTTTTGTGTTTCTTGACACATGTTTCCCCAACATCCTTTGCTCCCAAGTACCCAACACTTTTGCTAGCCAAGTGCAATACTCTTCTTGGTTATGCCGCACTGATGACGGCTAATAAGCCAGAAACCTATTTAGCAATTTAAAAATTTTTAGATTTAATTTTTTTGATTTCAAGAAAATTCAATATTTAATACTGCAATAGGTTGTTACAGTTTAATTTCCTAATAACAAAATAATTTAGTAGGCATGCTTGGTATATTAATACGACACGTTTTAAGTACATTTTAAGTAACACATTCCAAACAAAATTCCGAATTAAATTTAATTTGTTTATTTTCAAGAAAATTCAATATTTAATACTGTAATAGGTAGTTACAGTTAAATTTCCTAATAACAAAATAATCTAGTAGGCATGCTTGTTATATTAATAAGACACGTTTCAATTTATTTTAAGTAACACATTCCAAAATTGTAAATCAAATTTTCTTGAAAATAAAAAAATGAATTTTAAAAATTTTTACTTTGCTGAATAGGCAATTAAATGCTCTGACCCCTCACGCCATTTAACAAAATAAGGTGCTCTCACCCCTTGGGAAGGGGTTTGAAGTGGGGGGTGGTTTTTTAGTGTCATACAGTGTCATTTTAAATTTAAAAATTGACGTGTTTTAGGATCTTTCTTTTACACGCTTATTAACGGAGAAAATGAATGTATCCGTTACTTTCGGACCTCACTGTATAAATATATATATATATATATATATATATAGAAAAAGAAGTTTTTGCTGAATAGAAATATGGTTTAAAATTTATTGGGTTTGCAGCAATATGAAAGGTGTACTCTTTTAAATATTTATTCCAAGCTTTCGGCTATATTTATAGCCATCATCAGGGATCTACAATAATTATAAACTAAGTGTAAAAATATAAATAAAGTGAATAATATAACTTACAACTTAATGAGATTATTTCATAAACGATGTTGTATAATATATATGTAAGTTTAAATTTAAATTCTCAGCCACTAACAATATTGATTTAAATCAAATTAGTAATTAGGTAAATGTTATAACGTTGGAATGAATGAATGAATGAATCATAGATCAGATATAGGTCACCTGAATGAAATGTTTTCTTATCTCCTATTTTTAGATAAAAAGCATGCAATTTGATGTATTTTATATTTGGAAATTACTAATTAACTTATTAATTTAAGCATGTTTTATTGTATATTCTAAACTTTCATGACTTTCGACCACAACCATTGATTTTATATTGATTGAAATTGTATATTGACATTTTCTTGTGGGATTGTCATCTTTCATAAAATTAATCAAAATTTAATTAACTAAGATAATTTTATGGTCCAACGTTATAACATTTACCTAATTACTAATTTGATTTAAATCAATATTGTTAGTGGCTGAGAATTTAAATTTAAACTTACATATATATTATACAACATCGTTTATGAAATAATCTCATTAAGTTGTAAGTTATATTATTCACTTTATTTATATTTTTACACTTAGTTTATAATTATTGTAGATCCCTGATGATGGCTATAAATATAGCCGAAAGCTTGGAATAAATATTTAAAAGAGTACACCTTTCATATTGCTGCAAACCCAATAAATTTTAAACCATATATATATATATATATATATATATATATATATATATATATATATATATATATATATATATATATATATATATAGAAAAAGGAATTCTTTGCTGAATAAAAGTATAGTTTAAAAATTATTGGGTTTGCAGCAAATTATGAAAGGTGTACTCTTTTAAATCTTTATTACTCCAAACTTTCGACTATGATTATAGTCATCGTCAGGGATCTACAATTATAACAATTATTAAGTAAGTATAAAAATATACATAATAATATTAGTAAATAACTTACAACTTAATGAGATTAGTTCATATAAGGTCTTAATATAATATATGTATAATTTATAATATTATTAATGATTAGCTAAGTTATGTAATCCTTGAAAATTTTTTATTACTGTAACAAGCTAATATGATAATGTCAATAAAAATATATCAATATAAAATCAATGATGTGATCAAAAACCATTAGCGTTCAGAATTTATAATATTACATTAATAAATTAATTAATAAGTCAATTAGTAAGTTCCAAATATAAAAAATATAATCAGATTAAAAAGATTAATAATATATATATATATATATATATATATATATATATATATATATATATATATATATATATACATACCCATACATATACACACATACATACACATACATACATAAATACATATACACACATATACACATACAATAATATTAAAATACTGGGTACCGAAAGCAATACCAAAAAGAGAGAATTATTAGAATCTATGGCCATTCAGAAAAACTCGAATTCCATCAACGATAAAAAAGATGTAAACAGCTTTAACAAAATATATGGTTCAGTCGTATAACTGAAAACTACACCGGCACACACGAGATAAGACGGCGGTTCGAATAATTTTATATACGTTGGTTTTAATTATTTTAACATATTATAGTGATTTGTGTGATGTTTCATGCTGTGATTGTTCTCCAACTAATCAAGGAATAAAATACCACATAATGATCACCAGTAATATCTACCCAACATTTAAATAACATAACCCGAATTAAGTGGTCATTTTAATCGTTAAACATGCTGTTAAAAAATAAGAAGACAATGCAAATTTACGTTCCAGGTATGTCATTTATTGTTAAATGTTGTTTGTCTATATGTTTTACTGACTTTTCGTTATTTTAGTACATTTTACATATTTTGAAAAAGACCCAAGTAGGGTCGAAACGTCAATTATAAATAAAATGGAATAACAGTTCCAAAGTTTATTTATTAACCACGACCTAAAACCAAGAAACATATTTTAAAAAAATATATATAATAAGGTCAACGAAACTAGTACAAAAAAAATATATTAACATTGGTGAAAAGATGTTTAACTTCAACCAACTTAAAAACGAGCATGGTATGGATGCCGCCAACAATGTGAAGGAGTACTGGAAAGTCACAGAAAAAATTGTTAATCAAAAAAATCGACGAATATTTCTACTATCTTGCAAAAGAAATGGGATCACACCGAAGTTTTTAAAATTAAAAATATCACATATTACCTTCCAGTCTGTAAGCCTTGAACGTAAATTTGAAAATTCTATACTAAATAAGTTTACTAGCGCCACATTAAACATTTTAATTACTGATACTTCCAACAACATACGTCAGTTAGAATCAAAAGCTATCACTCTTCAAAATAAAATTTGTAACATAATACCAACAGAATGCTACAACCACATAATAACTACTATTAAAAACAAAAATGAAAAATTGTTTCTAAAAATTAAAAATAACAACATTAAAAAAATTCAAAATCTTTGTAAGCGAAACAAAACACAAGAACTACAACCAACCAACCAAAGCAAATGGATAGAAAATTTAACTAACACCGATATCCCCCTCTTTGCCCAAAATGTATTGCAATACGGACCCAATTTTGCAATAGAAATTAATAAAGAAACACTTTTACCAATTAAAAATATTATTTGTAATCTGGAAATTGGTGCCAGTCATTTGTCCAACAGTATCAAGGAAGAACTAAGAAATAAAACCTGCAATATTATTTCTAACTACAAAAACAAATTAAAGAACCAACACAAAACTAACCCACTAACAATAGATATACAAAAAACAAAACAATTCCTAAAAGAAAACCAACATTTAATGGTATTAAGAGCAGATAAAACTAATAAAACAGTTATCATGACATCTGACGATTACAACAAAAAAATAAACGACCTACTACAAGACAAAAAGACATACAAACAGATTAAACTAGACCCGACAAACACTTACCAAAAAAAGAACAACGAACTCATTGACACCTGGGAAAAAAAACTATACATATCCCCAAGTACAGCTAAATCCCTAAAAATCAGAAACGCCTTGCCCCCAAAATTGTACGGGTTACCTAAATTACATAAAAAAGAAATTCCTCTACGTCCCATTGTGTCCTGTGTCCAATCTCCTTTCCACTTATTGTCAAAGTTCTTAAAAAACATCTTGAAAAATATTGTTCATAACAACGACCAGTACATTAGAGACTCATTTGACTTAAAAGAAAAACTAAAAACCATCGAAATCCCAAATGACTATGTTTTAATATCTTTAGACGTGGTTTCCTTATATACAAACGTTCCTATTTCACTCGCATTACGTCTTATTAAGAAAAAGTGGAAAGACATAAAAAAATATACTGACATTCCGATGGATGACTTTATCAATGCCACGGAAATGACTCTCACATCTACATATTTTGCACAAGATAATAAATTATATAAGCAGATCGAAGGTTGTGCCATGGGCTCATCAATATCGAGCGTAATTGCTCAACTAGTCATGGAGGATTTAGAGACCAACGTTATATCTAAAACAAACATTAACATTCCATTTGTTTATAGATATGTTGACGACTGTTTGACAGCAGTTCCAAAATCTAAAGTTGACGAAATACTAAAACTATTCAACTCTTATCATAAAAAACTACAATTTACTGTTGAAATTGAAACCGATAAAAAGATTAACTTCCTGGACATGACTTTACATAACAATAACAATACAATAAAAACAGAATGGTATACAAAAGACACTTGGTCGGCACGATACTTGAACTTTAAATCAAATCACCCAATATCAAAACCGGTATGTGTGAGTAGAAGTGTGTGTAGTTGTCAGCACAGAAAATTATAAATTTAAATGGTTAATCCTGCGAAATAAATTATGAAATTGTTTGAGTGAAATAGTGATAGACACCTTTAATTAGAATCGAAGTTTTTAACGAAAAATTCGGCCTCTGTTTCCTATAAATTGCAATTTTCTGCAAGTAAGGTTGTATTTAGCAGTAAAATCAGGTGCTACTTTTTGTGCATTGATAGGCAGGACCGTCTTTAGTGTTTCTGTGTAAAATGGTTGACTGTTTAAAATCAAGATTGGACAATTTTGAAAAGACCTTTTATGAATCTATGAATAAATTTGAAGAAAAAGTGCAGAAACCTGGCTCCCATTGCACTATTGAAAGTATAACTATGAGTTTGTCTGAGGAATTTGCGATATTTAGAGCTACAATGCTAAAAAATTTTATTGAAATAAAGAACTCAATATTGGATCAGGAACTTAAAGTCGATGCCCAAGAGGCATACTCAAGAAAAAATTGCCTGGTAATTCATGGTATTCCTGAGAAGCAAAATGATATCGGAGATGCTAAGGATGCTGTGGTCGTTGAGACAACTAAAGATGTAATCCAGAAAGTTGTTAACTTTATTAATAATGTCTTAAAAATACCTGAATTTACATTTGAAGCTAGTATGCTTGATAATTGTCATCGTCTGGGCTTCAAAAACGGCCAAAAAAAGGGCCCAAGGCCTATTACTATCAAACTTATAACGTATTTAGTAAGAGATAAAATATGGAGCAATAAGAAGTCTTTAAAGAACAAGGGCTATCTAATTACGGAATCGCTTACAAAAAGAAGAGCTGTGTTGTACAAGACGGCAAGGGAAGTTTTTGGAATGGAAAAGGTGTATACTAAGGATGGTAAGATATTCCTGATCAAGAATAAAAAATCAGTACGATTGAACACTTTGGAGGATATCAGTTTGCATGCCCCCCCTCTGCCTATGCAAACGCAGACGTCAACTGAAGACACTAGGAGACAGAACCCTCCCCGAAGTGCTAAAGCAGGCAAAAAAGAGTAAAAGGTAAAGATCTTTGTTTTTTTTTGCATTTCAAAATAAGATAATAATTTTGCTTATTTTAAATATTAATTTTTCTGCTTATTGTAAATATTAATTTTGCATGCGTTTTGTTTGCTTTGGCACCTGCACTAGGTTATATTAGTTGCTATTTTTTTTTTGTTTAGATTATATAAATTATGTTTGGATTGCACTACTGTTATTTTTTTTTGGTATTGTGATTAAAAAAAAATATATCGATCGAATTAACTATTACTATTGTGTATCTGCCTAATAGAATCCTTTTTCTGGAATATAATAAATGTTTTTTATACTTAGGCATACATTTTAGAATCACAGTGTTTATAGTGAAAAAAATATACCCATTGTTAGATTCTATGTATTTGTTTATTTTTTTCATTTAATTTAATTCACTCGTTTAATTAAAAAAAAAAATACCATTTATTTAATATAAAATTATTTTAATTCATTTGATTTAAAAATTAAAAAAAAACTTTTAAAGTATATGTATTTGTTTATTTCATTTATTTAATTTAATTCTCTCGTTTAATATGAAAATGTCATTCATCTAATATAAATTGGTTTAATTCATTTGATTTAAAATTAGTATCATTCATTTATTTTAAAGTCATGTACGTATTTTTTAATTTTTTTTTACTCACTTTCGTACATGTGTGGGTTAAATATTATTATTGCTTATCGATGCTGATCGCTGCGAGCTATGTTTTGCGTGCTTTTTTTTTGCTCGCTGCTGCTTACCTACTGTTCTTGTTTATTCTTCTTCTCTCGCTCTCGCCCATTGCCTATTTTTGTATCAGATAAAAATATAAACATTCTATTCTTGTTTTGTTGTAAACTTTCTGAATAATTTAATTTTATTTCTATTAAATTAATATAGACAAGGATAGAATTTTTTTTTGTTTTTTAATAATTAAATTAATATGTATTAGTTTAAAAAAAATGTATTATTACTAAATGGTTGTTAAATTTGCTCACGTTAATGTGAGATCAATCACTGGCAAATTCGATAGTTTACAAAATTTATTAATTAAAGAAAAGTTTGACGTCTTTGGACTTACTGAAACATGGCTTTCTGATGGTTTTGATCTGAACCTTATCTCTATTCCTGGATATACTTTTTTTAGTCTTCCACGCCCTACTAGGGGTGGTGGTGTTGGAGCATATATTAAACATACATTAAATTTTCAGATTTTGACTCAAGAAATAAATGCTAATATAGAGCAACTTTGGTTTAATATAATAATTGCTAATAAAATTATCACTGTTGGAGTTATTTATAGACCCAATGGTAATTTTCCTGCATTCATTCAACATTTCGAGAGCTCTCTGTCTGCTTATTCTGCGTTGGCTGATGAGATAGTTTGTTTGGGCGATTTTAACTGCAACGCTTTCAACTTCTTAAGTACATATTATATAAGTTTAAACAATACAGTAAGCTCTTTCAATTTAAAACAGATTATTTCTGACGCTACAAGAATAACTCCTTACTCTAGTACACTTATAGACCTTGTTTTTGTATGTGAGGATGCACCTGTAGTTGACTCTGGTGTCTTACCTGTCCACGACCTGGCAGATCATTCTTTGATTTACTGTTCACTAAATTTAATTAATGATAATCATTTTTCTATCACAAAAACGTTCAGAAATTTTAGTCTTTTCAATCAGGAATTATTTTATGCTGATCTATGCTCCATACCATGGTACCATATTTTCGATTTAGTAAATATAAATGATAAATTAAACTTTTTGAATAACAATCTAATTTATTTATTCGACTTACATGCTCCACTAGTTACTTTAACATTTAACAAACATAACTTACCCTGGATAACTGATAATATTAAGTATTTGATGCGTTTAAGAAATAAGGCATACCGTAGATGTAAAAAAACCGATAATGCAGCACACTGGAACTATTACCGGGAACTACGAAACTATACTAGTTATGCAATAAAAAGAGAGCAAGTGGTATATTTGGATAATACTTTTCAGCAGGAGACGACAAAGCAGTCATGGCAAAAGATTAAAAAACTTGGCATAATTCGTTCAAAAAATAAAATAGATGACCTCCTCAATCAATATCTAATGTAGAAAATATAAAAGATCATTTTAAATCTGTTTGTACAAATAATGCTCCAAATTTTGAGTTGTTGCAGTATTATTATTCTAGGACTTATAAAAATATTCCAAATCAGTTTGATTTTTCCCCTGTAACTAACCATGAGGTTGAACAAGTTATATTTTCAATTACTTCTAATGCCATGAGTACTGATAACCTTACAATAAAAATGATTCGTCTGTGTTGTCCTCTGCTGATAGATTATATAAGACATATTATCAACTTTGCTATCGAAACATCTACTTTTCCAAATTTATGGAAGCAAACATTAATATATCCAATTCCTAAAATTAAAAACCCTTGCTCATATTCCAATTTGCGTCCTATCAGTATTCTGCCTGTTCTCTCTAAAGTGTGTGAAAAAATAATTTTGAGGCAGTTACAGTACCACTTGCAAGAATACAATATACTCCCATCAACCCAGTCTGGCTTTCGATCTGGATATGGATGTACATCTGCCCTATTAAATATTACCGATGATATTTTTAAATCAATAGATGGTGGCGAACTTTCAGTACTTGTGTTGTTAGATTTTTCCAAGGCCTTTGATACGATAAATCATGAATTACTAATCTCTATTTTACATTACATCGGCCTTGGAGAAGGTGCACAGCAGTTCTTTCGTTCCTATGTAACGAGTCGCCCTCAGACGGTTGTGTGCAGTGGTGTGTCATCTTCATTATACCAACTGACATCTGGGATACCTCAAGGATCAATATTAGGTCCAGTTCTATTTAATATATATTCAACATTTCTAATGCGAAACTTGAGGTATTGTAAATCATACATGTATGCGGATGACACACAGCTGTATGCATCATTCAGTCGAGAATCAATGCTTGACAGTATCAGAAAAATTAATTTAGACCTTACTGCCCTTTACTCAGACTGTAAACAACATAATCTTAAATTAAATGCATCAAAAACTAACGTAATTTTATTCGGACCTAAACAGTTGCGGGAAATAGCTAAACCAAGTATCAACATTGTTCTTGATGGCTTGCAAGTATCTGTTTCCAACTCTTGTAGAGTTTTGGGCGTTGAGATTGATAAAGATCTGCGATTTAGTTGTCATGTTTCCAAAACCATACAAAAGGCATTCTCAACCCTCAAATTCTTGTACCATAATAGACGCATATTAAATCAAAGAACTAAAATAAAACTATGTGACTCTCTAGTTCTATCAAATTTTAACTATTGTGATGTACTTTATAATAATTGTTTAACTAATATTGATAAGCTAAGAATTCAACGTGTACAAAACGCCTGTCTTAGGTTTATTTATGGAATAAAAAAACGTGATCATATTTCGCACACTTTGGAGTGGGCAGGCTGGATGAATATGACTGCTCGCAGAGCCTTACACTCTGCTTGCTTCTATCATAAAATAATAACATCTAAAACGCCACCATATCTGTATAATAGGATAAGGTTCAGAACGGATGTACATAATTTACATCTAAGGCACAGAAATGCCATAACAATACCTGCTCACAATACAGAATATTATAAAAGATCATTTACTTATTGTATATCAAACATCTATAATAAAATACCTAATAATATTAAAATATTTACTGTGCCTACCTTTAAAATTAAATTGAAGAAACTACTAGAGCCATCATGTTGATCTCACGTAACTAACCAATTAAAGTTAATTGTTCTGTATATTGAGCACAGTTTGATCATTTCATGTACAATAAAAATAACTGCTAAGCAGTTGAAATGTAAAATTAACATTTAAAATCTGCACATGATAGTCTAATGATATGATCATGCTGGTTAATTAGTTTTTAAGTTTTAAAATACAAAAAATACAAATTGGGATATTTTCTTTTAAGAAGGTTGGGCGATTGCGAGTTGAGGTGTTGGGGTTGCACTGGGCTGGCGGAGGATCGAGCTGACCAACGCAGTTGGTCAGGTTGAGCCAAGCCCTTTTGTCTTGGGTTAGATTTTTTTTTTAGAATAAAACTTTGTAAAGTATCTCATTGTAAAAATGAAATAGCCTGGACAATAAAAGATTTATTAATTTATTTATTTATTTTTATTTATTTATAAGTCAAAAAAAGTCAGTTATTATAGGGTTGGCAGACCGATCTATAAAGCTTTCCGATGTAGAATTCAGAACAAATGCGATAATCAAAGCAAAAAACGCTTTACTCTTAAATGACTATCCTCCAGACTTAATAAATAAAATTTTCCCGCAACGAATACATAAATTATATAATCCATCGGAAAGCAATGAACCAACTAACAATCAAAACATTCACTACGTCTCCTTGCCTTATGTTAACGGACTTTCACAACAACTACAAACACTGTACAAGAAGCACGACATCATTATATGCCATAAAGCACACAATCTTCTATCTGAAAACTTTTCTAAACTAAAAACCAAGACTCCCAAAAACAAAAGAAGCAACATAATTTACGAAATTCCATGTCAAAATTGTAACGGTGTGTACATTGGACAAACGTCACAATATCTAGAAAACAGGGTAAAAAGCCACAAATATGACAAAGGTAATGCTACTGCCTTAAATAATCATGAAAAGAAAAACAATCATAAATTTAATTTTGATTACAATAATATTAAAATACTGGGTACCGAAAGCAATACCAAAAAGAGAGAATTATTAGAATCTATGGCCATTCAGAAAAACTCGAATTCCATCAACGATAAAAAAGATGTAAACAGCTTTAACAAAATATATGGTTCAGTCGTATAACTGAAAACTACACCGGCACACACGAGATAAGACGGCGGTTCGAATAATTTTATATACGTTGGTTTTAATTATTTTAACATATTATAGTGATTTGTGTGATGTTTCATGCTGTGATTGTTCTCCAACTAATCAAGGAATAAAATACCACATAATGATCACCAGTAATATCTACCCAACATTTAAATAACATAACCCTAATTAAGTGGTCATTTTAATCGTTAAACATGCTGTTAAAAAATAAGAAGACAATGCAAATTTACGTTCCAGGTATGTCATTTATTGTTAAATGTTGTTTGTCTATATGTTTTACTGACTTTTCGTTATTTTAGTACATTTTACATATTTTGAAAAAGACCCAAGTAGGGTCGAAACGTCAATTATAAATAAAATGGAATAACAGTTCCAAAGTTTATTTATTAACCACGACCTAAAACCAAGAAACATATTTTAAAAAAATACACATACATATACATATATACAAATATATTATTAAATGGCGTGACCTTTATCTAAAAATAGGAGATAGGAAAACATTTCATTAAGGTGGCCTATATCTGATCTACGATTCATTGAATGTGGTTGACTATTAATAAAAACCATCTCCATGAAAAGCCTTCTAGAATTGTTATTTTCTTTACATAATATATTCACATTATTGTAATCAATGCGATGGTCTTTTAATAAGACATGTTCACCTAAGGCACTGCGTTCTGGATGTAGTCTGCAATCAGATTTATGTGAAGTAAGACGATCTTTGAGGCGTCGCCATGTTTGACCAATATAGGTTAAATTACAGTCCTTGCAAGGTAGGTTATAGACAACATTTGTCATAGATAACATAGGAGTTTTGTCTTTTACTTTTGTAAAGATTTTATTTATAGTGAGTACTGTTTTATATGCGACTTTAGTGATTTTGTGATCCAAGTGCTACCTTTTAAGTTACTTTTTGTTAAAAAATATGTCGACGACATACTAATAAGCCTCCCTTTCAATGAATTAGAAAATATTTTATATTATTTTAACAATTTTAATGACTATATTCAGTTCACCTTAGAAAAAGAAGATTCAAATAATTCTGTTCTTTTTCTTGATACTCGCATAATTAGAAATAATAACATCTTATTAGTTGATTGGTATAGAAAACCGTTAAGTTCTGGAAGGTACCTACATTATAATTCGTACCATAAATATTCTATGAAAATTAATTTAATTAAAGAAATGAAAAATCGCGTTCTAAAACTTAGTGATAGTTCTTTTCATAACAAAAACCTTAAAATATTAAGTTGTAAGTTATTCATTAATATTATTATGTATATTTTTATACTTACTTAATAATTGTTATAATTGTAGATCCCTGACGATGACTATAATCATAGTCGAAAGTTTGGAGTAATAAAGATTTAAAAGAGTACACCTTTCATAATTTGCTGCAAACCCAATAATTTTTAAACTATATATATATATATATATATTGAGATGATATTAGTTACTATGTTATATTAAATAAGAATGTAGAAGGAAAATCTAATGGAAAGTAGGGAAAGGAGATTTTCTTATTTCGGGTCAGAGCGCAAATTTAGTAACATTGGGATTGATTATCATCATCTTCTTCTTAATTCCTAAAAAAGGAAAAAGAAAATAGAATAAGAAAAAAAAAAATACAAATACATTTCAAAGATTTTTATTTAAAGATTCAAAAATGATTAATCTACATTATATAAAGTTTTGATAATTATGAAATTGATAAATGGGTAAAGTAGATAATTAAAAGTTTATAAAATTGCCAATACGTTAGAAATCAAACATTAATTTTAAATGAATTAGGGGTGTAAGTAAATGAGAAAATTAAATTATAAAAAAAAGACATCACAAATAGTTAAAATAAATGTTAAAACTTCTACTTACTTTTAAATTATACAAATTTACCAACCATATTCTAATTTATTAATAGTTCAAATGCCAAATGAAATATTCTGAAAAAGAGAAAATTATTAGTTTGTAGTGCTAGTAAATTTCATAAGAATATAAAAAAAAATGATCATTGTTTTAAATTGTAATATTGAATCAAGAATTAGATTTTGTTAATAATTTTATTTAAATAAGAAATTAGTAGGCGATTAGATGGAAAAGATGTATAGATTTAAGTTTGTTGAATTTGTCAGTTGTTTCTTTGTTGATTTGATAGAATGTCTCTTGTTTTCTGGTTGTTGAAATGGAAGTTGTATTAAAAATTTGCTCCGTAGAAATTTTGAGTTTTTTTTGAAAGTATTGATAATAGAAAGTATTAAAACAGTTTAAAGTATAAAGAATATCCCAAGGTAACCAGAGAAAGCAATTGGTAAGAGAAATTTATATGATTTTATGAAAGAATAAATGGTTAAAATTGTTGCTGAGTAGTTAATCGTTATAAATGCTTCCTGAATTGATTTAAAGAAAGATACTCTAGTTTCTAACAAGAAAGAATAGCATTATTGTACTTACCTTTGGATGTAAAAGCTGATTGTGCAGTGATTAGAAGAAATCTTATTAGTAAAATTTCCAAAGTTCGTGATATCATTGCTGTGCTGGGTAACATAGGCCTGTTATTGAAAAGGGGATCCTAAGGCTTAGCAGACCGAAGAAAAAACAAGATCTTCATAAAACGGTATCACTCTTCCATTATTATCAATAAAGAACTTTTCTGTTGTTTGATTTTTGTAATTTCCATGACCATTTTTTATTTTCACTGTTTTATGTATTTAACTAAATTATTTTTATTCACTTTTTGTTAAGTTTAATCCAAATTGTTTAGTAACTCAAGACAGAATATTTCATTTATATATATATTTGATGCATGTTTTGGTTTATTAACGGTATTTTTGAAGTTTGACACATTTTGAATTAGAAAGGTTAGAAATTTATATACAATTCATGCCTAGAAAACATTGTTGGTCTAGGATAGTGCGGTTTTACAGTCATTTTATTGCAAATTTGTGTATTAACTGATTTTGAATCTAGTTTGGTTGAATATTTGAACTCTGACCTTGACATAAGGGAATAGCCGGTAGCATATTTAATTAATCATATTGGAAGATAATTACATTGAGTTAATTCTTACCTATTCACTATTTATATTTAAAATTCAAAATTAATTAAAGGTAAGGAATATTTTATAACATAGTGATTGATATTATCAAAACATATTATTATTATTCATACACTCATCATATATGTTATAAATTTTGGCGCCCAACGTGGGGCTCTAAACAATCAAAATTAGAGCCGATTCAAATAATTAAAATTTGAGAATTTTGTTAAATTTTTTTTTTATTATTTCGCTCTAAACAATCAAAACTAGAGCCTATTTAAATAATTAATCTTTAAAATATTTTTTTTTGAAAACTTGATTTGAAATTTTTTTTTGTGATTCATATTAGTTATATTTATCTCGATAGAATAAATTGTGAATATGGAGGGAAAAATGAGATTGAGAGATGGTAAGATAGTAGGAGATGAGAGTGAAAGTAGTGATGGAGGAGAGATTGAGATGGAAAGTGTGGCGGTACAAGTACATGAAGAGAGAGTGTTAGGAGCCGGAGATTATCGAGTGGAAGAGTTGATTCATTCAAACTGGACAGACACAGGAAGAAGCAGAGATAGAAGAAGGAGAGAATTTAATAGAGATAGGGGGAGAACAGGATCGAACTATGATAGAAATAGAGACAGAGACAACTGATGATGGAAATGAACAAGAAGAACTGGTGGTACAAGAAAAACCAAGAAAAAAAAGTCAACCTGATATGAACAGCATACTTGAAATCCTTATGATGAGATTTGATCAGCAGGATAAGAAATTGGAAGAGTATAATAAAAGCAGAAAAGAAGATAATATGAAGATGAAAGAAGATATATAAAAAATTAGATGAAATAAAAGAAGATAAAGGTTTTTTACGATACTAAGACGATGACGTAATTTTTAGTTATTTGTATGGTAAACACAAAAACAAAATAAAAAGAGAGAGTAAATACGATAAACAGTTGGGAATTAAATGTCATAAGTTGGCAACACTTCACCATATTGCCAAGTCAACATTGTTAAAGTATTCGTCATTGTTTACAATCTTCAATATTTCTTTACGTTTTATTAGTGTTTTGTTGTATTCAGATTTCTTTAAAATCTATAAAAAACAGTAGTTTTCATTACTAACAGTTATTTTTATACTTAACTTATTGGATTACTCTGCAGTGTGTGTGAAAAGTATTAAAATGCCGAAACCTTTAAGCAAACAATCACAGGAAATGGTGAGAGCATTAATAAGCTATTTTGAACGTGAACGTGAAAATGCAGGCCCATTGCTTCCACTTACTGCTGTGAGAGATGTAAGTATAAGTATATTTACACCCAATATTATCAATACAAATTTTTAATATCTAAAACACACGAAGTTTGTAGGTATTTGAATTTTGGGGTTAGGTTCATGAACCCTGAGTATGTATTTTTGTAAATCATATTAAAAATATTTCAGAGAGTTGCAGATGCATTGCAATTGAGTCTTACAACGGTGAATCGTATCGCAGCCAAGGACAAGAAAGGTGAAGCTCCCAAAAGCCCAGTAAAAGAAAGGCAACGTACAAAACCTATTGTTACAATTGATGGTTTTGATGAAAATGCTATCCGCAATGTTATCTACGACATGTACAAAAACAGTAAGTATTTTGAAAATTTTACACTCACATCAATTAACATAAGTATAGCTGATATTCAGAACTGGTTAACTAATAATGGTATTCCCTTTGAAGCCACTTTCTTCAAAACACAGTTATTGAATTTAGTACAAATGTAAGTAAATAGAAAAATATCTGAATTCATTATCTAGATAAATTGAGTAACTTTTACTAAACATTAGATATGTATAAAATATGTATTGAAGTAACCTCAGATGAAACTTGAAAGTATAAAACTTAAAAAACTATCATTTTTAGGAATAAACCACCGGAACTGTATGAAGCAGACATTTTAGCTGAAAAATATGGGCATAAAGTACTTAGACTTCCTCCCTACCATTGTATATTCAACCCTATCGAACATATTTGGGGCATTACTAAAAATTATTATCGAGATAATGTGGGAATGGATGGTACTTCGGGAGAAAAAGCACTAGCAACCTGGAAAAAAGCATTAGAAAAAGCAACTCCTGATGTATGGTTGAAAACAGTACAACATACTGAAAAAATCATACAAGATTGGTGGGATAGGGAAGTGGGATTTGATAGGGAGGATGTGCCTCCACTTATTATTAATTTTGATAGTGAAGACGATGATAGTGACGGTTTCATATTAGAGTAGGCAACCTGAATCATACATACAATAACTTGTGACTGTTAATTTGTATAATAAAGAGAGTACTTAGTATGGTAATTTGTTTTTATATTAAAATATTTCCACATAGTAAGGATTGAAACAATCAATTTGAACATTGCTTTGTACTTTGTGTTTGATACTTTATGGTGGAAATCTGACAGTTGTTCTGGAATTTGCAATTTTCAGACATGTTATCAATTTTATATCCTATAAAAGTAATAAAACAATTATACCATGCTTGTCCTTACTTATAGAACTATGTATTCGAAGCAAACCTGTTTTTTCATACAGGTTTGCATCAAATACATAGTTCTAGCATTATAATTAAGGACAAGCAAGGTATAATTTTTATATTACTTTGATAGGATATAAAATTGATAACATGTCTGAAAATTGTAAATTACACAATAACTGTTAGATTTCCACCATAAAGTATTAAACACACAGTATAAAACAATGTTCAAATTGATTATTTCAATCCTTACTTTGTGGAAATAGTTACATAATGAACAAGTATTAAATAACTCCACAAAATAGAAAACTTCCTTTACGACCGGTTTCACAAAGATAGTCGTTGCGTTATTAGGGGGAAGAATAGTTTTCTATTTTGTGGACTTATCTGGTACCTACTTACTTGTTTTACTTGTTCATTATGAAACATTTCCACGTAGTAAAGGATATTAGTTAAATTTTCGAATAAAACATTTTAAGATCATAAATGGATGTCTTTCAGGTCATTAAATACTTCGATAATAGTTAACAGCAAAAATAAACTGAAAAGGAAAACAATCGCATTCCTTTATTTAGGTAAGGGAAAAAAATTACAACGTGACAACGCCGCAGTTTTTTAGCTTGTGACGTCATCGTCTTAGTATCGTAAAAAACCTTTAATAACATTTTTAAAAGAGAAATTAGTAGTATTAAAGAAGATATGAAAGAAGATATAAAAAAGGAAGATGTGAATAACAAACTAGAGGAAAATAATGAAGGATTAGATGAAGTAAAAGAAGATATGAATAATAAACCAGAGGAGAACAATAAGAAATTGAATGAGACTAACGAAATATTGGAGAAAATAGAAGATGATAGTAAGAAATTTGAAGAGAATAACGAAATATCGGATGAAATAAAAGAAGATATGAGAGTAGATATAAATAAGAAATTTGAAGAGAAGAATAAAAAATTGAATCAGATTAAAGAAAGATTTAAAAAAATAAACGAAGATATGAGGAAACATATAAATATGGAATTAGAAGGAAAATTTCAAAAGAATAATGATAAAATGAAGCAGACTAATAAAAGATTGGAGAAAATAAAAGAAGATACTAAGACATTTATAAGACAAATAAACTATATGAAGGAAGATAATTTGAAGAGCATAGAGGAAGACACAAATAAAATAGATGAAGAAAGGAAGAAGACTATTAAGAAATTTGTAGATGGATATAAAGCAAAGCAAGTAGCATTCTGGGAAAAATTGTACATTTGGAAATATAAAGAAAGGGGGAAGAAAACTAAATTTATATTAGGTTATACGTATATAGGAAAATACCAAGAAAGGGGGAAGAAATTTAAAAATATAGTAGGTATTGGGTATATTTGGAATTATCAGGAAAGAGGCAAGAAAAAAAACAAGTTTATAAATATAATAAATAAAGTATATTTGAATAAATGTGATATTAAAAAAAAAAAATAGAAATAAAGAAATTTATAAAGAAAATGCATGGGTAGATGATATTAATAGCAAAGTTTTGTAAATAATAGTATTAAGATGTAAATATCAAATTAAGATTGAATGGTTTTATTAAAAAAAAAAGGTTTATACAATCTGAGCAAATAATATTAATTGAGGCCAAAGTTTTTGTAAAATGAGTGTTTATTTATAAAAAAAAATAGATTAAAATTATAATTTTTAATCCAACATCAATGAAATGTTTGATGTAAAAATTTTAATTGGGGGATTTGAGATGATATTAGTTACTATGTTATATTAAATAAGAATGTAGAAGGAAAATCTAATGGAAAGTAGGGAAAGGAGATTTTCTTATTTTGGGTCAGAGCGCAAATTTAGTAACATTGGGATTGATTATCATCATCTTCTTCTTAATTCCTAAAAAAGGAAAAAGAAAATAGAATAAGAAAAAAAAAAATACAAATACATTTCAAAGATTTTTATTTAAAGATTCAAAAATGATTAATCTACATTATATAAAGTTTTGATAATTATGAAATTGATAAATGGGTAAAGTAGATAATTAAAAGTTTATAAAATTGCCAATACGTTAGAAATCAAACATTAATTTTAAATGAATTAGGGGTGTAAGTAAATGAGAAAATTAAATTATAAAAAAAAGACATCACAAATAGTTAAAATAAATGTTAAAACTTCTACTTACTTTTAAATTATACAAATTTACCAACCATATTCTAATTTATTAATACTTCAAATGCCAAATAAATTATTCTGAAAAAGAGAAAATTATTAGTTTGTAGTGCTAGTAAATTTCATAAGAATATAAAAAAAAATGATCATTGTTTTAAATTGTAATATTGAATCAAGAATTAGATTTTGTTAATAATTTTATTTAAATAAGAAATTAGTAGGCGATTAGATGGAAAAGATGTATAGATTTAAGTTTGTTGAATTTGTCAGTTGTTTCTTTGTTGATTTGATAGAATGTCTCTTGTTTTCTGGTTGTTGAAATGGAAGTTGTATTAAAAATTTGCTCCGTAGAAATTTTGAGTTTTTTTTGAAAGTATTGATAATAGAAAGTATTAAAACAGTTTAAAGTATAAAGAATATCCCAAGGTAACCAGAGAAAGCAATTGGTAAGAGAAATTTATATGATTTTATGAAAGAATAAATGGTTAAAATTGTTGCTGAGTAGTTAATCGTTATAAATGCTTCCTGAATTGATTTAAAGAAAGATACTCTAGTTTCTAACAAGAAAGAATAGCATTATTGTACTTACCTTTGGATGTAAAAGCTGATTGTGCAGTGATTAGAAGAAATCTTATTAGTAAAATTTCCAAAGTTCGTGATATCATTGCTGTGCTGGGTAACATAGGCCTGTTATTGAAAAGGGGATCCTAAGGCTTAGCAGACCGAAGAGAAAACAAGATCTTCATAAAACGGTATCACTCTTCCATTATTATCAATAAAGAACTTTTCTGTTGTTTGATTTTTGTAATTTCCATGAACATTTTTTATTTTCACTGTTTTATGTATTTAACTAAATTATTTTTATTCACTTTTTGTTAAGTTTAATCCAAATTGTTTAGTAACTCAAGACAGAATATTTCATTTATATATATATTTGATGCATGTTTTGGTTTATTAACGGTATTTTTGAAGTTTGACACATTTTGAATTAGAAAGGTTAGAAATTTATATACAATTCATGCCTAGAAAACATTGTTGGTCTAGGATAGTGCGGTTTTACAGTCATTTTATTGCAAATTTGTGTATTAACTGATTTTGAATCTAGTTTGGTTGAATATTTGAACTCTGACCTTGACATAAGGGAATAGCCGGTAGCATATTTAATTAATCATATTGGAAGATAATTACATTGAGTTAATTCTTACCTATTCACTATTTATATTTAAAATTCAAAATTAATTAAAGGTAAGGAATATTTTATAACATAGTGATTGATATTATCAAAACATATTATTATTATTCATACACTCATCATATATGTTATAATATATATATATATATATATATATATATATATATATATATATATATATTATAACATGTATGAATAATAATAATAATATGTTTTGATAATATCAATCACTATGTTATAAAATATTCCTTACCTTTAATTAATTTTAAATTTTAAATATAAATAGTGAATAGGTAAGAATTAACTCAGTGTAATTATTTTCCAATATGATTAATTAAATATGCTACCGGCTATTCCCTTATGTCAAGGTCAGAGTTCAAATATTCAACCAAACTAGATTCAAAATCAGTGAATACACAAATTTGCAATAAAATGACTGTATAACCGCACTATCCTAGACCAACAATATTTCTAGGCGTGAATTGCATATAAATTTCTAACCTTTCTAATTCAAAATGTGTCAAACTTCAAAGATACCGTTGATAAACTAAAACATGCATCAAATATATAAAATGAAGTATTCTGACTTGAGTTATTGAGCAATTTAGATTAAACTTAACAAAAAGTGAATAAAAATAATTTAGTTAAATACATAAAACAGTGAAATAAAAATGTTCATCAAAATTTCAAAAATCAAACACATATAAAACTCTTTATTATAACGAGTGCAAAGTTGTTACCATTTGTGTGAAGCTTTACTCCTCTTCAGGAATCAGGATTCAGTTCTTAGGACAATCTACTTTCTTCCTCCAATACAGCACAGATTTCAGGAAACTTTATGAAGATCAAATAATCAATTCCTCTTCAAAACCAAGCGATGGATGACTACTATCTTCTCTGGTAAGTGTAATTATGACTTTCTTTCTTGTTAAATATTAATTTAATCTTCTTTAACTCAATTAAAATACAGTTATACCATAAAGTGCTCAGCCCCATAAATTGAAATATCTATTTCTTCATAAAATCATATAAATTTCTCTTACCAATTGCTTCCTCTGGTTACCTTGGGATATTCTTTATACTTTAAACTGTTTTAATACTTTCTATTCTCAATACTTTCAAAAAAAACTCAAAATTTCTACGGAGCAAATTTTTAATACAACTTCTATCTCAACAACCAGAAAACAAGTGAGTCTATCTTCTACAAACTTCTTAACTAATTATTTATAATATAAATCTTACTAATCTCCTTTTAACTTTCTTTTAACATCATAATTTCTACAAAATTCTTCATCAAAACTTTTTACATCCTTCCTCTTCAGAAGGTCGAAAACAAGCGAGCCTCTCCCAAATCAACAAAAAAACAAATGACAAATTCAACAAACTTAAATCTATACATCTTTTCCATCTAATCGCCTACTAATTTCTTATTCAAATAAAATTTTTAACAAAATCTAATTCTTGATTCAATATTACAATTTAAAACAATGATCATTTTTTTTTATATTCTTATGAAATTTACTAGCACTACAAACTAATAATTTTCTCTTTTTCAGAATATTTCATTTGGCATTTGAACTATTTATAAATTAGAATATGGTTGGTAAATACGTATACTTTAAAAGTAAGTAGAAGTTTTAACATGTATTTTAACTATTTGTGATGTTTTTTTTTTATAATTTAATTTTCTCATTTACTTACACCCCTAATTCATTTAAAATTAATGTTTGATTACTAACGTATTGGCAATTTTATAAACTTTTAATTATCTACTTTACCCATTTATCAATTTCATAATTATCAAAACTTTATATAATGTAGATTAATTAATTTTTGAATCTTTAAATAAAAATCTTTGAAATGTATTTGTAATTTTTTTTATTATTATTCTATTTTCTTTTTTCTTTTTTTTTTTAGGAATTATGAAGAAGATGATGATAATCAATCCCAATGTTACAAAATTTGCGCTCTGACTCGAAATAAGAAAATCTCCTTTCTCTACTTTCCATTAGATTTTCCTTCTACATTCTTATTTAATATAACATAGTAACTAATATCATCTCAAATCCCCCAATTAAAATTTTTACATCAAACATTTCATTGATGTTGGATTAAAAATTATAATTTTAATCTATTTTTTTTTTTATATAAATCAACACTCATTTTACAAAAACTTTAGCCTCAATTAATATTATTTGCACAGATTGTATAAACCTTTTTTTAATAAAACCATTCAATCTTAATTTGATATTTACATCTTAATACTATTATTTACAAAACTTTGCTATTAATATCATCTACCCTAACATTTTATATAAATTTTTCATTTCTATATTTTTTTATATCACATTCGTTCTAAACATTCATTTAAATATAATTTGTTTTTCTAGTTTTCGAATTATTTCCCCTTTTTTAATAAATTTTCCTATACATCTAACCTTTTAATAAATCTAAATACCTTACCCCTTTCCTGATAATTCCAAATATACCCAATACCTACTATATTTTTAAATTTCTTCCCCCTTTCTTGGTATTTTCCTATATACCTAAAAGCTATAATAAATTTAGTTTTCTTCCCCCTTTCTTTATATTTCCAAATGTACAATTTTTCCCAGAATGCTTGTTTTATCTTTCCCAAGAAATATTTACAAAATTGCTTATCATCCACAGACAAATTTTGATTTTCTCTGTTGTTAACAATTTGATGGTGCATTATTGCTTGAATTTCTTCTACTTGTTCTGGTTTATTCTGTTTTTTCGTATGACTTAGCAATATACCACTGTCTTTAACTTTCTGAATTATTTTATTTTCACTCTTTTCTGCTTGTTTTGCTTTATATTCATCTACAAATTTCTTAATAGTCTTCTCCCTTCCTTCATCTATTTTATTTGTGTCTTCCTCTATGCTCTTCAAATTATCTTCCTTCATATAGTTTATTTGTCTTATAAATGTCTGAATATCTTCTTTTATTTTCTCCAATCTTTTATTAGTCTGCTTCATTTTATCATTATTCTTTTGAAATTTTCCTTCTAATTCCATATTTATATGTTTCCTCATATCTTCATTTATTTCTTCAAATCTTTCCTTAGTCTCATACAATTTTTTATTCTTCTCTTTAAATTTCTCTTTAATTGCTTCATTCATATTCATAATAGTTTTATCCATAGTTATCATAATGCTTTTATTCATTTCTTCAAACTTCTTATCCAACTCTTTTATAATATCTTCCTTCCTTTCATCCAATTTTTCATTATTCCTTTCCAATTTCTTTTCAAATTCCCTATTTATATCTTTTCTCATATCTTCTTTTATTTCATCCAATATTTCGTTATTCTCTTTCAATTTCTTATTGTTCTCTTCAAATTCCATATTTGTATTTTCTTTTATATCTTCTGTGATTTTATTCAATCTTTCATTAGTCTCATCCAATTCTTTATTGTTTTCCTCTGGTTTATTATTGTTATCTTCTTTTACTTCATCTAATCCTTTATTATTTTCTTCTAGTTTGTTATTCACATCTTCCTTTTTTATATCTTCTTTCATATCTTCTTCTCTTTCATCCAATGTTTCATTATTTTCTTTAAAATTTATACTATCTTCTTCCATCTTCTTTATATCTTCCCCGTGCTGATCAATTCTTTTATCCCTTTCTTCAAAATACTTAATTAGACATTCTTTAAGCATCCTGTACTCCTCTTGAGTTATACCTCTACTTGATTTTAACCCAGTTAATTCCTGGTTCTTACTGCAGACTCCTTTCTGTTTTTCTACTTCTCCCTCTAGTCTTTCAAATTCTTTTCCTAAATTAGTTTTTAAATTGTCCACTACCTCTTCATAAATTTGCTCTTGTAATCGTATTTGTCCTATTTCTTTTTGCATAATTTCTGTTTGCTTATTGACTTCCTGTTCAATTTCTTCAGGTAAATTTTCTTTCCTTGATTTTTTTATTTCTGTTATTCCAATTTCCTCAACCTTTTTATTTTCCCCCCTTATTTTCACTCCTGTGTCCTGTATTTCTGTTCTTAACTTTATGTTTTGCTGTTCAATTGTCTTTTCACAATCTTTTTTTATAAATTTCACTTCTTTTCTGATCTTCAAATTGTCTTCTTGAATATTGTTAATTTCACTTCTACCATTATTATCATAATTCCTATTCCACCTATCTCCTGTGCCTCTATATCTATCAAAATTATTATTGTTTATATTATCCCTATTTCTCCTATCAAAATTCCTATTTTCCCAATTTCTACTATTCCTATTGTCAAATTCCCTATTGTCATTTCTATAACCATTTCCTCTAATTTCTCTCCTATTAAAATTACTATATCCCCTATTAAATTCCCTATTCCTATTATTAAATCTGTAATTACTATCATTCCTATTCTCATTTCGATTCCTTTCATTAAATCTATTACCTCCAGAATTCCTATTATCATATCTATTTCTATCATTAAATCTTTCATTCCCACTATTTCTGTTCTCACTCATCAAAATTCTCTCTAATCTCTGCAGATAATTTGATAGATTTTCCATAGTTTTAATGTTCTGTAAAGCTACTGTTTCTGCTACTTTATTATTAAATTGTCTCGCAATATACAAAACTATTTCCTCTTCCCTCATCGCAGGTTCCAAATATTGTGCATTATTATATAGTTGCATTGCATATGCATTAAAATTTTTTTCTTTATTATAGTCATATTTTCCAAAATACAGTTTTTCTCTAAAGGTAGCTTGTTGAATTTCCCCCCAGAAATATCTACAAAATTGCTCTTCGAAATCTTTTATTGACGACATTTGATTTTCTTTATTGCAGAACCATAGTAAAGGATGTCCTGTTAGCATATTATAGATCAACAATTTTTGTTCCGAGAAGTCACTTATATACTTTATTTCACTTTTTACAATATTTACAAAGACTTTTGGATGTAGGTGGTTTATGTTTCCATCAAATTTAATTCCAGCATTGTTATAGTGTGACATACTATTAGGAAGAAATCCCCATGCATTTCCTCTTACGTTATTATCCATAGTTATAATTTAAATTTTCCAGAGATATATACAAATAATATCCAAATTTTTTTTTTTTTTTTTTAATAAAAATACCTTTATCAAATAAAAATTTACCAAGCAAATACCTTTTAATTATTTTTCATTCTGATTAATCAGAATCACAAAAAAAAATTACCAAACAAAGTTTTCTTGACTAGTGTTTTTAATATCCGAAAATCCTAAAGTTTCTATTCTTTAAAAAGGCTCTAAGTTTTGATTGTTTAGAGCAAAATAATGAAAAAAAAAAATTTTAACAAAATTCTCAAGTTTTAAGTATTTGAATCTGCTCTAATTTTGATTGTTTAGAGCGAAATAATAAAAAAAATCTAACAAAATTCTCAAATTTTAATTATTTGAATCGGCTCTAATTTTGATTGTTTAGAGCCCCACGTTGGGCGCCAAAATTTATAACATGTATGAATAATAATAATAATATGTTTTGATAATATCAATCACTATGTTATAAAATATTCCTTACCTTTAATTAATTTTAAATTTTAAATATAAATAGTGAATAGGTAAGAATTAACTCAGTGTAATTATTTTCCAATATGATTAATTAAATATGCTACCGGCTATTCCCTTATGTCAAGGTCAGAGTTCAAATATTCAACCAAACTAGATTCAAAATCAGTGAATACACAAATTTGCAATAAAATGACTGTATAACCGCACTATCCTAGACCAACAATATTTCTAGGCGTGAATTGCATATAAATTTCTAACCTTTCTAATTCAAAATGTGTCAAACTTCAAAGATACCGTTGATAAACTAAAACATGCATCAAATATATAAAATGAAGTATTCTGACTTGAGTTATTGAGCAATTTAGATTAAACTTAACAAAAAGTGAATAAAAATAATTTAGTTAAATACATAAAACAGTGAAATAAAAATGTTCATCAAAATTTCAAAAATCAAACACATATAAAACTCTTTATTATAACGAGTGCAAAGTTGTTACCATTTGTGTGAAGCTTTACTCCTCTTCAGGAATCAGGATTCAGTTCTTAGGACAATCTACTTTCTTCCTCCAATACAGCACAGATTTCAGGAAACTTTATGAAGATCAAATAATCAATTCCTCTTCAAAACCAAGCGATGGATGACTACTATCTTCTCTGGTAAGTGTAATTATGACTTTCTTTCTTGTTAAATATTAATTTAATCTTCTTTAACTCAATTAAAATACAGTTATACCATAAAGTGCTCAGCCCCATAAATTGAAATATCTATTTCTTCATAAAATCATATAAATTTCTCTTACCAATTGCTTCCTCTGGTTACCTTGGGATATTCTTTATACTTTAAACTGTTTTAATACTTTCTATTCTCAATACTTTCAAAAAAAACTCAAAATTTCTACGGAGCAAATTTTTAATACAACTTCTATCTCAACAACCAGAAAACAAGTGAGTCTATCTTCTACAAACTTCTTAACTAATTATTTATAATATAAATCTTACTAATCTCCTTTTAACTTTCTTTTAACATCATAATTTCTACAAAATTCTTCATCAAAACTTTTTACATCCTTCCTCTTCAGAAGGTCGAAAACAAGCGAGCCTCTCCCAAATCAACAAAAAAACAAATGACAAATTCAACAAACTTAAATCTATACATCTTTTCCATCTAATCGCCTACTAATTTCTTATTCAAATAAAATTTTTAACAAAATCTAATTCTTGATTCAATATTACAATTTAAAACAATGATCATTTTTTTTTATATTCTTATGAAATTTACTAGCACTACAAACTAATAATTTTCTCTTTTTCAGAATATTTCATTTGGCATTTGAACTATTTATAAATTAGAATATGGTTGGTAAATACGTATACTTTAAAAGTAAGTAGAAGTTTTAACATGTATTTTAACTATTTGTGATGTTTTTTTTTTATAATTTAATTTTCTCATTTACTTACACCCCTAATTCATTTAAAATTAATGTTTGATTACTAACGTATTGGCAATTTTATAAACTTTTAATTATCTACTTTACCCATTTATCAATTTCATAATTATCAAAACTTTATATAATGTAGATTAATTAATTTTTGAATCTTTAAATAAAAATCTTTGAAATGTATTTGTAATTTTTTTTATTATTATTCTATTTTCTTTTTTCTTTTTTTTTTTAGGAATTATGAAGAAGATGATGATAATCAATCCCAATGTTACAAAATTTGCGCTCTGACTCGAAATAAGAAAATCTCCTTTCTCTACTTTCCATTAGATTTTCCTTCTACATTCTTATTTAATATAACATAGTAACTAATATCATCTCAATATATATATTGTTAGGTTTTAAATAACAGTCTCAAGGAAACGTCTAGGTTGGGCAAATGATGGAAGAACGCCAGAAGTAGGAACTTTATTCTTGTGTTGCGAAATTTTCGGTTAATTTATAACCTTCATCAGCGCCTAACGGGAATTACAAAAATAACATTATAAGGGTGTAATAATATAACGAATAAAAACTTACAAAAAAATGTGTTCTTTTTACACCTCATATACAACCCTTACACAAAACATAATCATTATGGGTTGTTGATATATACATAAATACATAGGTCCAAAAGTAAACCGGTTAAAATATAAAAATGTTAAATAAAACTAAACAGAAACACAACAGTTAACAATTACGAATAAACGACATTAAGAAATACCTAATGTATTATTTGAAAAATTGCCTAAAATTTTCGTAGAGTAGAAGACGAAAAATTGACTCTGTCAAATAGGTAAGTCAGATATTAATAAATAACAAATAAATAAAACCATAACCTAGTTGTTGTTATTGAAATGTTTAGTTTTCGTCATATTTTGGCACAAAAGAAAGGTGTAGATCGAACTCAAGCCTTCCACATCCTTTTTGAAGTTCATAGACTCTGGAGATGAATGTATGTAACACATTTCAATGAAATTTCTTTTAAACTGGTTAGTTGCTTCTTCCAGAATACTGACACTATTGTAATCGATATTATGTGCACTGGAACATACATGCTGGCTTAAAGCGGTTGCAGTTGGTTTTTTAACTGTATCACTTTTGTGTAGAGCGATACGTTTAGCCAGTTTTTGAGATGTTTGCCCAATGTAAACTTTCGGACAATCACTGCACTTAATGGTATATACTACATTTGATTTTGATAAAGTAGGAGTTTTATCTTTAATGTGAGTGAAATATTTGCCAAGTCGATTAATCACTGAGTTCGCTATAATAATATTGTACTTTCGTAGAATGTTGGATATTTGTGGTGTTAGATTCTCAATGAAGGGCAATTTTGCATAGTGCAACTCTACAAGATTGTCCACTGGGTGTTCTTCTGGAAAATGAGGACGCGGTGGTGGTTTATCAAAGAGAAGTTTGTTAAGCAATTTCTTTGGATAGTAATTTGATCTTAGTATGTCATATAACACTCTTAGATTTTTTCCGGTATTGGAAGGATGGCAAATTCTCTGGATTCTGTTCTTCAGTCCTAGGATTATATTTACCTTTTGTTCATAGGGATGGTAAGAATGAAAAGGTATGTATCTTCCGGAATAAGTCTTCTTTCTATACCAGTCAAGCCTAATAATGTTATCTTTATGTCTAACCACTCGTGTATCCAAAAAAGGAACTCCTCCATCAGTTTCAGCTTCGTAAGTAAACTTCAGGTTGGTGTTGTATGAGTTAAATATATCTAATGTATAACTGATCTTATTTTCAGGTACAGCACATATCAGATCGTCGACGTACTAATAAATAAAGGGAAACTGAAAATCAACCTCTTTTTTGCAGTAATGGAGTAAGGAGTTCATAACTAATTTTGCTAAAGTTGGTGAGATAGCACCTCCCATTGGAGCTCCTTTGACTTGTAAATAAAACTGGTTGTTGAAAGAAAAGTAAGTACTATTATATAGAAAAGTAATTAGTTCAATGAAGGTGTTTTTAGGGATCGTGGTGTTGACCTCCACGAGGTGGTAGTTGTCAGAAATAATAGATACTACTAAGTCTAAAGGTATGTTGGTGTAAAGTGAACTGACATCAAAACTTACCAGTCTGAAATTGGGTGGTAGTTGAAAATTATTAATTTTTTCAGAGAAGTCAAAAGAGTCTTTGATTCTAAAGGAGTTAAAAGAGTGAAAAGAAACATCCAAGATGCCAGCCAGAAATCCTGCCAAAGGTTGTGTTGGAGATTTATTACAGGAAATAATGGGACGGAGAGGACAATTCTCTTTATGGATTTTTGGGAGTCCATAATATTTTGGAGCAATTCCTGTATATGTTGTTAAATCCTTTTTAGTCTCCAATGAAATATGATTTGCATCACACAGATTTTTTACAAATAAATTGTTTTTTCGTTCCACAGAGGGAGTCAGATCTCGATCTATTTTTTTGTAGAATTCCTCATCTCCTAACAATTGTTCTGATTTATATATGTATTCGTTTTTATTCATTACCACAGTGGTATTTCCTTTATCGGCCTTTGTAATTATGATGTTTGGATTTTCTTTTAAGAACCTTTTTGTTTTTTGTTCAATCACAAAAGAAGGGCTAATGACATGTCTGTTTGATTTGATGTGATTAGTTATTTTGTTTGTTATAATAGTTCTTTCTAAATCCTGATTATCCGGAGGAATTTTCTTTATGCAGTACTCTACATCGGCTAGGAACGTATACATATTTATATCTTTAACAGTCACTGGTAATGAAAATTTATGACCAAGGGATAGAAACGATTTCACGTCTTTCGGAATGACTTCATTGGTCATGTTTACTAACCATGAACTATTGTTGGACGTAGTACATGAAGCCAAAGGATCTTTTAGTTTGTTGAGTTTGTCGATGTTTGTTTTCTTTATGTTGTTAAATTTAACTTTGTAACGGATTTCTTGTTGTCGTATGAACTCTGAAGACATGTCTGGTGGAAGATTTTTTACCAAAAACGAAGATGCCAAATTAATTTTATTGTTTAAAAACCTTATTTTCTTATTTGTATCATTTATAGCCAGGTTAAGTATTCGTTTTATGACTAGGTTTCTTATTGACGATATTTTTCTTATATTGTAATTGTCAGTGTTTTCAGGAATTCTTAGGAGTCTCTCTGTACCCTGTTGTAGGAATCTAGGTACCACGTTGTGTCTTCTGCACTCATAGAGAAAAACAAGGCGGTTTTTTGCTGCAGCCAATTTTGTTAACGATGACATGTAAACTTTGGCTTCTTTAAGACCTATTGGACCAGTAACAGACATAATTTCTTGTAAAAATCCCATTGTACTGAATAAATTAATGTTAAATTGTATCACGACGTCTTATTTTTATTGTTAGGTTTTAAATAACAGTCTCAAGGAAACGTCTAGGTTGGGCAAATGATGGAAGAACGCCAGAAGTAGGAACTTTATTCTTGTGTTGCGAAATTTTCGGTTAATTTATAACCTTCATCAGCGCCTAACGGGAATTACAAAAATAACATTATAAGGGTGTAATAATATAACGAATAAAAACTTACAAAAAAATGTGTTGTTTTTACACCTCATATACAACCCTTACACAAAACATAATCATTATGGGTTGTTGATATATACATAAATACATAGGTCCAAAAGTAAACCGGTTAAAATATAAAAATGTTAAATAAAACTAAACAGAAACACAACAGTTAACAATTACGAATAAACGACATTAAGAAATACCTAATATATTATTTGAAAAATTGCCTAAAATTTTCGTAGAGTAGAAGACGAAAAATTGACTCTGTCAAGTAGGTAAGTCAGATATTAATAAATAACAAATAAATAAAACCATAACCTAGTTGTTGTTATTGAAATGTTTAGTTTTCGTCATATTTTGGCACAAAAGAAAGGTGTAGATCGAACTCAAGCCTTCCACATCCTTTTTGAAGTTCATAGACTCTGGAGATGAATGTATGTAACACATTTCAATGAAATTTCTTTTAAACTGGTTAGTTGCTTCTTCCAGAATACTGACACTATTGTAATCGATATTATGTGCACTGGAACATACATGCTGGCTTAAAGCGGTTGCAGTTGGTTTTTTAACTGTATCACTTTTGTGTAGAGCGATACGTTTAGCCAGTTTTTGAGATGTTTGCCCAATGTAAACTTTCGGACAATCACTGCACTTAATGGTATATACTACATTTGATTTTGATAAAGTAGGAGTTTTATCTTTAATGTGAGTGAAATATTTGCCAAGTCGATTAATCACTGAGTTCGCTATAATAATATTGTACTTTCGTAGAATGTTGGATATTTGTGGTGTTAGATTCTCAATGAAGGGCAATTTTGCATAGTGCAACTCTACAAGATTGTCCACTGGGTGTTCTTCTGGAAAATGAGGACGCGGTGGTGGTTTATCAAAGAGAAGTTTGTTAAGCAATTTCTTTGGATAGTAATTTGATCTTAGTATGTCATATAACACTCTTAGATTTTTTCCGGTATTGGAAGGATGGCAAATTCTCTGGATTCTGTTCTTCAGTCCTAGGATTATATTTACCTTTTGTTCATAGGGATGGTAAGAATGAAAAGGTATGTATCTTCCGGAATAAGTCTTCTTTCTATACCAGTCAAGCCTAATAATGTTATCTTTATGTCTAACCACTCGTGTATATGAGGTGTAAAAAGAACACATTTTTTTGTAAGTTTTTATTCGTTATATTATTACACCCTTATAATGTTATTTTTGTAATTCCCGGTAGGCGCTGATGAAGGTTATAAATTAACCGAAAATTTCGCAACACAAGAATAAAGTTCCTACTTCTGGCGTTCTTCCATCATTTGCCCAACCTAAACGTTTCCTTGAGACTGTTATTTAAAACCTAACAATAAAAATAAGACGTCGTGATACAATTTAACATTAATTTATTCAGTACAATGGGATTTTTACAAGAAATTATGTCTGTTACTGGTCCAATAGGTCTTAAAGAAGCCAAAGTTTACATGTCATCGTTAACAAAATTGGCTGCAGCAAAAAACCGCCTTGTTTTTCTCTATGAGTGCAGAAGACACAACGTGGTACCTAGATTCCTACAACAGGGTACAGAGAGACTCCTAAGAATTCCTGAAAACACTGACAATTACAATATAAGAAAAATATCGTCAATAAGAAACCTAGTCATAAAACGAATACTTAACCTGGCTATAAATGATACAAATAAGAAAATAAGGTTTTTAAACAATAAAATTAATTTGGCATCTTCGTTTTTGGTAAAAAATCTTCCACCAGACATGTCTTCAGAGTTCATACGACAACAAGAAATCCGTTACAAAGTTAAATTTAACAACATAAAGAAAACAAACATCGACAAACTCAACAAACTAAAAGATCCTTTGGCTTTATGTACTACGTCCAACAATAGTTCATGGTTAGTAAACATGACCAATGAAGTCATTCCGAAAGACGTGAAATCGTTTCTATCCCTTGGTCATAAATTTTCATTACCAGTGACTGTTAAAGATATAAATATGTATACGTTCCTAGCCGATGTAGAGTACTGCATAAAGAAAATTCCTCCGGATAATCAGGATTTAGAAAGAACTATTATAACAAACAAAATAACTAATCACATCAAATCAAACAGACATGTCATTAGCCCTTCTTTTGTGATTGAACAAAAAACAAAAAGGTTCTTAAAAGAAAATCCAAACATCATAATTACAAAGGCCGATAAAGGAAATACCACTGTGGTAATGAATAAAAACGAATACATATATAAATCAGAACAATTGTTAGGAGATGAGGAATTCTACAAAAAAATAGATCGAGATCTGACTCCCTCTGTGGAACGAAAAAACAATTTATTTGTAAAAAATCTGTGTGATGCAAATCATATTTCATTGGAGACTAAAAAGGATTTAACAACATATACAGGAATTGCTCCAAAATATTATGGACTCCCAAAAATCCATAAAGAGAATTGTCCTCTCCGTCCCATTATTTCCTGTAATAAATCTCCAACACAACCTTTGGCAGGATTTCTGGCTGGCATCTTGGATGTTTCTTTTCACTCTTTTAACTCCTTTAGAATCAAAGACTCTTTTGACTTCTCTGAAAAAATTAATAATTTTCAACTACCACCCAATTTCAGACTGGTAAGTTTTGATGTCAGTTCACTTTACACCAACATACCTTTAGACTTAGTAGTATCTATTATTTCTGACAACTACCACCTCGTGGAGGTCAACACCACGATCCCTAAAAACACCTTCATTGAACTAATTACTTTTCTATATAATAGTACTTACTTTTCTTTCAACAACCAGTTTTATTTACAAGTCAAAGGAGCTCCAATGGGAGGTGCTATCTCACCAACTTTAGCAGAGTTAGTTATAAACTCCTTACTCCATTACTGCAAAAAAGAGGTTAATTTTCAGTTTCCCTTTATTTATCAGTACGTCGACGATCTGATATGTGCTGTACCTGAAAATAAGATCAGTTATACATTAGATATATTTAACTCATACAACACCAACCTGAAGTTTACTTACGAAGCTGAAACTGATGGAGGAGTTCCTTTTTTGGATACACGAGTGGTTAGACATAAAGATAACATTATTAGGCTTGACTGGTATAGAAAGAAGACTTATTCCGGAAGATACATACCTTTTCATTCTTACCATCCCTATGAACAAAAGGTAAATATAATCCTAGGACTGAAGAACAGAATCCAGAGAATTTGCCATCCTTCCAATACCGGAAAAAATCTAAGAGTGTTATATGACATACTAAGATCAAATTACTATCCAAAGAAATTGCTTAACAAACTTCTCTTTGATAAACCACCACCGCGTCCTCATTTTCCAGAAGAACACCCAGTGGACAATCTTGTAGAGTTGCACTATGCAAAATTGCCCTTCATTGAGAATCTAACACCACAAATATCCAACATTCTACGAAAGTACAATATTATTATAGCGAACTCAGTGATTAATCGACTTGGCAAATATTTCACTCACATTAAAGATAAAACTCCTACTTTATCAAAATTAAATGTAGTATATACCATTAAGTGCAGTGATTGTCCGAAAGTTTACATTGGGCAAACATCTCAAAAACTGGCTAAATGTATCGCTCTACACAAAAGTGATACAGTTAAAAAACCAACTGCAACCGCTTTAAGCCAGCATGTATGTTCCAGTGCACATAATATCGATTACAATAGTGTCAGTATTCTGGAAGAAGCAACTAACCAGTTTAAAAGAAATTTCATTGAAATGTGTTACATACATTCATCTCCAGAGTCTATGAACTTCAAAAAGGATGTGGAAGGCTTGAGTTCGATCTACACCTTTCTTTTGTGCCAAAATATGACGAAAACTAAACATTTCAATAACAACAACTAGGTTATGGTTTTATTTATTTGTTATTTATTAATATCTGACTTACCTATTTGACAGAGTCAATTTTTCGTCTTCTACTCTACGAAAATTTTAGGCAATTTTTCAAATAATACATTAGGTATTTCTTAATGTCGTTTATTCGTAATTGTTAACTGTTGTGTTTCTGTTTAGTTTTATTTAACATTTTTATATTTTAACCGGTTTACTTTTGGACCTATGTATTTATGTATATATCAACAACCCATAATGATTATGTTTTGTGTAAGGGTTGTATATGAGGTGTAAAAAGAACACATTTTTTTGTAAGTTTTTATTCGTTATATTATTACACCCTTATAATGTTATTTTTGTAATTCCCGTTAGGCGCTGATGAAGGTTATAAATTAACCGAAAAATTCGCAACACAAGAATAAAGTTCCTACTTCTGGCGTTCTTCCATCATTTGCCCAACCTAGACGTTTCCTTGAGACTGTTATTTAAAACCTAACAATAAAAATAAGACGTCGTGATACAATTTAACAAAAATATATATATATATATATATATATATATATATATATATATATATATATATATATAGATTTATAATTATTTTTGACCGGATAGTATAAAAGAAAAAATGATTTTTCTTGGGGTTGCGGTCCAAAGGCCTCTAGTGATTAAAACACTATTAAAGGTGTACTCTTTTATTAGTAAGTTAAAATTTTATATTTTGTTCAATGTTGTGTAATATTTTGTTCACATTTTAGTTGTCTTGAGAAAGAAACCAAACGGTTTCGAAAGCTTGACTTTTAATAAAAGAGTACACCTTTAATAGTGTTTTAATCACTAGAGGCCTTTGGACCGCAACCCCAAGAAAAATCATTTTTTCTTATATATATATACATATATATTATATGTATATATATATATATATATATATATAAGTACTTCTTAGTCGTTTGCTGATTATTTAAGACACAGTGAGGTAAATAAATAAATAAATAAACTTTTGAACGGAAGGTTTTTTTTTAGGTTAGTGGGACCCAAAACGAAAAACTGCAGTGAAATTTCCCCGAAGTCGTGACCTGCGAACCAGCTAAATAGTAGATATAAATCTATTAAAAATAATAAAATAGTTAGTCTAAAATAGAGGTCAATTGGTTTCTATGGTAACCGAGTTTTGTACATATTTAAAACTATAAAATAACTTGACATATTTGGACGTTTAGTTGAAAACGTGAAATTTATTATAAAATAAATATTTAAAATAATGCATTTGCTTGTGAATTAATAGAAGATGAAATTATACCAGACGAAATTGTTAAGGCGACCACCCAAGCAACGTTTGTTAAAAAAAATGTTAAAATTAGTTACTAAAGAGTTTTTGTAATAAAAATGTAAACTGAATAATATGAAGTTTATGGTACAACAATGCCCGTTTTAAAAAAAAAATATTGTACGTAATAGGTCCCAAAAGTGCTTTAACTGGACTCGCAGGCTTGCAGAGCTCGCCGTGCAATTTGTTTACTCGTCCAGTAAAAGACCACTTTCGGGACTTGTTACGTAAACTTCTATTTTTCCACGATGTCCATTAAATTAATTTTACATTTCTGTCTATATTTTTATTTCTGTGGGTGACAAATCCAAAACAACTCTGTTAATATATAACTTCTGATGGTGATTTGTCTGAAGAGGGTTTTTATTTGGACTAGCTTTATACACTAGAAAAAAGGTTGAAATAACCGTTCTTAGGGGGTATTCTGTATCTTTTGTAAATCTCTGTTAAAAGAATTAACGAATCTTTTAGCTTGCCATTTAATAGACCTACTACTTCGTTTAATTGGAAACATGTTAAATAAGCCTTTTCTGGGATTTATGTTAAATTAGTATTAGACACAAAATATGTTTTCAACAATAGCAGTAACTATACTTAATTCTTAACAAATTCTATTTTTAAACTATTTGAAATTTTTAATAAATTTGTTAGCATATATGCTTTAAATAATTTACAATTTTAAATAGGTACTTAAATAAATTACTTACTATAACTTAGAGCCGGCGTTCAAATTCATTCGCCTCTAGTACAAACTACACGAATCAAACTCTAGTCCCAATATGCGGTTGTTCATTTTATAAATAATTATTTAAGTGCAATAAACACGAGTACCTAAGTGTTGTTATTTCAATTATAATAATATTTCTTAAATTTCAAAATTACAAAAAAATCATTAAAATTAAATACAGACAATGCATGTGTAGTTGTATAATCAAAACCCATTTTAAAACAGAGACAATCTCACGGAAAAATGCTTACTTTAAAAGAATAAAGTAAGAAAATATAATGAATTCCCAGTTTTTAAATTGTTGGGTGACATTACTTAAATTTATTGCCAATATTCATTAACACATTGGTGTATTTTTGCGCAAACTTAAGAGGTTTGATAAAACTGGTAAACACGATTTTTGAGTCTAAGTTCTGTAGCTACCTCTGATTTTAATTACTTATGCCTAAATAAGGAAAAAAGTTGTTTTCTCAAAAACTGTGCTTTTGTGGCTAATAGAATGAAAAGCCTAAAGTAATAGAAATGCTCGATTTCTTAATTTCTATTACATTAAAAAAAACAGTGTTGGATTATTTGTTTTTTTGATAATAATTGTAAGGAATGTCATAAATAAAAAGAAAAATTCAAAAAAGTAATAAAAAATGCTTTAAAAATAAATATTTTTAGTAATTAAAAACTTTCTCTAATGAGCCCCCAAATGTAGTCTTTCATCATGTTTTCATTATAGTGACCTGGATATCGTTTTTCCAAAGTTCATGATATATTGCTGGAAGCGTTCCCCTTTCTCTTCTGAATATTCACCTAAGTTATCTTTGAATTTATCCAAGTGTGTATGTAGCATGTGCACTTTAAGTGACATAACTTTGAAGCTATCAACCATATTAGAAACAAGCTCTTTGTAATTCTTAGCCTTCTTGTTTTCAAGGAAGCCATGGATCACTGCTTTAAGGCTCAGCTACGCTTGTTTTTCAAGGATACTTAGGTATTGTAGATATTTCTCACTATCCATTATTTTTTTAGTTGAGTGCCAATGAAAATAATAACTTTACTTTTAGCCTCTGATAGTTTTGGGAGAAATGATTTTAAATATTGAAAGACCTCAGAGTCTTTACAAATTTTTTCATGAAATCGACTTTTCTGTTAAATGAAGACATTAAGACACGATCACAATTGGTTTATTTTTGACATTATGTTGGCCGATTTAAAACTCGTTTTGTTAAGGCCATGAGCGCTCCTGGTAGAGAACTGAATCGGCTCGACTGTCTTATAGACTTTTCACGGGCAAGATAAAGTAACCTTCATAGGCTTCACAAAGTGTCTTATTTGATGAATTTTTTGCCTTTTACTTTAATAAATTTACTGCAAATATAGCAAAAAACTTCCTTTTTACACCTTTTGAATAACATTTTTAAACCGCCCGGCTAAAAATATGTTCCTTTAGAACGCTCACGCGCATACTGCACACTCTCCCACTCACCGCTTCACACCCAAAGTCTCGCCGCACCCCTCCCTTGCCTAGTAAATGCAACGACTCTGTATAACATATGCGGAAACTCAATATGTTTAGTTTTTATGATAAAAAGTAGAAAAGCAAACTTTATTTTTTATTATTGGCGTTTCTGTTTACGTTTCGATGCATATAATTAGAAAATGTTCACTAAATAACAGACTCAAAAAGTAGTTTTTTTTTTTGTTGACCGGTGATCAAACTGAGTGTTATACACTTTTTAATATTAATTTAATTGCTTACTTTCATATAAGTTTCCACAGAAAGAGGTAACACATTCAAAATATAAAACAAGATAGGCGTTTGAAATTGTTGAATTAAAAAGACAATGTCTTTTTTTAAACAAATCGATGAGTTTAACCAGGCTGATGAATATGCAGCAAAAGGTAATTTTTGACTCTAAAAATATAAAAGCAATTATAAATTATCCCTAAATATTTATGAATTCATACTTTGCGGTGCATTTCTGAAGAAAACCAACATGGTAATAATAACAAACAGCTTATTGCGTTTAGATACGTAGATAAAAATATAAATTCGATTGAATCCCTATCGACCTAAAATAATAAAGTTTTTACATATCTTTAGCTAATGTATAAGAACAACTTACCACTGTTAGTAAAAAGAGTGTCATACATAAAGCTAGCGTACTTGTAAAAAATTGAAAAAAGTAAATTTCATGTAAAAATGATTTTGTATTTTTAGAAAACCTAAAAAACATTAGGAATTTGTACAAATATTTTATATTTAGCATACTTTATTTCGACAATAACTTAAGCTAAATTTAGACCTTGAAAATAAAGTTTACTAAATTCTGATTAAAGACGAAATTTTATTAAACTCTGACTCGGACCATAAAATGTTTGTAGTCAAAATTTGGTTAAATTCTATGTTTACATTAAACTTTTATTTAGTTTAAATATAACTTACCACATTTAATTGGTTATCCGTAAATATCAATTAAACAGAATTATATTTAAAACGTCTGGTTTTATAAATAGGGTTATAGTATTATTCTATACATAGGTACTATTTACAACGTAGACGGAAAATTCACCGAGAACAATTAACGAATTAACCGAAAACATTTCACCGAAACGCAGATTACCGAGAGCACCATTCACCAAAATAAAAATTTACCGAAATTACATAAATAAAATAGTATAAAATTAATTTATTTTAAAATATTATTATCAGGATTAACATAATAATTAGAAAGCTCGTTAACGTTACCCAGAAGACACCACGAGGAGGTCGGCTTTTTAGTCTTCCATTTTTTTTTGTATTTTAATTTTTTTTTGGTTTTCATTTTTTTTTGTTCCTTATTTTTTTTTTGTTTTTTCTTTTATTTCATTTTTAGCTTTATTCTTTAGTTTTAATTGTTTTGTTTTAATATTTCTAGTTTTCTTAATAATGTAAATTGTGTGCAATTGCACGTAAGTAGTAAGTACCTCATTAAAAACACGAAGATCGAGGACGAAAATCCCACCAGTACCTTAGGTAATACGACTAAGGTAACATTTGTCGAGTCACACAACCCTGAAATGGAAAAAAAGTATACAAAACATTTACAAAGAAAAATTCCCTGAGCTAGCCCTAGTGACGAAGGAGTTCGAGACCATAAAGCAGAGAACCCTCAAAAAATCAGAAAAGAGCATTATCTCCAAACAAAAAATCATTAAGATTATGCTAAAAGGCACCAAACCTGACTTCTGAAGCAAGTTAAAGGTCCCCAAAAACGGAGACGGAAGTAGATGAACTTGTGGCAATTTTTGAGGCTGGATACTCTTCAAGATATTGTTAAGACTGTGTTCTATAACACCCGGACCCTGGTAGTGATAGAAAACCTTTGGCACGAATATCAACAAAAGAGACAATATCTTTACAGAGGTCCTCGGCACGGTTTAAGAGGCACTTAAAACCGAGGGAGCAAAGGTAACTATTAGAAGCACCAGTGATGGCAAGCTCCTACTGACTCTTGATCGACACCAGAAAGCTCTTGACAATATAGAAAAGATTTTCGAAACAAAGAACCTTAAGACCGTTTACCTGGGCGAAGCTGCCACGGAAACAGCAATCATCAGTGCCATGGAAGCAGGTACCACCAAGGAGGAGGTTAGATCTGCTTTAACCTCAAGATTAAAGAGATGGAGTGACAACTTTAGAATAAATAAGCATCTCCCATTAAAAATGAGACAACGGCCTTCTCGTTAATGCTGGACATGGAGGCTGTTAAAGAAATACTTACAAAAAAAAAATCCACATAATGCTAGCTTAGGAAAACGGTATCGAGTGACCACACGACCAAGAAATGTGACGGTACACACATGCGAAGGGAAAAAAGCCCTTATGCAAAGAAAAAGATCACAGTGTGGAAACAATCAAATGACATATATTTAAAACTGTCATAAACAAGCAAAAAAATCCCATAACAAGAAGCTAAAAAGCATGTCAATAGCGAAGCCGAAAAGACAAAATGCTAAAAAGTCAACAGACAGATAGCGCAAGAAAAGAGACTGATCTAGATAGCAACAAAGCAGTAAAACAGCATGAATTGCATCACATAAATAAAGATTTAATTAGCAGCACTTTCGACGAAAGAAAGACGGAATCAATAAAAAATAGTGACAAATTGGTGCCTCCAAACCAATCCGGTAGTACAGAAAATAGTCCAAACTACCAACTAATTACGTGAAATGAGAGTACTAGGTACACATAATAATAATAATAATAATGTTTATTTAAAAGAGTAAATACAATAATAATACACTATTAAAAATAAATAAATAAACATAGGAAAAAATCCGCTGAGGTATGGTATACCTGTGTGCGACATTTTTTTTTATATTTTATTTTATGCTTATGTATAGTTCTGCTTTTGTATATCTGTGAGTGTACATTAAATTTCTATAATAAATACGATACAAGACATTACATTTATACATTATACATTAACATTTTTTACGTGTAGATTACAAATATTTTATAAGTTACATTTACAAGTAGAAGAAATATGGATTGATTGGGTATGTAATAGCAAGGTCGGGGCCTTTTTAGGCTTCTTATATAATAATAATTGGGAGAATTCTTTTTTTTTATTATTATTATTTTAAGTGTGTCATACGTCTATTTTAAGTTTTTAGGACAATTTTGGTAATGGTCACAATTGAAAATAATTGGTTTCTGAATATACAATTAATACTGATTTTTCGATTAACTAATAATATATAGCGGAAATACAAATCTTAAATTAAATCATATATAAATATAAAACTTTTTAACTTATTTTAAGTATTTTAGATCTATTAAGTTGTTGAATATACACCTACCACTATGTTCAATCCATTTCTTTATTTTGTTTTTGTAAAACCTTAATTTAGTTATTTGTTTAATTTCATTCGGTAACAAATTATATAATCTTGGTGCAAAGTAGATTGAGCATCGCTGGCCGATAGTTTTCTGGCTCATTGTTAAGTAGGTGTATTGTTTTCTAGTGGGGTATTTATGTTGGGGATAATCTACAGATATTCTGCCTTTAAAGATATTCAGAAGAACGTTTTGACAGTATAATTGTCTTATATCGAATAATTTACTTTCCTCAAATAGTGTTTCGGTGGGATACATTCTTGGTTTTCTATATATAAGTTTTATTATCTATTTTTGTAATGTGTTCAAATTTTTTAAGTAGCATTCAGCAACACCACCCCATCCAAGAATTCCGTATGTAAGGTGCGATTTTACTAAAGAATTTATTGTATAGTATAATTAATTGGTTATGTTGTAAAAAATCTCGTAAATATCTAAACTTATATAATAGTCCCCTAATTTTGTTTATAATATTTTTAATTTGTAAATTCCATTTGAGATGTCGATCTATGATAATTCCTAAATATCGAATTGTGGATGATTCTGGGATTTTTATGGAGTCATCTATATTAATTTCGCCAAACTTTGGTAAATTATTCGAGTAAGAACTAAAAGGTAGATACTTTGTTTTTTCTATATTTAATGTAAGTTTGTTAAATTGAAACCATTGTATAAATATTTTTAAATCTTCTTCAATTTCTGCCTTTAAAGTTTCCCAGGTCGAAGATGTGTACGTGATTACAGTATCGTCGGCGAAGCTAATGATGTTACCTTTTGTGTTCAGTGAAAATATGCTATTCATATAAAGAATAAAAAGAAAAAGAAGAGGTCCAAGAACAGTCCCCTGTGGAACCCCATAGGTAACTGTTCTTGGATCACTAAGTACTCCATTTACATTCACATACTGCTTTCTATCTTCTAAGTAACTCTTTAATATGTTATAGATATTTCCTCGTAGGCCATATAATTTAATTTTATTTAATAAAAGTTTATGAGAAACCGTATCGAAGGCTTTTGAGAGGTCTACAAAGATAGAAATAGCAGGTTTATTATGGTCTAGTGCTTGGTATAAACTTGTTGTTAATGCATGTATAGCATCTTCAGTTGACCGTTCTTCTCTGAAGCCGTATTGATTCGTATGCAGTACACCTAATTTATTAAAAAAATTATTTATTCTTTTTATAAGAATTTTTTCATAAATTTTTGAAACCACGGAGAGCAAAGATAAAGGTCTATAGTTTTGAGTTTCTGTTTTATTTTCACTTTTATATAAAGGTTTAATTACACAAATTTTTAAGCAATCTGGAAAATATTCTAAATCAAAACTTTTATTTATTAAATAAGTTAGCGGTTTTGTAATCTCTTTTTTAATTTCTTTAATAGTTTCCGCTCTTATGTTATCCCAGCCAGGTGCTTTTTTGAGTTTTAATTTATCGATTACCTGATTTATTTCGTCCTCATTTGTATTATATAAATACATAGGTACTTTTTTCCAAATTCTCTATGTGTTCCTTAAAGTTATTTGAGTTTGGTATTTTATTTGCATAATTTTGTCCCAATTCACTATAATATTTATTAAATTCATTAGCAATATTAAAACTATCTGTAATTATTTGTCCCATACCTGTTTTTACCTGATCAATATGAGTTTTGGGCTTTTGCTTGTCACATATGTTGTTTATACATTCCCACAAGGCTGAAGATGAATTTTTATTTTTGCTAATTAATTTATTCATATAATTTCGTTTGGAAATTTTTATTAAAGAATTTATTCTATTTTTATAATTATTATATTTTATCTTAATAGTAGGATTTTGTGAATGTTTTCGCATCTGATGGTACATATTATTTTTTTCTTTAATAGACGTTGCTAGACCACGCGTTATCCAAGGTTTTCTTATTTTGAGTTCCTTATTTTTTATTTTAACACGTATTGTGTGTTTGCCTAAATAATAATTTATTTTATTTATGAATAGTTCAAAACAAATATTAATATTATTTATTTTATACAATTCATCCCATTTTTCATTTGTAAGGTCTTCTCTTAAATTACAATAATTAGTATAAGTTTTATAAATTGACTTATCTACGTTTCTATTTCCAAGTTCTGTATTTAACGCCAGCAAAATTGGTGAATGGTCTGTAATATCACTTTTAATTATAAAACCGCAATGATTATTTGTATATTCTTTCGTTTTTAAGAAAAAATGATCTAAACATGATTTGCTTTCAGGTCTTGTGTATTTATGTATGATATGAAATTACATGAATTTAAGTGATTTTTATATTCTTCAACGTATTCATTGTCACTTAATAAGTTTATATTCATATCTCCTACAATAATATGTGTTTGTTTACTTTTAGTTTTTTCTAAATAACCTAACAAGTCAATATTAAACTGATCGTATGTTGATAAAGCATTAGGTGATCTATAGAAAGCGGTTAAAAAAATACATTTATTTTTCAACGAAATTTCTAGTTCTGCAGCTTTATGATCACCGATAAATGTTGTCTTGAATGTGTAATTAAATAAAGATCTAACATAAATAACTATACCATCATTTCTATTTAAAGTTCCGTTATTATATAAAATATCATACCCTTGCAATGCAAATGTATTTAAAGAATTACCTAATTGAAAAGTCTCAGTTAAAACAATTACATGAAATTCTATTTTTATATCATTTAGAAAAATGCATAAATTATCAAGATTTTTATTTAAACTTCGTATGTTGATGTGAATAATTTTAAATGAATTTTGTAAGTGTTTTGTATGTATAACATTAAAAATAGGTGTATCTTCAACAACAACAGTATCTATTTCTTTACGTTCATAATTTTGCAGATATGGATTCATATTTTAAAGCTTTTTTTTAGAATATTGACTTAAAATTTATTACTACCTGTTGATCCAAATCGCGTTTTGGGTTTTGTGACTATTGGGTTTGCCACTTTTTCTACCTTTTTGTTTGTTTTTTCGGTTGGATTTTTATTAACTTGTGAATTTGAATTTCCTCTTCTGTCGATGTTGAGTGTTCCTGGATCGCTATGAATTTCTGCTGGATTTCCTTCAGCTTCTTCGATGGCTAATATATCATCAGCAGTGAGTATTGCGTTGTCGACAAACAATTTTTCGCCTTTAATAAAACACCTGTTTGCTGAATCTTTAACTCTTTTTAGATGTCTACTCAGTATTCTATTTATTTCTCGTTGAGCTTGTGTTAGATCGTGAGATATTATCACTTGAGTTCCCTTTAATTTTACACAATTTTTTATGATCTTGGCTTTATTTATTCCAGAAATGAACTCTATTTTAACTGGAGCTTGGGGAGAATTTCCCAAACTGTATATATTATTTATCTGATGTTCTTCTATTTGTAAATTCAGTAGGTTATTTAATTTATTTAAAATTGTTTGGGCTGATATATCTGGTATGATCTGTTTGATACCATATATTACAATATTGTTTTTTTTGTTTTGTCTCTCTAATACCTCGACTCTTTCCTTTAATAGAGAGTTTTCTTGTTCTAGTGTTCTGATTTTTTCGTTTAATTTTTCTTCTATTTTCAATAAAATTTTTGCTTAACTTGCTTGAACAATATTTTTTATTTTTTTTTATTTCATCTAATAACTCCGTATTTGTTGGTTGTGACATTTTACGTGTATGGATACCTTTACAATATTCCAGTACTGACTATATTAACTGTTTCAGGTAAAAAACTGTTTGTTTTTAAAAGAGTTTATGGATTTTGTAGTGTTTATAAATAAGATTTTAACTACTTTCTATTTATTGAAGAGATTTTTATGAAGTTTTTTACTCACTTGATAGCACTCTTTTTTCTGGATTGACCGATGTAACTTTTGCCTAGACTTCGGCTTATTACCACTAAAGACCAATAGATCAAAAATAAATCGTAACCTAAAATTTAAGGTGTAAAACAGCAAAGAGATGGACCTGATTTAGGCCAACAAGTCTAACAAATAGTTGACAAGTAGTGAAAAGGGATGAATAGCACATAAAAATCTGTATGTCGATATCTATAGGAAACTTAAGGTTCGAACGTGCTCAAGACAAGGGGCATAACCTTAATTTTACTAGAAGGGCTAGCAACAATTAGAAAACAAGTAGATACCTTAAGTGATACCCCACGATCGATACAACAAGACTGGTCATACCAGGGTAGCTTAATTCGAAGGGAATGGGGGGATCACGCTAGAGGACAAATCCTCTTTGAACTTAATACTCAATAATGGAGACCCAAACTTTGTGGGAGGAACATTAAGGTTTTATATAAATCTAAACTGTACGGAAGACCTGACCCCGAAAATTAAAGGTTTGAGAGTGCTCGATACGCATACGATGTCCCCGCACCTCCATGTAAGAAAATTGTTTCATACTGGTTACAACATAAACTAATTATATGTTAATGAAACAAAAATTTCTCAATAGTAAAAGTTAATCTTCCACCCTTTCGCTAGGGGACCACAATACATTAGAAACAAAAATAAAGTAACAGAATTCAAAAAATGTTTAATCGTGGTTAGGGTTAATTCTGGGTTCGCAGTCAGATTGGACTTAGTTTAAATATTAGGTAGGTACGTGAAACGTAAAAATTTTCATAATATCTGAGTTCAAAGTAAGAGTTAAGAATTTTAAATTAAACTATTCTTTTAAAATATTTCGTTTAAAGTCAGAATTTAGTTTAGAAATTTTTATATCTTTTAAGTTTAAGTTTAAATAAAAGTTAAATCAATATTTTATTTTTAGAATATCAAACTTATTAAATGTAAAATTAATAAATCAGATAATTAAAAATTTCAATGTATACCTAATTAATATTTATATAATACATGTCTTTGGTATTAGCTCTTAAAAAATAGTACTGTTCATCCAAATTCAAAGTAGTGTTTTTAAACATTGTAGAGAACAAATTTAAATTTAAATTTAAATTTAGATACTACATATCTTTAACTTTAACCACGTGAAAAATTTGCATTACCTTAATCCTCATTCATTTTAAACTTAAGTATTCTGATTTATTTTCTACCATTCGCTCTTACCTTAAAATGAGCCTGTGGTGGTCTACATATTCTTGAATAGCAGTTAGTGCTTTTAATTTAGTCATTTTATAACAAAGAAGGTCACATTGTAAACCAATAAATGTAGTTAATCCAATTGCAATTACATCCAAATAAATATTTATAAGTGCAGCGTATGATACTGTAAGATATTGAAATATGAATATAATTTCGTATACCGGAAAGTTTGAAATTTCAAATGGAAACCTACAAATTAAAACAAAAAATTAGTAGTTTATAGCGATAATCAACTTCATGAATTTTTTAAAATTCCGTTTATATTATATATAAGTGTCAATAAAAAAAAAAAAACAAATAAGTGCTATACAATCTAAACTTTAATTTAGTGCAATTAATCGACTATTAGTAAAAAATCCAAAGATTAAATCTACAAAAAAAAAACTAATAATAATAATCAAGATTAAAAATAGTCTGAAATACCAAAGGATAAAAAATAAGAATAGAGGATAAAATTATGAAAATTTGATCTTATTCATCTAGAGACAATTGATTATTATATAAATTGAATTTAATAAATACTTACCAAGAAGGTGCAGGTAATTCTTTCATTCCATGCAAATATTTTATTGCTGGTATTGTTAAGTAACCAGTTACAGCAGTTCCTGAAAACGCAAGTAAAATAAATTTTACTACTGTGTAAAACTGTAATGATTTTTTAACGATTTCTACAGATTTTTTATCAATGGGTTGAAAAATTTCGTTTTTTAAATCTTTAAACATATTTTCTAAGATATTCTTGTTCTTTAACAGAGACCATGATTTAATATTTGCTAAAAAAAACGTTGGTAATATATAACTTGTACCAGCCATAGCTTTTATATCGGCTTTTATATAGAATAAATTTACAATTTGCAACATATTGAAAGGCAATAATATCAGAAATGTTAAAATTATATGAAAAATTTCCAAAAAAATATTTGGTGTTTCATTACTAATATCCACTCCTATATATTTTAGCACAAAAATAAAATCTTTAAAAGTTTCTTGAAAATCAAGTTCCGATCGTTTTTTCATTATTAATGTTTTCACTTGATCAAGTTCTTGCAATTTAAATTAAAATACTAGAAATTTCTGCTATAAATACGTTATTAAAAATTCAATTCTGTTCCGCAGTTTAGTGTTACATTATTTCTCTCCGGCAATTTTAATAAATTATGTAGTGTTCTTGTTAGCGCTAATACAATACTTTTCTATTTTCAACTACAAAGTCGCTTACAAAAATAGCTGAGGAGATAAATTTTCTCTTTCTGTTTATCACATTTTTATATAGCAATTCTTGTAAAATCAGGCCTTTATAAATCATATTTTCCAGTCTTATGTACGGTAAAAATAAGTGAAATATAAGAATTTAAAATTTTAAGTTTAGATCTGTTGCTAGTTTTAAAATTTTTATTGATATTTTTTTTGTACAGGAATTTAAAATGCGCATTGTTTTAAATTATTTTAACAGAGTTACTTTAAAAGAACGACCTTGTAAAATTTCTATTTAATTTTACTTAGAAAGAATTGAAGCAACCACGTATTGCTTTTAACTGGAGAATCGCAAGATAACGGCGACTAATCATATAACTGACAAACTGACCATATAGTTCGTGGACAAACGATTACTTAATGAGATCTTTATTATATTTTGACGGGATTTACTGTTTTACAAAATAACTTAGAAATACAAGTCTTTCAAGTTTTTCAAGGTTAAGCTAACAATGGGACGTATATGAATAAATACATAGGTATATGTATTAATTAATTATAATTATTAATTTATTATTGGTATTTATACTAATTTTATCATTATTTTTTAAGTAAAACTTCTTTAGGCGCGACTAGGGGTAACTCAGTAATTCTAACGGACGTGACGTCATTCTAATGTAACGGAAAAAAAACCTGATACAAAACACCTAACCCGATTCCGCCTACTATATTAAATAAAAGTTAAATCTGTTATTGTATACATATTTTTCTGACCTGTCAAATTGACAGCTTGTCAACCAAAATACATTGTTGTTGAATATTTTTACAAAGTGTTTGTTTTAAATATGATTAAACAAAGTAAATTTATAAATGAAGAAAGTGATGAAAAAATATTGATTGAAAATGAGTTTATTTTTGATGTATAATTACACTATTTATATCTAATTATTTATACCTAGCTATTTTCGTTTTATAGACTTAAAGAGCTAAAAAGAAAAAGAAATTGTGAACGTCAAAGGGCATATTATCAGCGCCAGAAAGATTTGAAGAAAAATGAAAATAAAAAAAAGACGAGACAGCGACATTCATTATGATTTGATTAAGTAAGTTTATATACCTACATTCATATTATGATAGTAAATAATTGTTTATAGGGAAGCTTTACGTTAAGTAAAGAAGCATGTTGCACGTTTTTGTTTATAAAATAATAATATTCGAAATGTTTTAACACTAACTTATACTTATTTTAGGTTTGGTTAGGTAGCCATAAAGGCCATAGAACCACTTGTCAGGATGGCTGATCGTTTAACAGCAATAACAGATCCTTCGTAGAACTGAAGAAAACAAACTCAACTCAGGATTTTAAATTTTATGGAATATGCTATAAAATGCTACATAATGAAATGGTTATCTAACTATCGAAGGCTCTTGTGTTGTGTTGTATTACAATAAGGTAGGTACAGCTACAAAATCACACATTCCAAACGTAATGTGTGTATATTTTTAATATTGTTTACCTATTATTGAAGTAAAACTTCTTTAGGTTCGACTAGGGGTAACTCAGATTTATTTTCTAACGGAAGTAATGGTAACGGAACGTTACAATTCTGACGTCATATTCTAACGTTAGATTCTAACGGAAGATTCTGATGGAAGAAACGGTGTGATTTCAGCTATGGGAAACAGTTACAAATACATTAATGGTATTTAGAGAGTAAAATCTATGCTTCACATTTTAGTTATCATAAACCTATTATTTCATATATAAAAAATAATGATAACTTTCAAATTCCTATTTCTAATGAATAATTTAAACATTATATCATTATATCATTTTTGTAAAGTATATAGACAATAAATAAAATTGAATTGTTATTAAATATTTATTTTTCGATACGTACGTCAAAAAGTTTTACTTCAATCGCGCGTATAGGTTACACGCACACTTTTTTTTATAGTTACGTTTAGAAATGATCTTTCATAAATAACGAGCCTATAATAAATATAATTATAAACCTTCGGGAACATTGACAAATATTTTATTAAAATACGATTTTAAACATGAAAAACTTTATACACGAATAATTAATTGAAATAGAATAACTGTTCCCCAAAAAATTCCTGTAAGGAAAAAATAAATAAAAATGATAAAATCATAAAAATTTTGTCGACAACCATTCTTTGGTAGCCTCCGTATTATTTCTTTTTTAATCCGATAGCACTATTTTTGTGTAGTATTAAAAGTGGCCCTTTTAAAACTAACCAATCGCCGACGTTAGATAGCTTAGTTTTAAATAATGTACTTCCAGTTATTAATAATCCATCTAACAAGAAAATTTGTAAATAAAAAGAATCAGATTATTACGTTATTCCAACGTTAAATTAAATTCTAATTCAACCAAATAATGATTCTTCTTCTGACGAATTTTCTGACAACGATTGTTATATTATAAGAATGTTGCTCTGTTATTATTTATCACACAGCTATAATTCTGTGGTGGGTTTGAAGGGTGACAGAGTGCACACCTTGTACCTTCGGTAATCCTTCTCTACTTCTTGCACCTTGCGTATAATATGTGTGGTGCTCAGCAAAACAGACTTATGAGAGATCATTTCGGTGGCTCCGATAACAATGGGGACTATTGTGGTGGTCATTTTCCACATTTTTTTTTATTTTAATTCGTAGGTCTTCTGTTT